>CM077647.1:9695109-10080109 GCA_039707465.1 Rhabdophis nuchalis | reverse complement strand
AATGTGACTTATGACTGTTTTTCATAGCGATGACCTTTGCAACACCCCCATCAGAGGTGGGTTGCTGTGGCTATGGCCCAGTACAGCCGTACCGGTAGTGGCCAGGAGCAGCTGAGAGCATACTGGTACGGTGGCTCGCTTGGCCCACCCACCCACCCAGAGTCTGTAGCTGTTTTTATGGCAAATGGCAAAGTGAGCACACGCCAGTGGTGGGTTTCAAAATCTTTTAGAACCTCTTCTGTAGGTGTGGCCTGCTTGCTGGCCACGTGACCGGGTGGGGGTGGCTTGGCAGTCGTGTGACTGGGTGGGCGTGGCCAACTTGTAAAATGTGGTGAAACTCATTTAACAACGCTCTTGCTTAGCAACCAAAATGTTGGCTCAGGAACTCTGGCATTTGAAGCACACAAGTCTTAAGGCTATCAAGTTACAAGACCCTTGCACCCCTAATCCTTTGGGGGGGGGGAAACCCCAGGTTTAAGACTTGTGGACTTTAACTCTCAGAATTCCTCCTCCAGTCATGTTGGCTCAGGAACTCTGGCATTTGAAGCACGCAAGTCATGAAGCTGTCAAGTTCCAAGACCCTTGCACCCCTAACCCTTTATGAACAAAACCCCAGGGGTTTTCAAACTTGACAGCTTTAAAGACTTGTAGACTTCAACTCCCAGAATTCCTCCTCTCGCTCTTCCTCTGGATGATGGGTGGACGGGTGGGGGGAGGAAGCTGAAACCGGTTCTAAACGGCCCTGGAGATTTGTGGAACCTCTTCTATAGGAGAGCTTAGAACTTGCAGGAACCCACCCCTGGCACACGCACACAGCATGTGGTGCCTGCATGAGCATCAACAAGCAGCTGGTTGTCACAGGGGCAGTGGATTGCGCATTCATCTACAGCCCCCATCTCGCATGTGCAGAGCGCACATCCGGCGCATGCACAAACAGACCGCGATCAGCATACCGGTAGTGATGGTAAGAGCAACCCACCCCCGTCTCACTTAGCAACACAAATTTTGGGCGCAATTGTGGTTGTAAGTTGAGGACTACCTCCAGCTCTGAAGCCACAGAACAAACAGTTACCAGCCTCAAGGTTCTCAGGACAGAGAAGCTGCCCTTTTTCCCTCCCTTCTTTCCTTTCCTGTTCTCTTTCGTCTCGGTAGATGTGCTCAGCTCGATTATGCTGATCAGGACGATCACGCTGTCGAAGACGTTGGAGCGCTGCTGAAAGTAATGGTAAGGGTCCATGGCGATGATCTTCAGGATCATCTCTGCTGTGAAAATGGCGGTGAAAATCTGTCAGGTTTAGAGAAAGAAGAAATAGAAGAGTCAGCCCTGAGGAAAACGAAGGCGGCCGCTTCGTGTTTAGTAGACTTTATTCTGCCTCCATTACTTTATGAGTCACTCAAGATGGCGAACATACCTAAAACTCCTTCTTCCTCTTCTTTTTCCCCACAACAACCACCCTGCAAGATGGTTGGGCTGAGGGAGAGAGGGTCTGGCCTACCCAACTCGCTTTCATGCCTAAGGCAGGATTAGAACTCTCGGTCTCCTGGTGATCAGCCCAAAGTCCCTCAGCTGGTTTTCATGCCTAAGGCAGGACTAGAACTCTCAGTTTCCTGGTGATCGGCCCAAAGTCCCTCAGCTGATTTTCATGCCTAAGGCAGGACTAGAACTCTCGGTCTCCTGGTGATAGGCCCAAAGTCCCTCAGCTGGTTTTCATGCCTAAGGCAGGACTAGAACTCTCGGTCTCCTGGTGATAGGCCCAAAGTCCCTCAGCTGGTTTTCATGCCTAAGGCAGGACTAGAACTCTCGGTCTCCTGGTGATAGGCCCAAAGTCCCTCAGCTGATTTTCATGCCTAAGGCAGGACTAGAACTCTCGGTCTCCTGGTGATAGGCCCAAAGTCCCTCAGCTAGTTTTCATGCCTAAGGCAGGACTAGAACTCTCGGTCTCCTGGTGATCGGCCCAAAGTCCCTCAGCTGGTTTTCATGCCTAAGGCAGGACTAGAACTCTCGGTCTCCTGGTGATCAGCCCAAAGTCCCTCAGCTGGTTTTCATGCCTAAGGCAGGACTAGAACTCTCCACAGAGATCTCCTAACACTCCAGCCAAAGGGATCAACCAAATGGATGTAAAATAGGGGTAAATTCTTTTCTGCTTCAGGGTTTGCTTACCATGTTACCACACGAAAGAGCCTGTTCAAACTGGGGAGTCATTTTGTAGTGGTCCAAGGCCATGAAAAGTGTGTTCATCACAATGCAAAGGGTGATGATGAGGTCGGTAAAGGGGTCCATCACAATCACACCCACTTTCTTCTTTATTTTCTGCCAAAGAGGGCAACAGTTCCAGGTAAGATACTTGCGGGCTAACTTGCTCAAGAAGCGAGGGCACTTCCGATCTGATTCTTCAAGCTCTAAACAAGGAAGAGGAGGAGGAGGAGGAGGAGGAGAGGAGGAGGAGGAAGAAGAAGAATAATACAATAATACAATAATACAATAGCAGAGTTGGAAGGGACCTTGTAGGTCTTCTAGTCCAACCCCCTGCATGGGCAGGAATCTTATACCATTTCAGACAAATGGCTGTCTAACATCTTTTTAAAGACTTCCAGGGTTGGGGCATTCACAACTGCTGGAGGCAAGCTGTTCCAGAGGTTAATTGTTCTTACTGTTAGGAAATTTCTCCTTAGTTCTAAGTTGCTTCTCTCCTTGGTTAGTTTCCACCCATTGCTCCTTGTCCTGCCCCCAGGTGTCTTGGAGAAAAGTTTGACTCCCTCTTCTTTGTGGCACCCTCTGAGATATCGGAACACTGCTATCATGTCTCCCCTGGTCCTTCTCTTCATCAAACTAGACATACCCAGTTCCTGCAGCCGTTCTTCATATGTCTTAGTCTCCAGTCCTCTAATCATCTTGGTTGCTCTTCTTTGCACTCTTTCCAGAGTCTCCACGTCTTTTCTACATCGTGGCGACCAAAACTGTATGCAGTATTCCAAGTGTGGCCTTACCAAGGCACTATACAGTGGCATTAACACTTCACGCGATCTAGATTCTATCCCTCTGTTGATGCAGCCTAGAACTGTGTTGGCTTTTTTGGCAGCTGCTGCACACTGCTGGCTCATATTTAAATGGTTGTCCACTAGGATTCCGAGATCCCTCTCACAGTTGCTACTATTGAGCAAGGTAAGAAGGTAAGGTAAGAAGATGAAGAAGAGGATGAAGAAGAACATAGAAAGGAGGAGGAGGAGAGGAAGAGGATGAAGTAGAAGGGAGGAGGAGGAGAAGAAGAAGAAGAGGAAGAGGAGGAGGAGGAGGAGGAGATAGGAAGAAGGGGGTAAGAAGGGGGTGAAGAAGTTAGAAGGGAGGAGGATAAAGAAGAATACAAAGAAGAAGATAGAAAGGAAGAGGAGGAGAGGAAGAGGACGAAGAAGATAGAAGGGAGGAGGAGGAGGAGGAAGAGGAGAAGAAAAAGAAGAAAAAGAAGAAGGAGAAAGAGAAGGAGGAGAAGAAGAAGAAGAAGAAGAAGAAGAAGAAGAAGAAGAAGAAGAAGAAGAAGAAGAAGAAGAAGAAGGGGGGAAGAAGGGGGGAAGAAGGGGATGAAGAAGTTAGAAAGGAGGAGGAGGAGGATAAAGAAGACAAAGAAGAAGATAGAAAGGAGGAGGAGGGGAGGAAGAGGATGAAGAAGATATAAGGGAGGAGGAGGAGGAGAAGAAGATAGGAGGAAGGGGGGAAGAAGGGGATGAAGAAGTTAGAAAGGAGGAGGAGGAGGATAAAGAAAACAAAGAAGAAGATAGAAAGGAGGAGGAGGGGAGGAAGAGGATGAAGAAGATAGAAGGGAGGAGGAGGAGGAGGAGGAGGAGGAGGAGGAGGAGGAGGAGGAGAAGAAGAAGAAGAAGAAGAAGAAGAAGAAGAAGAAGGGGGGAAGAAGGGGGGAAGAAGGGGATGAAGAAGTTAGAAGGGAGGAGGATAAAGAAGAAGACAAAGAAGAAGATAGAAAGGAGGAGGAGGAGAGGAAGAGGACGAAGAAGATAGAAGGGAGGAGGAGGAGGAAGTGGAGGAGAAGAAGAAAAAGAAGAAGGAGAAGGAGAAGGAGAAGAAGAAGAAGAAAAAGAAGAAGAAGAAGAAGAAGAAGAAGAAGAAGAAGAAGAAGAAGAAGAAGAAGAAGAAGAAGAAGAAGAAGAAGGAAGAAGGGGATGAAGAAGTTAGAAGGGAGGAGGAGGATAAAGAAGACAAAGAAGAAGAGAAAGGAGGAGGAGAGGAAGAGGATGAAGAAGATAGAAGGGGGGAGGAGGAGGAGGAGGAGGAGGAGGAGGAGGAGGAGAAGAAGAAGAAGAAGAAGAAGAAGAAGAAGAAGAAGAAGAAGAAGAAGAAGAAGAAGAAGAAGAAGAAGAAGAAGAAGAAGATAGAAATAGGGGGGAGGAGGAGAAGAAGAAAAAGAAGATGAAGAAGATAGAAAGGAGGAGGAAGAAAAAGAAGAAGATGAAGAAGATAGAAAGAGGGAGGAGGAGGGGAGGAGGAGGAAGAAGACGTTACTGACCGAGGCATTTAACTTTTTCGTATGGCTCAACCTTTTAACTTAGGTTGAGAATGTACAAATTGCATTCTTTTTTTTTTTTACTTCTCAGCAGCTCATTCCCTGAAAAGATCCAATGATTTCTGATGAAATTCTTACATTAGATAAAACATGTTTTACTTCAATAATTGAAGGAATTTTGGATGGTTAGGAATCAAGCTGTTTTCTTTATGTTTAAAAAAAAACACTTTTGCTTGCAAACTTCATATAATAGAAATTTTTTCACATTGCTAATGTAATGTAAGAAACCATTGCTTTTTTCTGTTGCTTACAGAAACCTCACAAAGATACAATACAATACAATAGCAGAGTTGGAAGGGACCTTGTAGGTCTTCTAGTCCAACCCCCTGCATGGGCAGGAACCTTATACCATTTCAGACAAATGGCTGTCTAACATCTTTTTAAAGACTTCCAGGGTTGGGGCATTCACAACTGCTGGAGGCAAGCTGTTCCAGAGGTTAATTGTTCTTACTGTTAGGAAATTTCTCCTTAGTTCTAAGTTGCTTCTCTCCTTGGTTAGTTTCCACCCATTGCTCCTTGTCCTGCCCCCAGGTGCCTTGGAGAAAAGTTTGACTCCCTCTTCTTTGTGGCACCCTCTGAGATATCGGAACACTGCTATCATGTCTCCCCTGGTCCTTCTCTTCATCAAACTAGACATACCCAGCTCCTGCAGCCGTTCTTCATATGTCTTAGTCTCCAGTCCTCTAATCATCTTGGTTGCTCTTCTTTGCACTCTTTCCAGAGTCTCCACGTCTTTTCTACATCGTGGCGACCAAAACTGTATGCAGTATTCCAAGTGTGGCCTTACCAAGGCACTATACAGTGGCATTAACACTTCACGCGATCTAGATTCTATCCCTCTGTTGATGCAGCCTAGAACTGTGTTGGCTTTTTTGGCAGCTGCTGCACACTGCTGGCTCATATTTAAATGGTTGTCCACTAGGATTCCAAGATCCCTCTCACAGTTGCTACTATTGAGCAAGGTACCACCTATACTGTACTTGTGCATTTGGTTTTTCTTGCCTATATGTAGGACCTTACTTTTTTCACAATTGAATTTCATTTTATTAGACAGTGCCCAATGTTCAAGTTTGTCTAGATCCTTCTGTATCTTAAGCCTATCTTCTGGAGTGTTGGCTATTCCTGCCAGCTTGGTGTCGTCTGCGAATTTGATGAGTTCCCCATTTATCCCCTCATCCAAATCGTTGATGAAGATGTTAAAGAGTACTGGGCCTAAAACAGAGCCTTGGGGGACTCCACTGCATACTTCCTTCCATGTAGATGCAGTTCCATTGAGGACTACACGTTGAGTGCGGTTGGTCAGCCAGTTACGAATCCATTTGGTGGTGCTGCTGTCTAACCCACAATTTTCTACTTTATCTAATAGTAGGTTATGGTCTCCTTTATCAAATGCCTTACTGAAGTCCAGGTAAATTATATCAACAGCATTCCTCTGGTCCACTGATTTTGTTACTTTGTCAAAGAATGCAATTAGATTAATTATTTTTAGCACGGGATAATATTGTTTAATTGTGTTTTAAAGTATGTATTTTTGTATTTATTGTTTATATTGTTTTTTAGTTCCTCCTGTGCACCGCCCTGGGTCCCTGTGGGGAGAGGGAGCGGTTAATAAATTCGAATTTATTATTATTATTATTATAGATTCGTCTGGCATGATCTGTTTTTGACAAACCCATGTTGGCTTTTGGTTATTACTTTGTTTGCTTCTAGGTGTTCACTTATTTGTTGTTTAATTATCTTTTCCAGAATCTTTCCTGGTATTGAGGTCAGGCTGATGGATCTATAATTTCCTGGATCTGTTTTTTTTCCTTTTTTGAAGATGGGAACCACATCTGCTCTTTTCCAGTCTTCTGGCAGTTCCCCGGTGCTCCAGGATCTCTGAAAGATATAGTTCAGTGGTTCTGAGATCTCGTCTGCCAGTTCCTTCAGAACCCTGGGGTGTAATCCATCCAGTCCTGGTGATTTGAACTCGTCCAGGGCAAACAGGTGCTCACTTACCATTTTCTTCCCTATTTCAACTTGTGTTCCTAATCTGATATTTGTGGTGCTGTTTTTGATTGATTGGACTGCTTTATCCCTTTGTGTAAAGACAGATGCAAAAAAAGAGTTAAATAGTTCTGCTTTCTCCCTGTTGCTTATCATCTTCTTGCCATTTTCTCCCAGCAGTGGACCAATTGTTTCCTTAACTTTTTTCTTATTTTTAACATGTTGGAAGAAGCTTTTTTTGTTATTTTTTACTTTTTTGGCAAGCCTTTCTTCATTGTGAGCCTTAGCTTTCCTCACTTCATCTTTACAGGCTCGGGCTATTTGCTGATATTTTGCCTTGGTTATGTCCCCCTTTTTCCACTTTTTATATTTATCCTTTTTGTCTTTCAATTTGTCAAGAGAGTTCTTTATGCAGCCATGCTGGTTTCTTTTGGGAACTGTTATTTTTCTTCTTCATTGGTATTGCGCTGGACTGGGCTTTTATAATCTCATTTTTCAAAATTTCCCAAGCTTCTTGAGTTGTTTTCCCCTTGAGGATTCTCATCCATGGAATCCTTCCCAAGCTCTCTCTGAGTTTATTGAAATTTCTCTGAGTTTATTGAAATTATTTCAACATTTTCAAATAACAGGCTGTTGAATAAACACAGCTCATGGGGAAGATGGGTGGCATAAGAAAATATAATATATAAAACAAACAAATAAATAAAAATAACAGATTTTCCAAATCTACAATGCTTACTGGAAAGGAATTGCTACAGTAATGATCTTACTTACTTACAATGAACCACCATAGCACAGTGGTTAAAGTGCAGTACTGCAGGCGACCTCTGCTGACTGCCGGCTGCATGGAATTTGGCAGTTCAAATCTCACCAGGCTCAAAGTTGATTCAGCCTTCCATCCTTCTGAGATGAGTAAAATGAGGGCCCAGATTGTTGGGGGCAATAGGCTGACTCTGTAAACTGCTTAGAGAGGGCTGTAAAGCACCAGGAAGCAGTATATAAGCCTAAATGCTACTGCTAAGTGCTATTGCTCCTTATGCAGCCATTCCTTGACAGCCATTTATTTTGTGACAGTTCAAAGATTCAACAGCCATGAAAAAAATTACTTAGGACTGATCCTTGCATTTGTGACCATTATAACACATCCATGGACTCATGATCAAAATTTGGGTACTTGGCAATTGGCACATATTTATAACTGCTGCATTTTCTCAGAATCATGTAATTGCCTTCCCAGCTGGCTTCTGACCAGATAAGTCCTTGGGGTGAACTGGATTCATTTAAAGACTGCATGATTCACTTAACAATGATGGCAAAAAGATCGTGTATTGGGCAGGACACACTTAACCTTAGGGGACTGGAGACTAAAGCATATGAAGAATGGTTGCTGGAACTGGGTAGTTTAATGAAAAGAAGGACTAGGAGAGACATGATAGCAGTCTTCCAATATCTCAGGGGTTGCCACAAAGAAGAGGGAGTCAAGCTATTCTCCAAAGCATCTGAGAGCAGAACAAGAAGCAATGGATGGAAACTAATCAAAGAGAGAAGCAACTCAGAACTAAGGAGGAATTTCCTGACAGTCAGAACAATGAATCAGTGGAACAGAAGTTGCCTCCAGAGGTTGTGAATGCCCCAACACTAGAAGTCTTTAAGAAGATGTTGGATAGCCATTTGTCTGAAGTGGTGTAGGGTTTCCTGCCTAAGCAGGGGGTTGGACTAGAAGACCTCCAAGGTCTCTTCCAACTCTGATATGATATATGAGATGAGATATGAGTTATGAGTTACAAGTTATGAGTTACGAGTTACGAGTCACGAGTTACGAGTTACGAGATATGAGATGAGATATGAGATATGAATTACGAGTTACGAGTTACAAGTTACGAGTTATGAGATATGAGATACAAGATACGAGTTATGAGATATGAGATATGAGTTACGAGATACGAGATACGAGATACGAGTTACGAGATACGAGATACGAGATATGAGATGATATCCATCTCCTTGCTTAGCCACAAAACTTCTGCAGAGGAAAGCTTGTACCTTCAAGGACGCTGGTGATAATGCTGACCGCACTCGCTGCCCGTTGCCTCTGAAGTGGCTGGTTGTAATAATCAACGGACAGTCGATGAACTTGAACCATCTTGTTAGCTTCATCATACAAAGACGTCTATATAAAGATACATGCAATTGATTTAGTTATAAATATTCCTACTCTTCGGAGGCAAATATGACAATTTATACAGCAGGCAAGTCAAAGGACTCTTGAAACCAAAAGGTGGGTCTTATACAGGAAGTTTTCAACTTACAACTGGTCATTTAGCCACTGTTTGAAGTTACAATGAACCTCCCAAAAGTACTTACTACCTGGTTCTAGACTTCAAATGGTGGCATATTTGCATACACACACACACACACACACACACACACACACATCACATAACGGCATTTATGGCACATACCGTGTTTCCTCCAAAATAAGACAGGGTCTTATTTTCTTTTGCCCCCCGAAAAAAGTGCTTGGCCTTATTTTCAGATAGGTCTTATTATTTTTAAGGTGCAGGAGATGTTGAATGTGGTCACCGCACAGCCGCTGCAGTGTTGCAATATTTTTAGGAAGAGCTTATTTTCAGGGGAGGGCTTATTTTAGCGCATGCACTCAAAAGCCTGATTGGACTTATTATCCGGGGAGGTCTTATTTTCATGGAAACAGGGTAGCAAATGGCTCAACTTCTCGTCCGTTTCTGGCTAAAAAAGAAGCGTTTAGAATATATTGACTTGCTTAATGTTGTGTTCCTTTTTGTGTTCCTTTTCAAATTGAAAAGGAATTGTCACTAGTTCCTTTGTTCTGAAGAAGTGGACGGTAAATAAATTTAATTTAACCCCAATTCTGTATTATTATTTTTTTACTGTGTTGCATGCCACAGAGCATGAGGCGTTATAAGAACTGTGATGTTAAGAAATAGATGAAGAAATAAAGGTGTTAAGACATTTCAGTATTGTTAAGCAGTACTAGGCAGTATTATATTTCATAATATTATATTTAGCATTACTTTTTTTCCCCCTTTCGGACCATATTTCAAAATTTTTACTACTATCCTTTTTTTAGAGGAGGGTATACTCTCAGGGAATTGTGCAGCATGTGTCCAAATGGAGTTGAAGACACTGTCACAAACTTGCAGTTTTATATAAATATTTAATTTAATTTAATTTATTTGAATTTGTATACCGCCCTTTCTCCCTTGCGGGACTCAGGGCGGTGAACGGGCAATGATAAAAACAACAGTAAAAACATCAATACAAATACCTATGCTAAAAATAAATTAAATTCTAAGCCTGCTCTAAAATGTACAGTAAAACCCCAATAAAACCAGATTAAAAGCTACACCAGGCCGGCCGCACGAAAAAGATGGGTTTTCAGGGCTCGGCAGAACAGGTGCAGGTCCGTAGTTGTGCGGAGGTCGGGGGGCAGGTCGTTCCAGAGGGCAGGAGCTGCCACAGAGAAGGCTCTCCCCCTAGGGGTCGCCAGCCTACATTGACTGGCTGACGGCACCCTGAGGAGGCCCTCTCTGTGGGAGCGGACTGGTCGAAGGGAAGTATTTGGTAGGAGGCGGTCTTGCAGGCACTTAGGTCCCTTGCCATGGAGAGCTTTAAAGGTTGTTACTAGCACCTTGAAGCGCACCCGGAAAGCCACAGGCAGCCAGTGCAGCTCACGCAGGAGAGATGTTATATGGGAGTATCTAGAGGCTCCCAGGATCTACATAACAGAGTCAGGCAAATAGAAGCAGAGTAACAGAATAAACAAGAGTTGGAAGGGGACCTTGGAGGTCTTCTAGTCTAACCACCTTCAGGCAGGAAGCCCTATATCATTTCAGACTAATGGCTGTCTAATTGATAGGTTTGTGTCATATTTAATCTATACCTCTATAACCAGCTTTGCTTCTTTCCTCCCCCCAATTCCCCCAACTTAAATCCTATATTAGTCAAATTAATTTCTGCATATAATGTAAAGCAGTCTTCTGGCATTCAGACTAAAATAATTATGTGAAACACCATTGAAATTAACAATAGTTACACCATTTCAATGAGGTTCACACAATTACTAGCTTTTTTCAAATATGTCTTATGAATTGCGTAAACTTAAAGAGATAGCCTATAAATAGATTCATTAAATAAATAAATATAATTCATTATAGTCATAGAGAAAATATACCTATCAATGTGGTTATTAGGAATTAAAAATAGCACCATGTTACTCACCTACTCACTCACTCAATCAATCAATCAATCAACCAACCAACCAACCAACCAACCAACCAACCAACCAACCAACCAACCAACCAATCAATCAATCAAATGATTATAATATACATGTAATCCTTGGCTTACAAGAGTTCATTTAATCACCAAAGTTATAACAGCACTGAAAAAAGTGACTTATGACCATTTTTCACACTTACAACTGTTGCCGAATCCCCATGGCCATGCCATCAAAATTCAGATGCTTAACAACTGGTTCATATTTATGACGGTTGCAGTGCCCTGGGGTCATGCGATCCCCTTTTGCAACCTTCTGACAAGCAAAGTCAATGTGGAAGTCAGATTCACTTAACAACCATGTTATTAACTTAACAGCTGTGGGGATTCGCATAATAACTGTGGCAGGTAAGGTTGTAAAATGGGGCAAACTGTCACTTAACAACCGTCTTGGTTAGCAACAGAATTTTGGACTCAATTGTCATAAGTTGTGGACTTCCTTGTATGGTATGAAGTACAGTTGCTATAATCTCACAGATACGACCTCCTTTTATGAAAAGACTAGCCGATAACCCATCATTGCCCGAGTATATATTTATACTCGGGTAATGATGTAATTTCTCGGACCAAATGTAATTTCTAACATTGGATTCTCCCTCTTACCAAAGGCAGGCCCCTGGTGGAGTACTGTAAAGCTGCTACCATGGCAGCTCCACTGCACTGTACAGTAGAAGCCAATTTAAGGCAGTACAGTAGAAGCCATTTTAAGGCACAACAGGCTGTATCTTAACAGAATACACACCCTGAGGGGTGATAGGTTAGTTACTCCCACAGCATTTTTTTTCCAGAGAGTCATCTGTGTACCACGTTTGGTTGAAATTGCTCAAGGTGTTCCAGAGTTATGGTGGAACACACACACACACACACACACACACTGCTATTTTGATATATATAGAAGATTAGCCTGTGTTGTCCCAAAAGACAATTGGTCTGTGTTCCCTATTTGGGATCCTTCAAAAGGCATCCCTATCAAATATACAACACTGTGCACAACTCTAACGTATAACTACATCTGCACCATGAACAGCCTATGAAGCATAATCTCATCTATGAAAGAACAAATAATTGCTAATATTTTCAACTCACTTGGTTGCTCATCCTGGGGCTTTCCATTACAGGGGGAAGCAACATGCCTTCTCCTGAAAGAGGTTCCATGTTCAAAGACCTCATTCCACCAGGTCCCACCAAAGAGATCATCCCGTTGCAATCGTCTCCGGCGTTCCATCTATTGGGCTGCATGTTGTTAGGAGTAGCTGGATGTGATCCATAGCTGGCTTGACTCTGAGTGCTTGGACGCCTTATTATGCGCGTAGGCAAAACACAGCCACGTTGTAGCTCCATCTCCCCAACGCTGTTGGATTCATCATCCCCAAATTCAGCCTTGGATCCAGTCTCTTTCCCTGATAGGTGGAAACTGAAGACACTCCCATGACTTGGCCTCCGTTTTGCTGGGTTTGATGAAGGCCCGTAACCATAGCTGAAGATCTGCAGGGAACAAGGATGGGAGAAACAAAATGCAACACAATATTGGCATACGTTGGTTTCCATCAGCCATGGAAGTTCTCCAAATAAATAAATTACTGGTAAAGGAGAATATTTATAGCTCAGGGTTGAACTGCAGGATCCTTGATGCTGTCTGACTTTGGTTGTTTTCTTGAAGACAGTCCGTTAGCACCTATGAAATTTCTTAGTATGGGTAATGAAATGCCTGCAAGAAAACAACCAAGGTCAGAGAGTACCAAAGATCCCTCAAATGAAATGATGGGCTGTTAATCTACTGCCCAATGCAGCAAAAATATGATTGCCTTGGACTTCCCTTCAATAAAGAATGTTGTTTATGATTTATTTCCGCAACTTACTTTGGGGGCATATGTATAGAGATTTGCAATCATTCAGGTCATGGTTGTTTTGTGGTCCGCCAACAGCCTGCAAAGCTGGCAGTAGAGTCAAAGAGTCAGGAGGTTGAGGAGGAACATGGGCCAGTCCTGGAGTCTGGGAAAGGCTCGGACAAGGGCTCTGCGTCAGAGGCAGAGAGGGGGACAAAGCCATCTGATAGTGATGTGCTGCCTCCAGAGCCTGGCATCAGCAAGGCAGAAGAATAGTGTGGGCCTGTTCACAGGGTGTGCATGCACAGACTGTCAGAAGACAAGAGCAGTTAAGACAAAAAGGGTGACTGGGGAGTAAGGCTTAGATATGATTGCCCCCTTCCCATCTATATAAAGAAAAATGTAAAATAGTTTGTACGAAGCAGCTAATCTCAAAAACTACTGCACCGATTTACCTCAAATTTTCACACAATGTTCCCAAGGACTTCCGATAATAGAATACGTACTCATTTTGTGCCTAGCACACATGTGTCATGTGCAAGGTACACAAATGTAAAATGTATCCACTGATCATGTTTTCATCTCCTTGTAGCCCCGCCCATCAGGCTGCTTTTCAACTGTCATTGTTGGAAGAGGCCTCATATGGAGGCCACTTAGGGCCAAAAGAAGGCACTGAAATAGCAAACTCCCAGGTGGCCCATAGAGAGAGAGAGAGAGAGAGAGAGAGAGAGGGAGAAATACAGTTTAATAAAAGAGGGACTGGGGGAGACATGATAGCAGTCTTCCAATATCTCAGGGGTTGTCACAAAGAAGAGGGAGTCAAGCTATTCTCCAAAGCACCTGAGGGCAGAACAAGAAGCAATGGGTGGAAACTAATCTAATGGGTGGGTGGATGGATGGATGGATGGATGGATGGATGGATGGATGGATAGATAGATAGATAGATAGATAGATAGATAGATAGATAGATAGATAGATAGATAGATAGATAGATAGATAGATAGATAGATAGAAATACAGTAGGTAGATAGGGGAATAGATAGAAAGGGAGAAATACAGTAGGTATATAGGTAGGTAGGTAGAGTGAGAAAGGAAGAAATACAGTAGGTAGGTAGATAGAGGGAGAAAGGAAGAAATACGGTAGGTAGGTAGGTAGGTAGGGGCATAGATAGAAAGGGAGAAATACAGTAGGTAGGTAAGTGGATAGATAGAGAGGGAGAAATACAGTAGGTAGGTAGGTTGGGGGTTATATAGTGGTTGTGTGCAGGTGTAGATCTACACACAGATTGGTTGGCCATTTCACCAGACTGGGCCACAGCAATGCGTGGCCGGGTATAGCTAGTAAGACATAAAAGAGGAGCAAATGAACATGAGACTTTGCAGGAAGCAATTTGTTCATTCTGGTTGGTTCAAACTCTGAGGAGCGCCGTTTGACTCTGTGCTCCATTTGGCCTTGCAAAACTAATTGGCCATGAGTTCTCTGGCAGCGTTTCAAGGGCGATAAAGGCGGGTGCTTATCAGCATTACCTTGAAAGACTGGCAGACTTCTGTTGGACTTCACACACTGTTTGTGAATCATTATGGGCTGTGAATGACCATAATAAATAAAAGAGGGTTTTGGGGGCTAAGCCTGTGATTTATGCTTTATCAGGAAGCCTAGGTAAGAACAGGTTGTCCAAACGTTGCTTGTCTCAAAGTTGACTTTCTTAGATTTTTCCTTTGAAAACATTTCACTTCTGATCCAAATGAGCCTTCCAATCTTCAGTTGAACTGAAGAAGCTTCTTGGCTATTTTTATTTTGTAAAAATAAAAAAATATTTTTTTTTATTTTTACAAAAAAGAAATATCAGATTGCACAGTATAAACTGCTTTTCTATGGCACAGAAAAAGATCTTGAAAGTCACTTTTTGAAGGTAATTTTACTAAAAACTTACATACAAGAGTTTTTAGTTGGCAACTGGTGATTACGAATTGCGTATTGGAGGCAAGTTTTTTCAATTGGCACATTTCCCCCCCCCACAGTTTTAAGTTTCCAGTTTTGCAAGGAAGGAGGGCATTATGGGTAGTCCTCAAATTACAGCCACAATTGAGCTGAAAAGTTCTGTTGAAACAGTTGTTAAGAGAGATTTGCCCTATTTTACAACCCTCTTGCCACAATTTGTTTAGTGAATCATTGCGGTTGTTAAGTTAGGAACATAGTTGTTAAGTGAATCTAGCTTCCCCATTGACTTTGCTTGTCAGAATGTCACAAAACCCCATGATGCTGCAATCATCATAAATATACAATATATAATATATACAATATACCAGTTGCCACACGTCTCAATTTTGATCATGTGACCATGAGGATGCTGCAAAGGTCATAAGTGGGAATAATAGTCATAAGTCACTTTTTTCAGTGGCGTTTTAACTACAAACAATCACTAAATGAACTGTTGTAAGTTGAGGACTACCTCTACTGTATATAAGCAAAACCTAATGTACCGTTTTCCGATGACTGTCATTTGAGGCTGGGCCCGAATCTTCCATTCCTAAGGACAGTTTCTTCCTTCTATTGCTTCGTTCTTTGTCTTCCTTAGATGCTGGAGACACTTCAAAGGAGCTAAGAGACATGCTGTCATTTTCTCTGGCATTTAATTCCTAGATTGTAGAAAGAGTGAAAGGGAACTATAAAACTCTATTCTCACATACATGTTTTTAAAAATATTGATATTTAAAAGGACAGCTGCCCAGATGCTAGCTTATCTTGTTTGTCTAAAGCAGGTGTATCCAACCTTGATATCTTTAAGAGTTGTGGACTTCAAGCCTTAACATTCAAGTCCATAAGTCTTAACGTTGCCAAGATTGGAGACCCCAGGGTCTAAAAATAATTGCAGTCTTTTCTCAATTGTAATATTTGTAATATTCTCCTTTTAAAAATGTATCTGGCATATTATCGTTGCAAATCCAAACGAGATAGCCTTCAAAAGCATAACAGAACAGTAGCTCTCCATCACCTTCCCTAGCATTGACTCCAAATATATGTATTTATGGTTGTGTGGGTGTATGTTCCAGCATAAGTCTGGAATGCCTTGAGTAATATCAACCAAACATGCTACTTAGATGACTTACTCTTTGGAAAAAAATACTATGGGGGTAAAACACCCCTAACATCTGTTAAGATACAGCCTGTTGTGCCTTAAAATGGCTTCTACTGTACTGCTGTAAAATGACTTCTGTTGTACAGTGCAGTGGAGTTGCCATGGTAATGGCGTCAGAATACTTCACAATGGGGCTCCCTCTGGTAAGGGGGAGGGGAATCCAACATTAGAAATTACGTTTGGTCCAGAGATTTTCCTCGTATAAATAAATACACAGGCAATGCCGGATTATCAGCTAGTTTCCTATAAATAAATCTCTTTTCTGTTGTAATCACCAAACTTGCTTTAAATAGTCAAGACAGATGGTCTGATAAAAGTGTTATCATGGGAATCATGGCAGCTCAGTGGTCAGAATACAGTATTGCAGGCTAACTCTGCAATCCCACAGCCTGGAGTTCGATCCTGACCAGCTCAAGATTGACCTACCCAAGGGGTGTAAAATGAGGACCCAGATTGTTGGGAGCAATAGGCTGACCCTGTCAACCGCTTAGAGAGGGCTGGAAAGCACTGTGAAGCAGTATAGAAATCTAAGTATTATTGCTACCATTGTTATAAAGCCCAGGGGAGTAGTGACGGGATTCAGCCAATTCGCACCTATTCAGGAGAACCGGTTGTTAACCTTCTAAGCAGTTCGGAGAACCAGTTGTTGGAAGAAATCTTATTTTATTTATTCTATTTTATTACATTTATACCCCGCCCTTCTCCAAAACGGACCAAGGGCGGCGCACAGGAATATTAAAATACATACAAAATCACATAAAAAATTTAAAAAGCTTATTTGATAAAGATCCTGTGCTAAAACCAAATTAAAATCCCCAAAATTTAAAACTGTCTAAAAGTCATTATGGAGGTTACGCTAGGCTGGCTAGATGGAACAAATGTGTCTTTAGGCACTAGCGGAAGAGGCGGAGGTCGGAGATGGTGCGAAGTTCAGGGGGTAGGTCGTTCCAAAGGGCTGGGCCCACCACAGAGAAGTCTCTTCCCCTGGGTGTCGCCAGTCGGCATTGTCTGGCCGACGGCACCCTGAGAAGGCCCTCTCTGTGGGAGCGTATCGGTCTTAGGGATGTATGGGTCAGGAGACGGTCTCGCATGTAACTAGGTCCCGAGCCATGGAGCGCTTTGAAGATGGTCGTCAAAACCTTGAAGCGCACCCGAAAGACCACAGGAAGCCAGTGCAGCTCGCACAGGATCGGTGTTATATGGGAGTGTCTGGGCACTCCCGTAATCACCCGCGCGGCTGCATTCTGGACTAACTGCAGCTTTCGAGTGCACCTCAAGGGAAGCCCCATGTAGAGAACATTACAGTAGTTGAGTCGAGACATCACGAGTGCTTGAGTGACTGTGCGCAGGGCAGCCCGGTCCAGTAAGGGACGCAATTGGTGCATCAGGCGTACCTGATGGAATGGCCCCCTGGCCACGGCCGCCACATGGTCCTCCATGGACAGCCGGGAATCCAGGAGGACACCCAAATTGCACGCCCTCTCCACGGGGGCTGGTGTTTCACCCCCAATGGCCAGAATTGGAGTAATCTGGCTGAACCGGGGTGCCGGAAGCCACAGCCACTCAGTCTTGGACGGGTTGAGCCTGAGTTTCCTACTACCCATCCAGATCCGTACGGCCTCCAAACACCGGGACATCACCTCGATGGCATCGTTGGGGTGGTCTGGGGTGGAGATGTACAGCTGAGTATCATCAGCGTACAGATGATATCCCACCCCAAAACTACGGATGATCAAGCCCAGCGGCTTCATATATGTGTTGAATAGTAGGGGCGAGAGGACCGACCCCTGAGGAACCCCACATACGAGGGGTCTCGAGCCCGACCTCTGCCCCCCTGCCAACACATATTGCAACCGACCAGAGAGGTAGGACGAGAACCACTGCAGAACGGTGCCTCCCAGCCCCAACCCTCCCAGTCGGCGCAGTAGGATACCATGGTCGATGGTATCAAAAGCCGGTGTGAGGTCTAATAGGATTAGGATAGAGGAATATCCTCTATCCCCGCCCTCCAGAGATCATCCACCAACGCGACCAATGCTGTCTCGGTGCTGTGACCAGATTGGAAGCCGGACTGGCGCGGGTCTTATATATAACTATATAAGTGTCGCGGAAACTGTTGAGCCACCACACTCTCTACAACCTTCACTAAAAAGTGAAGGTTGGAGACCAGACGGTAATTCTCCAATAATGGTGGGTCCATGGAAGGCTTCGAGGAGGGGCCTTACTACCGCCTCTTTCAAGACGGCAGGCAAGGACCCCTCACTCAAAGATGCGTTGACAATGCCCTGGAGCCAGCCTCGTGTCGTCTCCCAGGATGCCAGTACAAGTCAGGAGGGACATGGGTCCAATAAACATGTGGTAGCCTTAAGTCTCTTTGACAACTTGTCCATATCCTCGGTAGTAACAAAGTCAAACTCCTCCCAAGATGGTGTCTCAAGAACAGCCTCGGACCGTCCGACTGGACCATTGTCAATGGAGGGTAGCTCATTCCGAATCCGAGTGATTTTCTCCTGCAGATAAATCCCAAATTCCTCTGCTTGACCCTATAGAGGGGCTTCCCGTGGCCTCTGTTGAAGGAGGGAGCGGGTCATCCCAAACAGGGCGGCAGGATGGTTATCTGCGGATGCAATAAGGGTGGCACAATACTCGCGTTTGGCCACCCTTATCGCCACTAAGTAAGTCCTAATATAGGTTCTAACTAGTGTTCGGTCGGTTTCGGAGCGAGAAGATCTCCATCTGCTCTCTAGGTGTCTCTTGTGGCGCTTCATCTCCCTAAGCTCCTCGGTTAACCAAGGAGCCTGGGTGGTTCATCGCCGCAAGAGAGGCCACAAGGGCGCGACTCGGTCCAGGGCCCCCATGGTTAAGTGCGGCCACTGTCCTCAGTCGAGTCGTGGGGCAAGTCCACAGGAATTGGCCCAAGCTCCCTTTGGAACCTTACTGGGTCCATCAGGAGCCTGGGGCGGAACCATATAGGAATATCAGGCTCCGCCTCCCCGCGGTGAGGTGCGGCAATCGGAAAGTCCAGCCGAAGGAGAGCGTGATCTGTCCATGACAGGGGTGCGATGGCTAAATCCCCTATTCCCAGATCACGACTCCACTGTCCCGAGACGAAGATAAGGTCCAGGGTGTGTCCACCCTCGTGGGTAGGGCCTAAAACTACCTGGGTCAGGTCCATGGCTGTCATGGAAGCCATGAACTCCCGTGCTGCACCAGAGGTTTCGCCTACCGACGGCAGGTTGAAGTCCCCCATGACCAAAAGTCTGGCGGTCTCAACCGCCGCTTTGGCTATCACCTCTAGGAGCTCAGGCAGGGCTGTTGTTGCATAGCGAGGAGCCAGGTATACAACTAACACGCCCAACTGCCTCCCTAGGCCCCACTTCACGAGGAGGGACTCACACCCGGTCGTCTGAGGGATCGTGGTCTCCTTCGGCTCAAGACCTTCCCTAACCATAATCACCACCCCCCCACCCTTCCCTAGGGCCCTAGGCTGGTGGAAGGCTCGGTAGCCTGGTGGGCACATTTCCATGAGGGGTAATCCTCCCTCATGGCCCAACCAGGTTTCCGTGATACCCACCAGGTCCAGGTCCCTCTCTGACACAAGGTCATGGATGAGGGGGGATTTTTGTACCACGGACCTGGTGTTGCATAACATCAGCCTAGGGCTCCGAGTCTGTGGTTCTTGCCCACCTAGTCTGCGATGGGAGCATGGGGGGTTGGAGCGCGTGACCGCCCGTAACCAGCAGCCACAGTCCTCCAACCGGTAATGTCCATCCCTTCTCCCACCGCCCCTGCCCCTCCCCAAGACCGAACTGATGGGAAATACCTCAGTGGAAACGACCCCCCCTTCCCCCTCCTCCGTTTCTCTACTTCTGCCGGCCGGCCTTATAATTTGACGTCCCCCCGCCTGACTATCCCCTCCCTCCTCCCTGGAACCCCCTAAAAGCCGAATTAAAAAGTTAAAAAGGAACCCCCTGAATTTGCGCTTCGCCCACCTCTCAGGAACAATAAATCCATCCTCGAGGTGGGCCCGTGTTAGACTAGGGGGCCAGGCCTGCGAGAGTGGAAGCTCTCGCAGGCAGAGGAGGTCTGACCTAGAATACGATGGCATCCAGATGGCCTCACCGGCTCTAAAAAAATTTTTCACTTTACAGGGCTAATCCTGTAAGGAAGGCACGAAGGAAACATCCTGGTGTTGTTTCTAGCCTCATCTTTATTGCCCTGCTTACAGGAACTGCCTCTCCGGTTAGCCCTTATAACATTTTAGCAGCTAAGGCAAAGCGCCCATCGATGTGAGTGATGTTGAGTTGGCCACGCCCACCCAGTCACATGACCACCGAGCCATGCCCACTCAGCTGATCATTAGGGCAGAGATAGGTAAAGGTAAAGGTAAAAGTTCCCCTAGTCATTCCTGACTCTAGGGAGCAGTGCTCATCTCTGTTTCAAACCGAAGAGCCAGCGTTGTCCAAAGATGTCTCCGTGGTCATGTGGCCGGCATGACTAAATGCAGAAGACGCACGGAATGCTGTTCTCTTCCCACCAAAGGTGGTCCCTATTTTTCTACTTGCATTTTTTACATGTTTTCTAACTGCTAGGTTGGCAGAAGCTGGGACAAGTCACGGGAGCTCACTCCATTACGCAACGCTAGGGATTCGAACTGCTGAACTGCCGACCTTTCTGATCAAAGAACTCAGTGTCTTAGCCACTGAGCCATTGCGTCCCTTTAGGGCAGAGAACCGGTTGCCAAATTATTTGAATCCCATCACCGATCATTGAAAAAAAGTCAATATGGCAGCCATGAACATACAATTGAAGCCCCTCCCTATTTTCTGAAATACATTTGCATGTCATGAAATATGTGAAAATGGGAGGGGCTTCAATCACACGCTTGTAACCAACATCTTAGCTTTTTGGTTTATCCTTTCTGTCACAATCGGAGATTGGTGCAATGTTCTTTTAGCCGTTTTAATGAAAGCAGCCAGAGTTGTAGACACCTCTTGTTCTTTTAGCATCTCCATGGCTTCCCGGAATTTTCTCTCTTTGGCCTCCGTTTCAGCAATGGTGGCCTTGCTCTGCTCTTCATAGGCCATGGTGACCACAGCTAAGATTAGATTGACCAGATAAAAGGAGCCCAGGAAAATAACCAGCACAAAAAACAGCATGTAGATCTTCCCAGAGGCTCTTAGGGTCTGAAATTAGAAGAAACATATTAACCGATTTTGAGAAGTTCTACATCACAATATAGTATTCTTTACACCATTGTCCCTTAAAACAGTGTTTCTCAACCTTGTCAGCTTGAAGATGCCTGGACTTCAACTCCCAGAATTCCCCAGCCAGCGAATGCTGGCTGGGGAATTCTGGGAGTTGAAGTCCAGACATCTTCAAGTTGATAAGGTTGAGAAACACTGCCTTGAAACATTAACAGAATCCACAATGGTTTGAGAATCAGCATCTCCATTAGATATAACTGACAGTCAAGCTGAAAGAAGTAAAATGAGAAAAGGGGGCGGGGGGGATTCTTTACCCAAACTTCCTCAAACACCTAAATAAGTTACCCGGACCTAATCCACATATCAAAGGATAAGGTCTGCAAACACAATAGTTAATTAAAGTAGGCCTCTCAGAGGAACTCCATGTTTACCAGAATAAACTTCTTTCTCTCTCTCTCTCTCTCTTTCTCTCTCTCTCACACACACACACACACACACACACACACACACACACACACACACGGCCCTCATTCACCCTAGAATTAGCACATAGGCACTTCCGTACCATGATAAGCTGCCCCATAAAAAAGTGTTTTGCCGTACTCCATTTCTCTACAGCTGCCCCTCATTTCCTCATAGATCTGGATCTCATTTTTATTTATTCTTGTGCAACCCCAGCTCGAGTTGGAACCCCAAATTATTCTTCTGACACAAACTTTGATTAGCATTTACCCAATTACCGAATTACAGAGTTGGAAGGGACCTCCGAGGTCTTCTAGTCCAACCCCCTACTCAAGCAGGAGACTTCTATACCATTGCAGACAAATGGCCACCAAATATTTTCTTTAAAACCTTCCGAGAAGGAGCGCCCACGATTTCTGGATGCAAGCCGTTCCATTGATTAGTTGTTCTCACTGACAGGAAGTTTCTCCTTAATTCTAGGTTGTTTTCCTCTTTCCAGCTCTTACCTCTTGTCCTGCCCTCGGGTATTTCAACTTTAACCATTCCCTCCCAGTTATTCCTATTCTAGAGGCTGTGTGGTATCCATCAGTGGAAACTCACACTCTGCTAAGGGGTGTAATCATTTTGATAAATGTGCAATCAAGATTTGCAGTGGATTGAGAAATCACCAGTCTGAGAATCTTTTTCTTTTAATATTGGTGATTAAACGCTTATAATTAACATCTTGAAGTAACAGTGGCTGGAGACATTAATAAAGTGTTAGCTCCTTTATTAAATCAGAATAGGATGCCCCAAAGGTTAGCTCCATAGGCCCTTCTGTGTTGCCCCACCATTGTGTGTCTCACTGAGCCCACAACCCCACAATGAGCACCAAGGAATAAAGTGCTTGGAGACAATATTCTCACACACACTAATCTGCTAATTGCTAATCTTTTTACTACTGGTTAAGTTAGGTTCCCACGCACACTCCTTATCTAAGATGCAAAGGTCAGCCTGGGTACTCAGCTAAAGCAAGCAAGCAATTATATTTGTACGTCTCTCTCTGAGGGAGATAGGCAGGTTTTAAATTTTGATAAATAAATACTGGGTAGCAGAGATATTAGAAGATATTGGAAGAATAGAGCAGGTTGACTCTATTCAATCAGAATTGAGCTGGAAAGGATCTTGGAGATATTGTAGTCCAACTGAAGTAATGGGCCCTATACCAGGGGTCTGCAAAGTCGGCTCTTTTAAGACTGGTGGACTTCAACTTCCAGAGTTCTCCAGCCAGCATAGCTGGCTGGGGAACTCTGGAAGTTGAAGTCCACCAGTCTTAAAAGAGCCGACTTTGCAGACCCCTGCCCTATACCATTCAAGACAACTGGTTGCCCTGTCTTTAAAAAGCCCCCATGCTGGAGCACCAGCAACCTCTGGTGGCAAGCTGTTCCACTGGTTAATCGTCCCCACTGTTAGGAAGTTTCTTCTTAATTCCAGCTTACTTCTCTCCTTGATTAGTTTCCATCCATTGTTTCTTGTTTTGCCTTCTGGTGCTTTGGAAAATAAGTTGACCCCCTCCTCTTTAGTGGCAGCCCCTCAAATCCTGGAGGACTGCTATCATGTCTCCCCTGGTCCTTCTTTTCTCTGGAATGCCCTTACCCAATTCTTGCAGCAGTTCTTCATATGTGACTGACAATGGCCAAGGGATTATTTCACACTAGCTATACCCGGCCATGCGTTGCTGTGGCCCAGTCTGGTTAAATGGCCAACCAATCTGTGTGTAGATCTACACCTGCACACATACACACAACCACCATATAAGCCCCAACCTACCTACCTACTGTATTTCTCCCTCTCTATCTATCCACCTACCTACCTACTATATTTCTTCCTTTCTCCCTCTACCTACCTACCTACTGTATTTCTCCCTATCCATCTATCCACCTAATTACCTACCTACCTACTGTATTTCTCCCTCTCTATCTATCCACCTACCTAACTACCTACCTACCTTATTTCTCTCTATCTATCTATCCACCTACCTACCTTATTTCTCCCTCTCTATCTATCCCTCTACCTACCTACCTACTGTAATACAATAATACAATAGCAGAGTTGGAAGGTACCTTGGAGGTCATCTAGTCCAACTCCCTGCCTGGGCAGGAAGCCCTATACCCATGATGGCGAACCTATGGCACGGGTGCCACAGGTGGCACACAGAACCATTTCTTAGGCCACACGAGGCATTGCCCTGTCAGCTTCAGTGTGTATGTGTGCCCTGGCCAGCTGATTTAGGCCTTCTTTTGAGGCCGTTTTTTGCCCTCTGGAGGTGGGGGGAGGGTGAAAACAGCCTTCCTATAAAGCCTCTGGAGCCTGGGGAGGACGTTAAAAGCATGCCAAATGCAGGGGGTCATGCACATAGCATTATGGATGTGGCACACCTGTGCACATCGCCCCTGCACTCCCCCTGCTTTGGGCACGTGAGCCAAAAAAGGTTAGTCATCACTGTCCTATACCATTTCAGACAAATGGCTATCCAACATCTTCTTAAAGACTTGCAGTGTTGGGGCATTCACAACTTCTGAAGGCAGGTTGTTCCACTGGTTAATTGTTCTGCCAGGAAATTTCTCCTCAGTTCTAAGTGGCTTCTCTCCTGGATTAGTTTCCACCCATTGCTTCTTGTTCTGCCCTCAGGTGCTTTGGAGAATAGTTTGACTCCCTCTTCTTTGTGGCAACTCGTGAGATATTGGAAAGCTGCTATCCTGTCTCACCTAGTCCCTCTTTTATTAAACTGTATTTCTCCCCCCCCCCTCTCTCTCTATGGGCCACCTGGGAGTTCGCTATCCAGTGCCTTTTTGACCCTAAGAGGCCTCCATATGAGGCCTCTTCCAACACTGACAGTTGAAAAGCAGTCTGATGGGCAGGGCTACAGGGAGGTGAAAACATGATCAGTGGGTACATTTTACATTTGTGTACCTTGCACATGACACACGTGTGCTAGGCACAAAATGAGTTGGTATTCTATTATCGGAGGTCCTTGTGAACATTGTGTGAAAAATTGAGGTAAATCGGTCCAGTAGTTTTTGAGATTAGTGGATTCGTACAAACTATTTTACATTTTTATTTATATAGATTGCATGGGAGAAGGTAAAGGGATTTACCTTCTGCATTTTGATAGGAAAGCCACAAGTAAAAGGTGTGGCTATAGGATGTCATTTGATTAACTCAACCAAGTCAAGCGCTGAATCAGGAAAATGGCAATTCTAAAATGTTTCATTGCCCTTGTGAAAATGTATATGTCACTCAGGAAACCACAATACAAGGAAAGCATGGTTTTGGTTCTGCTTCAGCGCAGGAGGAAGACAAGGGTTTATACCCCTTAGCTGAATGGGGTAATAAAGATAAATGAATACTTCAGCTATATCAGATCATGCCTGATCTAACATGTTCTCCCGGCAATTTAATGTGCTTTGCATTATTTATAGTCTATGCTGTTTTAACAAAGCACTTGTGGAGTATTTCTGGGGAGGGTGGGGGGAGTTAATTGCAAGAACTCTGGATTAAATTCATTTGTTCAACTTATTTTAGATCATTTTGTCCACTTCAAAAGCCCCTTGGTTTTCTTAGGGCCTTGTCAGACTCCCAAAGGTAAAGGTTCCCCTCGCACATATGTGCTAGTTATTCCCGACTCTAGGCGGGGGGGGGGGTGCTCATCTCCGTTTCAAAGCCAAAAACGTCTCCATGATCATGTGGCCGGCATCACTTAATGCTGAAGGCGCATGGAACACTGTTACCTTCCCACCAAAGGTGGTTCCTATTTTTCTCCTTGCATTTTTTATGTGTTTCCGAAGTGCTAGGTTGACAGAACCTGGGGCAAGTAACGGGAGCTCACTGCATTATATGGTACTAGGGATTCGAACCGCCGAACTGCCAACATTTCTGATCGACAAGCTCAACGTCTTAGTCACTGAGCCACCTTTGTCATACTCATAGGGTTGCTGTTATGTTGAGGGAAGAAATGGAGGAAGGAATGCTATATTCACTGTCTTGAGATAGATGGATGGATCGATGGACGGATGGACAAACAAGCAAACAAACCTGTTTGGTCTTAAACACTTACTGTTTAATGTACTAGGCTAGAAATCAGAGATGGTAAGTTCTAGTCCCGCCTTAGGTGTGAAAGCTGGCTAGGTAACTTTGAGCCAATCACCAGGAGATGGTAAGTTCTAGATCTACCTTAGGCATGAAAGCTGGCTAGGTAACTTTCAACCGATCATCAGGAGATGGTGAGTTCTAATCCTGCCTTAGGCACAAAAGTCAGATGGGTGACTTTGGCCCAATCACTCTGCCTCAACTGGACCCATTTCACAGGGTTGGGGAAATAGAAGGAAGAAGGCGATACCTTCGCCTCTTGGAGTTGTTTATAAAAAATAACAAAGCTGGTATGTAAATAAAATGACTATTCGTTACAGCTTTGTACCCCTGTCTGGTGAAGGCTACCCAGCAGATGGCAAATGGCTGGGCCAATTTATTAGTGTCCTGTTCCTTAAGTGGGAGGTTAAGTCCACCCATCTCCTTCACGACACCCCAAATCTTAGGCAGTAGGACTGACCCAAGCTGTCCTGCATCCTGACTAACTTGAAGTGCTCCAAATGAGCAGAAACTCAAAACTGTGCAATGAACATCAGAATACATGTAGAATCAGAGGTGGTATTCAGCCGGTTCGGATTGATTCCCCTGGATTGGCACGCTCTATGCCGTCCTATTTAGGCACGTTGTTAAGGCTGGGCGCATGTGTGGAAGGTGCGTGCACGGTGAACCAATGGTAACAAAATGTGAAACCGACCAATCTTTGCTCAACATTCTTTCTAAATAATAATAATAATAATAATTTAATATTTCTAAACCGCACCCTCTCCCCTCGGGGACTCGGGGCGGTGCACAGGCACAGTAAAACAATAAATATATACAAACATTTCATTAAAAATAAATTAAATCTAAACCTGCACTAAAATTCCCATTAAAACTAAGCTATGCTATAAAACCCCAATAAAACCCCAAAGACAGAGAGACTATCCTAGGCCGGCCAGACAGAAGAAATGAGTTTTTAATTTGAGACGGAAGGAGCGGAGGTCCGTGGTCGTCCTAATGTCGGGGGGAAGGTCGTTCCAGAGGGCAGGGCCCGCCACAGAGAGAGCCCTTCCCCTGGGCGTCGCCCGCTGACAGAGTCTAGTGGACGGCACCCGGAGAAGTCCCTCTCTGTGGGAGCGAATCGGCCGTGAGCTCCAAAATAAGCTCCAAAATAAGAGGAACTGGGCAAAAGTGCAAGTTGTGAACACCAAACATTCTTTCCATTAAATTTTTCATGGTGTTTCCCACAATTAAAGTTTTAAATTGGGTATTTTACAACTTGGTTTTTAGCATAGGATTAGGATAGTTTAATATATATTTTAAATTATGTATTTATTTTTTGTATTTTTGTATGTTTTTAAATTCCTGTGCGCCGCCCTGGGTCCTCTGTGGAGAAGGGCGGGATATAAATATAAATAAATTCAAATTCAAATTCAAATTCAAATTACACATTGCCTACACATGCCTAGCTACTTCTCATGCTGCAGGGATTCCCCCTAATCTTTGAGAGATTCCCAAGCATGGATCCATTGACCCCATGTAGTTTAATCTGTTTATCATTCTCAGGATGAGATCAGACGAGGAGAAAGAGGTTTTCCGCTTGTGGAGTGAACCTACCAGCATTTCAGGCTGTGGGAGGTCATCATAATTAAAAATACTCCCGTGTGCTAACAATATTCATGCTGCCTTCCTTTACTTTACGGATGCTTGGGAGACCAGAGACGGGGTGTAAACATTTTATTAAATCAGTAAATAAACTCTGCAATCAGGTCAAAAGAGAACAAACACCAGGAGCCAAGCAGGGAACTAAGGAATAGACAGAATAATTCTATGCATGGAGAGAGCTTTCTTTGAGTAAATGCCGATGCAGATTCTCAATCCATCCAGGTCATGGCTCTCCCAAAGGTACTTTTTCAAAAGGCAACTGGACTTTCCTGTGGTTCCTCCCCCCCTTTGAAAACAGGCCTTTCAAGCAGTCTGGATCGGATCCTGCCTCATACATCCCTGCGGCCGATTCGCTCCCACAGAGAGGGACTTCTCTGGGTGCCGTCCACTAGGCTATGCCAGCGGGCAACGCCCAGGGGAAGGGCCTTCTCTGTGGCGGGCCCGACCCTCTGGAACGACCTTCCCCCCGACATTAGAACAACTACAGACCTCCGCTCCTTCCGTCAAAAATTAAAAGCACACTTTTTTCGCTTGGCCAGCCTAGGTTAGTCTTCCGTCTTTTAATAGGGTTTTAGGGGATTTTAGTGTATTTTAAGATAGGGTGATTTTAGCGCAGGGATAATTTGGTTTAATTCGTATTTTATTTATCTATTTATGTATTTTATATTGGTATTTTTAATTTTTCCTGTGCACCGCTCCGAGTCCCTTTGAGGAGAGGAGGCGGTATATAAATAAAAATATTATTATTATTATTATTATTATTATTATTATTATTATTATTATTATTATTATTATTATTATTATTATTCCCAAAAAAAGGTTTTACATCCATTTGCACTCTGATTCAGGTGACCTTGAGGATACAGATACCGCATTTTTCACCAAGGTTTTGAAGAGGCAAATTAAAAAAAAAGTCTTTGCACTCTGCAGACCTCTCCAAAAATGGCCCAGTTTTTCAAAAAAAGGGGGGGCATGAACAGTTTTTAGGAGGTTTATATCCTGGGGGCTGGGGAGGGGGGAAAATTGAGCAAAAAACGGCCAGTTTTTCACTCCCTTCTGCCCTCCCCAGCCCCCAGGAACACTCTGAAAGCCTCCTAAAGGCTCTGCACAGCCATTTTGGTGAAGGGGCGGGGTTTCGGGAGGCAAAAAAAATGTTGTATTCAGCGTATAAGACGCACCCAGATTTTCAGCCTCTTTTTTGAGGGAAAAGGGTGCGTCTTATATTCCGAAAAATACGATCATCCCTCAAGTGGCCTTAACGACTCTCAGCATGCGAACGACCAGAGGACTGCAAAGAAAACGAATCCTCCTATTTTCTACCAGAACTGAAGAAGCTTCTTGAATGAGGGGAAGTGAAACCTTTTCAAATAGGAAAACAAACAAAAAATTCCAATTTGGAAAAGCCCACTTGCGACTTTGCAATGAGTAAAAACAACTTTAGGAAGCTGCAGAGAATTTTTTTTAAAAAAAAACAGCTACACACACACACACACACACACACACACCTGTTGGTAGAGGCGTTCCCAGTAGTCTTGCGTCATGAGGCGGAACAAGGACAAGAAAGCCCAGCCAAACGTATCAAAGCTGGTGAAGCCAAAATCAGGATTATCTCCGACTTTCAGGCAGGCGTATTGCGGTGGGCAGGTCCTAAAAAAGACGACGTTCTCATTAAAAGTAGAGTGCGGATAGTCCTCGCTTCCTGACTATAATTGGGACTAGCCAGTGTATCTGTAAGTCAGGGGTGTCAAACTCAAGGCCTGTGGGCCAGATCCGCCCTGTGGAGTGCTTAAATCTGCACCGCAAGGCTGGCCTGGAAATATCACTGTCCTGTGGTGCCTCTGCTGGCCAAAATGGGGCACCTGCAGCCTCCCCATGGCCCATTTTCAGCCACCACAGTCTCCTGCAGCACTCTGCCAGCCAAAAACAGGCCACATGGAGGCCTCGTGGGGCCTCCAAGTGGGCCATTTATGGCCGGCAGAGCATTGCTAGAAGCCGGGGGGGGGGCAAAAATGGGGGCCTCACGGGGCCTCCCCACGTCCCATTTTGGCTGGCAAAGTGCTGCAGGAGGCCGTCCTCATGCTCTGCTTTGCGTCCATTCCATCTCCCTTCTGCCCGCCCCCAAAGAAATCCACTTTGACACCACCACCACCCTTCCCACTCTAAGTGATGTGGTGATTGAGAGATTCCTCTGCTTGTAACAATGGCAATTCTGACAACCCCAATTGTTGTTGTTGAGTGAATTCCATATGGCCATGAGGTGAGCACCTAAAGCAGGGGTGTCAAAGGGGTGGCCCATGGGCCAGATGCATAATACAATACAATACAATACCATACAATACAATAGCAGAGTTGGAAGGGACCTTGTAGGTCTTCTAGTCCAACCCCCTGCGTGGGCAGGAACCTTATACCATTTCAGACAAATAGCTGTCTAACATCTTTTTAAAGACTTCCAGGGTTGGGGCATTCACAACTTCTGGAGGCAAGCTGTTCCAGAGGTTAATTGTTCTCACTGTCAGGAAATTTCTCCTTAGTTCTAAGTTGCTTCACTCCTTGATTAGTTTCCACCCATTGCTTCTTGTCCTGCCCCCAGGTGCCTTGGAGAATAGCTTGACTCCCTCTTCTTTGTGGCACCCTCTGAGATATCGGAACACTGCTATCATGTCTCCCCTGGTCCTCCTCTTCATCAAACTAGACATACCCAGCTCCTGCAACCGTTCTTCATATGTTTTAGCCTCCAGTCTCTAATCATCTTTGTTGCTCTTCTCTGCACTTTTTCCAGAGTCTCCACGTCTTTTCTACATCATGGCGACCAAAACTGTATGCAGGCCACGCCCACCCCAGCTCCACGAAGGAGGACAATGTCATGAAACATCATATAGCAGCAATGTGATGCCGCAGGTTTGACACCTGTGGCCTACAGGGATCCGAGTTATTTCTGGATAATGCCTCCAGTTCAATCCCCACACACCCAGTGGTGGGTTGCAGGCGGTTTGACCCAGTACGGGCGTACCGGAGCCTGCCTAGAGCACCAGGTACCATTCTGGTAAGGTACTCCGGAGGGCCCACCTGCGCACCCGAGCTCCTTACCGCTTTTGGTGCTTCTACGCAGGTGCATGACGCATGCAGTGCCTACACAATGCTCCGCCGAGCATCGTGTAGGAAGAGTCATTTGCAAGAAGCGCCGTTTGTATCTACAACACATGCACCCAGGGCGCGTGCCCATGTGGGCGACACAGGACCCATTCCCACCATTCCAACAGGATCCAGAACCCACCACTGCCACACACCCCATCAAAGCTAGGGGCCTGGCTGTTGAATCCTCAACCTACGACCCAGACAGGCTGTCTATTAAACTTTACTTGACCTAGTTAAATGTTATACATTTAAAAGTTAGGGGCCTGGCCTAAATAAGTGACATCAGTGAAGGCGGAGGGAAACCCTGCTAGCTGAACTTCTTAAGTGAAAATGATGTATTTTGCTCTAAATGTTTTTTATGTTCTTGTTTATACATTTATAGCCCTTTGGATACCATGAAACTCTTCATCGACTCCACTTTTGATTCACTAGATTTGACTTTTGTATTTAAGTAAGCATTTTGGCTTTGTGGCCTATGGGGGAAGATGCTAGTCCTCATGTTTCTCTTATAACATTTAGAATTAGGGACCCGTATGTAGGATGGTTTTCAGCACCAAACTAAAAGTGGAATGTAGTTTGTTTGGGAAGTTAAAACTTATATCGTGTAGGTTTTTAAGGTTTATTTTTTTTTCTGGTGCTCCTGTCTACTGTAATCAGCATTTTTATTTGCTCTTTCTTGGTATTTTTTTTTTCATTGTTAGCTGCTCTCACATGATGGTTCAATCGCAGAATCCAAATTTAATGAGTACAGGTAGTCCTCGATTTACAACCATTCGTTTAGCGACCAATCGAACTTACAACAGACTTATGCCATTTTTTCATTCGTGTAACCCTTGCAGCCCCCATGGTTATGCGATCAAAATTCAACCGCTTGGCAACTGACATGTATTTATGACAATTGTCGCGTCCTGGGATCATGTGATTCTCTTTTGCGAACTTTTGACAAGCAAAGTCAATGGTGCACTTAACAACGGAGTGATTCACTTAAGTTGAGGACTGCCAGTGGTCACAAGCAGGAACAATGGGGGGGGAAAATATGCAGGTTCTTGTCCTGTTGAAATGCAGCCATCCTGAGCTTTCAACTCAAGGGGGAAATTTTCAAATAGGCAAATAATAGCTAGACTCACTTACCCTCCATCTGAGCCTTTGCGACACAACAAAAAGTCTTCAGTGCCATTTTTCAGTAGGAAATTTTCTGCAAAATCAGAAAGACCAGCTCTATAAATAATGGAACGGCTCCTCAGGCCCGTGGTTTTCGATCGTCAAAATATTAGGAAGTCCTGCAAACAAATCAGCCCAGTTTTCCCAAACTTTCTTCCATTCCACCTCTCCAGATTCTTCTGAAACACCTTTCTCTTAATATTCAGTCAAAAATATAGCTTTGTCCTCCCTGTCTTTATGGATATGTTGTTTTTAAATACAAAATTGCTAATATGCATTTATGCAGGAAAGTATTTTTCAGTAGCGTATCCAGAATGAAGCCCCTTTTTTTTCTTAAGAACAAGTACGTTGTCTATAGATATATAAAAAGTTCTGTGTGTGTGTGTGTTTGTGTGTTCCAGCATAATCTGGAACACCTCAAGCAATTTCAACTAAATTTGGTACACAGATGCTTACTCTCTCTGGAAAAAAAAATACGGTGGGGGGTAAGACACCCTTAACACCTCTCGGGATGCATGTTCTGTTAAGATACAGCCTGTTGTGTCTTAAAATGGCTTCTACTGTACTTCCGTAAAATGGCTTCTACTGTACAGCTCAGTGGAGTTGCCATGGTAACAGCTTCACAGTATTCCACATGGGGGCTCCCACTGGTAAGGGGGGAAATCCAAAATTAGAAATCATGTTTGGTCTGGACATTCTGGGCAACGCTGGGTTATCAGCTAGTTTTAAATAAAAAGATCAAGACAATCTCCCTACATTCTGAGGTTTTCTAAATCCCAAATATGAGGTTGAATTCTTACTGCCTCATTCTAGGATGTATTTCCCCCCCAATTTCCATACACAGCTCAAAGAGGAGGCCCAAATATATGATGTTTAAATCGTCCTGGCCGGAGCCTAGGTGTCTTACCTTCATTGTTGATGAAAATCTCATAGGATATGTTACTTATGCTCTGATTGATAAATAACGTATAGTTCCTGACGCATTTCCATTTCAGGTGCCCTTTGAAGAGTTGGAGGCCAATGAGGGCAAAGACGCTCAAACAGAAGATGGTCAAGATCATCACGTCCGTGAGTTTCTTCACTGACTGGATCAAAGCTCCAACAATGACCTTCAGACCTGCAGGGAGGTTCAAGAATGAAAGAAATGTCAAGATCATAAGACCTGGAGAACATCAATGCTAGCAATATTACCTAGTCTGGGCAATGAAAACGAGAAAACAACCAAGCTCACAGAGCAACAAGGATCCCTGGACACCTTTAATCACAATATAAAAAAGATGCTGAGACTCTAGAGCAGTGTTTCTCAACAAGTCCTGTGGACTTCAACTCCCAGAATCCTCCAGCCAGCAGTGCCCCCACTGCTTCAGACATCTGTCGCAGTCACGAGGAGCGCCCAGAAAAGAGTGCGAAGTCCAGTGGAGGCAGGAATGCAAAAACAATGCCTAATACTCCCTTGCAAGGGGAGCGAAGGAAACCGCCTGCTCCCCGCCACACCTGTCTGGAGCTGCTGAAAGCTTTAGACTCTGGTGGCAGTGCTGGTTTCCTGCCATTTCAGCATTCCTGAAAGGCGACTCCACATTCTCCCTTTCCTTTGCCCCTCCTCCCTTCAAAAGCTGTGAAGCACTTTCTTAGTGCCGGTTGCCCAGCTGGCACGGCCCTAAGCGCATGCCTCCCCCTCCTCCTCCTCCTCCTCCCTCCCTCCCTCCCTCCCTCCCTCCCTCCCTCCCTCCCCAAAGGCTCATCTCCTGCTTCCCGGAGCTCAGTGGGAGCCAGGCGCAAGGGATGGGTGGCTGCTTTTGAAATCACACCTTGGAAAAATCCGTCAGGAAGGGAGGCAGGGAACCAGTGGGGGGGATGCCCTGGGACGCCCCCATGCTTTGCTGGTGGCTATGCCTCCTAGGCAGGTTTGGGGAAGTCCTAGGAGGCTGGCCGCACTGCACAAAGCTACCACCTGTGAGCGGCGACTGAATGGGCCGAGGAAACGAGCAAGGGGGACGGGGCAGGCGCTCTGTGAGGAACAGGTTCTAACCATTTCGGTAGATTTATGGAACCTCTTCTACCAAAGAAGTTAGAATCGGCAGAAACACACCCCTGACCCCCACCTAGAATTAAGAAGAAATTTCCTGACAGTGAGAGCAATTACCGTATTTTTTGGAGTATAAGACGCTCCGAAGTATAAGACGCAACTAGATTTTGGGGAGGAAAACAAGGGAAAAATCTCTGCCTCCCAGCAATTTGCCTCCTTGCAACAAACAGTACAGACAATATACACTGTTTGTCGTGTTATAATTCAGGCTATACTTGTACAGATGCTGTTAAAATTGATGTGGCTTTCTGGAAGTAGAGTTATTCTCTGCTATTTAAAAGAATAGCACTTTTTAAAACAATAGCACGGGGCCTCTTCAGATCAAACATTTATTTTAAAAAGCTTCTTCATTTCGTTAAGTTGTCTAGAACAATAATAAAGCAGACTTTAAAAAATAAGTCTCATAATTTGAACATTCTATAGGCATTTATAGTTGTTGACTTACCTTCTTGTAGCCTGATAAGCACAAGAAAAAAAAAATCTGCCTCCCAGCAATTAGCAAACAGCAAGTTTCACTTTTAATTTCTCCTAATTATCAACTGTTACAGGCTGCAGGGATTATACAGCTTATTGAAGCCTCCGCAAGCCCCCATTTGCTGCAAAGAGGTAAATTGCTGGGAGGCAGAGGCCAAAGAGTTGGGGCCGGTGGGTGGGTGGGGCTACATTTAGTGTATAAGACGCATCCAAATTTCCACCCTCTTTTAGGGGGTAAAAAGATGCGTCTTATACTCCAAAAAATACGGTAATTATCTTCAGAAGTTGTGAGTGCTCCAACACTGGAGGTTTTTAAGAAGAGATTGAGTAACCATTTGTCTGAAATGGTATAGCGTATAATGTTTGAGCTGGGGAGTTGGACTAGAAGACCTTCAAGGTCCCTCCCAACTCGGTTATTTTGTTATTCATATCACCATGAGAAATTATTCCAAAAATTTCATACCTGGGACAATAGAAATTGTTTTCTTTTTTTTTTAATAACAATTTTTATTGGTTTTTACAAATTTTGTAACAGGGAAAAAGGTATGTAGGATATAAGAAAGATATTTTAGGGCTTCCATGTCGGAGGTGGTGGTCGCCTCCGGGGTTCCATACAAAGAGTAAGGTTTTTTCTTTGGCATAAGGTGGAAGGGAACACATATATATCATATCATAAATGACATGCATTCAATCATTTGTTTCTATTGACATCCATAAGGATTACACTATGTAAAAGAAAATCATTTTTGTGATCTGAGTCTTTTAGCTATTGTGTCTTCTTCTTCCTTCCCACCAGTGGGCGGAGCCATGGCCCCTCCCGTTCCCCCATTTTCATCCTCCAGGGTTGAGGAGTGTTTTTAAGAAAGGCTTCCGCCTATTCAAATGTTTTAATTCTTACTCTCCCCCTCTCCCAGAACACCAACATTCCTTCAGGCATTAACCATTTGAACCACACCCCCTTTTTATATAATTTTTTTAAGGAGGAATACTTCCTCCGAATCTCTCGAATCTTTTTTGGGATCTGTTTCAAAATAGCAATAGCAAAGGTCCCTCCCAACTCTGTTATTTTGTTATTCTTATCACCATGAGAAATTATTCCAAAAATTTCATACCTGGGACAATAGAAATTGTTTTCAAAGCTCTCAACACTCGGAACATCCGAAGGACAGAGACATTTCCCAGTTCAATAAACTCTCCTATATACCTGTAACATCAACATACGACAAATGTCAGTGTTAGGGCCTGCTCTAGATCCAGGACAGAGAATTGATTCTAATTGTTTAAACACCCATTAAGCATCACTAATCAGTGGGAAGAAACAGCTATCTGGAATTGAGAAGATCCAACCTCTGTCTAGTTCAGCAACAATATTGTTGTTGTTGTTGTTGTTGTTGTTGTGTGGTTAATCATTGATTCACCGCTTTTGGCGCTGGTTGGTAGCTCAACAGCTCGAGTCCTAACCAAGGACCTAGGAACTGTTAAGGTATTATCATTATTATTATTATTATTATTATTATTATTATTATTATTATTATTATTATTATTATTATTATTATTATTATTATTATTATTATTATTATTCTGTGGTTAATCTTTGGTGAGATTCACAGCCTTTGGGGCTGGTTGGTAGCCCAACAGCTCGAGTCCTCACCAAGGACCTAGGAACTGTCAAGGTAATGTCGGAGGATATAAGCTGTTTCAAGCAGGGTGGCCCTTTGTAGAGTCAGAATGCTCAAGTCCGGCAAACCTAGAATCTCCACATAGCGAGGAAGCCCCCTAGGTCTTGCTCCAAGGGCTCCAATCACAATTGGGACAACACATGACTTTCTCTTCCATAGTCGCTCAACTTCAATTTGCAAGTCCTGATATTTTGTGATTTTTTTCTTGCTGCTTATTTTCAATTTGTGCATCACCAATGAACCATACTTTTTTCATTATTATTGTTGTTGTTGTTGTTGTTGTTGTTGAGGATATCTCCGTTAGGAGACTGAGAGATGCGCAACAGAATTGCAGCAAGAGATATGTTGCTAGAAATTCACATTGTCACATACACCGATGGTAAAAACAAGCAGACTTTTACTCACAGTGGAAAATAAAGTAAACCTCTTCTTCACAAATAGTGATAGTAAGTCTTGAATCAAAATACAGTCTATTACTCAAATAGTTGGTTTACAGTTACTCAACTCACGATTCTCCTCTTTACTGATCTATAACCGACATGCAGAGTCTTCATCCAAGAGATCAGCAAACTATCAGTGATTCTGGCTTCCTCTTATGGCTGATTTTTAATGAATTTTTATGTTCAGCAATCCCATCACCACCCTGCACAGATAAACTCTGTAGCCAAAACCCTCATACAGAGAACCAAATGCCTAGCTGACAAAGACCATCTGAAAACCGAATTACACTTCCTCACAAATACATTAATATCCAACGGATTCCGAAGAAAAACAATCACCAAACTAATCCAACAAGAGACACCCCCCAAGAACCAAGACAAAGAACAGGAAAATGGCATTGCCCTCATCCCATACATTAAAGGTACCACAGACAAAATCAGCAAAATTCTCCACAAGCACAACATAAAGACAGCCTTCAAAACCGACCAAAAAATAACCAATATCTTAAGGAACTCCAAAGACAAGATCCAGCTAGAAAGCCAAGGAGTCTACAAAATTCCATGTAAAATCTGCCCTGCCACTTACATAGGACAAACCAACAGAAGGATAAGTGCACCTATTGCTGAACATAAAAATGCATTAAAAATCATCTTAATACCTCATCTCTTTATCAACATTTCAAAACTACAGGACATGACATTGACTTTCAAGGAACTAAAATGATCTCCAAGGCTGAACAGCTGAACAGGAGAATAATCAGAGAAGCCATTGAAATAGAGAAGCAATCTAACAGTATGAGCAAACGTGATGACACCTCCCGCCTACCAGACATCTGGAAACCAGCACTGACCAACAGACGAGCCCCACCCTCCACCCAAGCCATTGAAATTCAAAACAAGGAGAAACATACAAATGAGACCAATCAGCATCAATCTACCAGTCATGATGCAGCTGCACAGCCAATCAACCCACTCAAAACAATAGTCAGCACTCCACCCCCCACCAAGATTTAAGGAAGGGCGACGCCTTCGCAGTCACAGTCACAGACAGAAGCCTGCCTGATGATGGCAAGTGAGATCTTGCCGAAACGTTGCAATAACATCTTCATGCTATATACACGGGAAAATCCCTGAAGCCAGCAATGCCAGCATACCTACACTGGTGAAAATCTACGAAAACATATATATATATCCAACCCAACACTAGGATTATATTCCTAACAATTTTTATGGTCTTTTCACACATAGAAGTGGTGTGGTGGCCTAGAGGTGGCGCTCACACCTCACAATCAGGAGGTTGTGAGTTCGATCCTAGGTAGAGGCAGATATTTCTCTGAGAATATATCTGCTGAACAAAAATCCGCATTGATGACAGGAAGGGCATCTGGCCATGAAAATACTTTGCTAGCTCCATTCAGTTGCCCAGACTCCACCCCACAAAGCATTATGGGGTCTTTAAATGAAGATGATGGTCTTACACACATAACGCCAGATGTTCAGACTGGATTTGACATTTTTGGTCAACTTGTTAAGTTCTTCTCAAGGATCTTTTTATTTACTTTACTTTATTTGCAATTTATATACCGCCCTTTTCACCAAAAAGGGTGGTGCACAGAAAGGTAAAACCCCACAATATACAAAATTTAAAAAACAATTAAACCAATGCAGCTGTGCTAAAATTGAATAAATAGTTAAAACCCATAAATAACGAATTAAAATTCCCTAATCTATGTCAGGCCGGCTAGATGAAAGATAAACAGATGCTGTCATTTAATAATATTAAAGGTATCATTGTAGGATGTCAATCATTTTATGTAAAGCTGCCTATAGCACTTATTATTAAATGCACTTGAAGTTTATCTCGCCGCAAAGCTACTTTAGGTAGCAAAAGAAGGTTATTGAAGCATTCTGGCCTGGTATTTTTGCAAAATAAATAAATGCAAAATAAATGCAAAACTTAAATATGCAAATCAATGCAAAAATTAGGCACAAGTGGAAAGTCTGACATCTAGGGATTAATTGCTTACGGAAAACTTCAAGCCTCTTTTTCAGAGGTGCCCACAGGGGAAGGTTCAAGAACATCAAAATGACAGCCCCAACCATGCAAACAAAACCCCACCCCTTTTTCCATGTATCATTTATTTATTTATTTATTTTATTAAATTTATATCCCGCCCTTCTCCACGAAGGACTCAGGGCGACGCACAGGAAATTAAAAACACATAAAACGACAAAATACAAATTTAAAACATATTAAATTAACGGTCCTATGCTAAAATCAAATTAAAATCCCCAATTTAAAACTATCTAAAATAGCCCCGATGGGAAGTTACACTAGGCCGGCTTGTTGAAAGAGATGTGTCTTTAGACACTGGTGGAAGAGGCGGAGGTCCGAGATGGTACACAATTCAGGGGGTAGGTCGTTCCAAAGAGCAGGCCCCGCCATAGAGAAGGCTCTTCCCCTAGGTGTCGCCAGTCGGCATTGTCCGGCCGACGGTACCCTGAGAAGGCCCTCTCTGTGGGAGCGGATCGGCCGAAGGGATGTATGGGGCAGGAGACAGTCTCGCATATAACTAGGCCCCAAGCCATGGAGCGCTTTGAAGATGGTCATCAAAACCTTGAAGCGCACCCGAAAGACCACAGGAAGCCAGTGCAGCTCGCGCAGGATCGGTGTTATATGGGAGTATCTAGGAGCTCCTGTAATCACCTGTGCGGCTGCATTCTGGACTAGCTGTAGCTTTCGAGTGCACCTCAAGGGAAGCCCCATGTAGAGAGCATTGCAGTAGTCGAGTCGGGATGTCATGAGTGCTTGAGTGACTGTGCGGAGGACAGCCCGGTCCAGTAAGGGGTGCAATTGGCGCATCAGGCGTACCTGATGAAACGCCCCCCTGGCCACGGCCACCACATGGTCCTCCATGGACAGCCGGGAATCCAGGAGGACACCCAAATTGTGTGCCCTCTCCACGGGGGCCAGTGTTTTGCCCCCAATGGCCAGAGTTGGAGTAATCTGGCTGAACCAGGGTGCCGGGAACCACAGCCACTCGGTCTTGGACGGGTTGAGCTTGAGTTTGTTCCTACCCATCCAGATCCGTACGGCCTCCAAACACTGGGACAATACCTCGGTGGCATCGTTGGGGTGGTCTGGGGTGGATATGTACAACTGAGTGTCATCAGCGTACAGATGATATCCCACCCCAAAACCATGGATGATCTCGCCCAGCGGCTTCATATATGTGTTGAACAGGAGGGGCGAGAGGACCGACCCCTGAGGAACCCCGCATAGCAGAGGTCTCAAGGTCGACCTCTGCCCTCCTGTCAACACATATTGTGACTGACCAGAGAGGTAGGACGAGAACCACCATAAAACGGTGCCTCCCAGCCCCAACCCCCCCAGTCGGTGCAATAGGATACCATGGTCGATGGTATCAAAAGCCGCTGAGAGGTCTAAAAGGACTAGGATAGAGGAACATCCTCTATCCTGTGCCCTCCAGAGATCATCTACCAAGGCGACCAATGCCGTCTCGGTGCTGTGACCGGGTCGGAAGCCGGACTGGCACGGGTCTAGATAATCAATTTCCTCCAGGTGTCGCGGAAACTGTTGGGCCACCACACTCTCTACAACCTTCACTAAAAAGTGAAGGTTGGAGACCAGATGGTAATTCTCCAATAATGCTTGGTCCAGGGAAGGCTTCTTGAGGAGGGGCCTCACTACCGCCCCTTTCAAGATGGCAGGGAAGGACCCCTCACTCAAAGAGGCGTTCACAATATCCTGGAGCCAGCCTCGTGTCGTCTCCCAGGATGCCAGTACAAGCCAGGAGGGACACGGGTCCAATAAACATGTGGTGGCCTTAAGTCTCTTGGATAACCTGTCCATATCCTCGGTAGTAACAAAGTCAAACTCCTCCCAGGATGGTGCCTCAAGAACAGCCTCGGACAGTCCGACCAGACCACTCTCGATGGAGGGTAGCTCATTCCGAATCCAAGTGATTTTGTCCTGCAGATAAATCCCAAATTCATCTGCTCGTCCCTGCAGAGGGGCTTCCCTCTGGTGAAGGAGAGAGCGGGTCACCCCAAATAGGGTGGCAGGACGGTTATCTGCAGATGCAATAAGGGTGGCACAATACTCACGTTTGGCCACCCTTATCTCCACTAAGTAAGTCCTAATATGGGTTCTCACTAGTGTTCGATCGGCTTCAGAGCGAGAGGATCTCCATCTGCTCTCTAGGCATCTCTTCTGGCGTTTCATCTCCCTCAGCTCCTCGGTAAACCAAGGAGCCTGGGTGATTCGTCGCCGCAAGAGAGACTGCAAGGGCGCGACTCAGTCCAAGGCCCCCGTGGCCGCATTTAATCATGCGGCCACTAGGTCCTCAGTCGAGTTGCGGGGCAAGGTCACAGGAATTGGCCCAAGCTCACTCTGGAACCTTTCCGGGTCCATCAGGAGCCTGGGGCGGAACCATCTAGGAATATCAGGTTCCGCCTCCCCGCGGTGAGGTGTGGCAATTGGAAAGTCCAGCCGGAGGAGAGTGTGATCTGTCCATGACAAGGGTGTGATGGCTAGATCCCCTATTCCCAGATCACTACTCCACTGTCCCGAGATGAAGATTAAATCCAGGGTGTGTCCTCTCTCATGAGTAGGGCCTAAAACTACCTGAGTCAGGTCCATGGCCGTCAGGGAAGCCATGAACTCCCGAGCTGCTCCAGAGGTTTCGCCTACTGATGGCAAGTTAAAGTCCCCCGTGACCAGTAGTCTGGGGGTCTCAACCGCCGCCTCGGCTATCACCTCTAGGAGCTCGGGCAGGGCTGTTATTGCATAGCGAGGAGCCAGGTACACACTAACATGCCCAACTGCCTCCCTAGGCCCCACCTCACGAAGAGGGACTCACACCCGGTCGTCTGAGGACTCGTGGTCTCCCTCGGCTCAAGACTTTCCCTAACCATTATCGCCCCCCCCTAGGGCCCTAGGCATGAAAAGGCTCGGTAACCTGGTGGGCACATTTCTACGAGGGATTAAACCCCCCTCGTGGCTCAACCAGGTTTCCGTTATACCCACCAGGTCCGGGTCCCCCTCTGACACAAGGTCATGGATGAGGGGGGCTTTTTGTACCACGGACCTGGCATTGCATAACATCAGCCTAGGGCCCCGGTTCTGTGGTCCTTGCCCACCTAGTCTGCGATGAGAGCACGGGGGGTTGGAGCACGTGACTGTCTGTACCCAGCGGCCACGGTCTTCCCATAGATAACGCCCATTCCGCCTCCCACCGCCCCTGCCCCTCCCTAAAATCGAATCAATGGAAAAGACCTCAGTGGAAATGACCCCCCCTTCCCCTTCCTCTGTTTCCCTACTTCCGCTGTCCGGCCCTATCGTTTGTCGTCCCCTCCCTGGGCTATTCCCCCACTCCACCCTGGAGCCCCCTAAAAGCTGAATTAAAAAATTATACAAGAACCCCCTCAGTTTGCGCTTCGCCCACCTCTCAGGAGCAATCAGTCCATCTTCGAGGTGGGCCCGTGTTAGACAAGGGGGCCAGACCTGCGAGAGGGGAGACTCTCGCAAGCAAAGGAGATCACGCCTAGAGTACCTTTATAGAAACACGGAGGTCGTCTAGACCTAGGAGACATAGTGCAAGTCCAACAGAGTCCAGGATAAAAATAAAGTGACAAGTAATAAAATTATGTGCAAATAGGTATAATCCTTAAGGGCAGGAGGGGTAGAGTTAGTCAGTCTAAAGATCTTGTAGATGGGGAGATCACACCATCATGATGCCTATAGAAAAGGGGCGGGGCTTTGATCACCTGACTGTAATCACTTTCTGGACTTCTTTTACCCCTCTCTGTAGAAACACGCACACACACAGACACACACACACACAAAAGTAATGGCATTTTAGTGGGTTTTTTAATATTCCCCTGCAATTCCCTTCACTAAAAACCCAGAACTGTCCCAATTAAGTCCAGCCAATGCTAGTCTATAGAGCAATGGTGAAGGAGTCAATGCTAGTCTATAGAGCAATGGTGAAGGAGTCTACAGGGCACTTGAAAGTTTTCCAAACAAGATAAATTCACCAGGCAAAATTAAATCCACGATACAAGAGGCAAGAAAAGTCTAGAGTTCACAAGCCATGCCCCAAAGTCAAGGCGCAGTGTCAATCCAAAACAAGACAGGGATCCCAACGAACAAGAAAAATGGAGCTAGGAAATGAATGCATTGTCTCCATCTGACTGTTGTGCTAAGTAGCCAGCTTCTGGTGCTGCCCGCCAAGAGGCTGCCTCTTCGCGCCTAGTCGGGCTGACCTTCGCTGCTGCCGCCTTTTCTCTGCCTTCCTTGGTGACACAGTGGTTAGAAAGCAGTATTGCAGGCTAATTCTGCCAATTGCTAGCAGTTCGATCCTGACCGGCTCAAAGTTGAGTCAGTCTTCCATCCTTCTGAAGTCAGCAAAATGAGGACCTAGATTGTTGGGGGCAATAGTCTGACTCTGTAAACCGCTTAGAGAGGGATGTAAAAGCACTATGACGTGGTATATAAGTCTAAGTGTTAACTACTAGTGCTATGTGTTCTCAAGTCAGGGGCAGAAGGTAGTTCGTCCTTCTCGTCACTAACCAGCTACACCTGTGCGCTTTCCCCACCTGAAGTCTCAGTTGTGCTGCTGCAGTTGTGGTTCAGCCAAATTCCAACTCCCCTCCAAAATTGTCCGGGACTGGTTCATCCTCTTCCAAACTGACATCTGGAGAGGTATCAGGGAAAGCTTCCATGGGAGTCATCTCACACACCTCATGGTCTCCCTACTTTTGAATCAGAGGTGGGATTCAGCAGGTTCTGACCAGTTCTAGAGAACCGGTAGCGGACGTTTTGAGTAGTTCGGAGAACTGGTATATACCACCTCTGGCTGGCCACGCCCCATCTATTCTCTGTCTCCCGAGTCCCAGCTGATCGGTAGGAAATGGGGATTTTACAGTATTCCTCCCCTGCTACACCCAACAAGCCATGCCCTCCAAGCCAAACCCACAGAACCGGAAATAAAAGTTTTGAATCCCACCGCTGTTCTGAATCTTGGCAGCATTTTTAAAGAGAGAATTCTTCCCTGTCTTTCAAACAGGATTATTCTCTGTACAGCCTCATGAGGCCTGTAATTGCCTCTTTGGTTTCCTTTCAGGAGGGTTTATGGGCTTAAAATGTGACACTTCTTGTCAGAAAATTCAAAATATTGATCCGTTTTTCTCCCTTGACATGAAAATTCAGGCTTGGGAACATTTCCATAGTGTGTGTGTGTGTGTGTGGGTGGGGGGTGTCTTAGTAGCCAGGCTGCCAGGCTCTTCATAACTTGGAAAGTTGGCAGAATGGATGACAATGTCATTGTTATATTTTGGTGGCTTGTAGAGGAGTGTTTCTCAATCTTGGTCATTTAAAGATGGGTGGACTTCAACTCCCAGAATTTCCCAGCCAGAAGTAGAGAATAAATGGAACCATATTTACAGATTGGTCATCTTGGATTTCAAACAGATGATAAATCCTATGGCACACATGCCAGAAGTGGCATGCAGAGCCATCTGGCTGGGCATGCCAGCCATCGCCCATTGTTCTTCCGGGTTCTGGTGCACATATGCATGGTGGCCAACTGGTCTTCACATGCATGGGAGCGCCGGAAACCGGAAGAGCAGCCTCCTGGTGCGTATGTGTCGATTGGGAAGCTGAGCTTCTGGTTTCTGGTGCACACATGCATTCCAGCCAGCCGATCTTCTTGCATGTGGGAGCTCCAGAAACTGGAAGAGCAATTCCCTGGTGTGCGTGCATGCACCAGGAAGCTGAGCTTCCGGTTTCCAGCATGTGCATGCATGCCAGCCAGCTGGTTTTCACACATGCATGCATTCCAGAAACCGGAAGTGACCAGCATGCATGTGCACAGTGTAAACTGGAAGCTCAGCTTCCCGGCATGCGCATGTGCGCTGGGGAACTGTTCTTCCAGTTTCCAGCACCCTAATGCATGTGCACTCGGGAGCTGCTCTTCCGGTTTCTGGTGCTCCCCCACGCATGCATTTTGGCACTCAACACCTACACTGCTAGAGATAGTCCTCAACCTGAGACTATTTGTTTAGTGACTCCTTGAAGTTACTACAGCACTAAAAAAAGGGATGTGATTGTTTTTCATGCGATCATTGCAGCATCCTCATAGTCAGGTGATCCAAATTTGGGCACTTGGCAGCTGGCATGTAGTTATGGCGGTTGCAGTGTCCCAGGGTCATGTGATCACCAGTTGTAACCTTCACAGCTGGTTTCCCACAAACAAAGTCAATAAGGGAAGCCAGATTTGCTTAATGACTGTTTGATTCACTTACGTATTGCAGTGATTTGCTTAATAACTATGGGAGGAAAAGACCATAAAATTGGGGGCAATTCACTTAACAATTGTGTTGCTAAGCAATTTAAATTATGGTGCCAACTGTGGTCATAAATCAAGGATGGCCTGTATTTCTTCATTCCCCTTCTTAACTGATAAACCCACTTATGCATTATGAAAACTTCTACCTAATTCCGCAAAACGAGTATATACATATACATATATGTATATTTGTATGTGTGTATATATATATATATACACACGCACACATACACATGCACATACTGTATACACACACACATATAAATACAAACATACTGTACACATTTATTTACCTATTTATCTATTAATAATATTGTAAAATGTCAGTAGAAACATTGATAGTCTTGATTGATCAAGAGATCAATTTCTTGATTGATCAAAGATTGTTTTTTCTTCAGCCAAGAGGTATATGTTTGATGAGGTTCAGAACAGAAAAACTCATCAATTTTTCAGGTCAGTCTCTTGGAATCTGCTTTTCAACAACCATGCTAGGACTACAAGCCTCATCCTCCCTTACTAACATTTATGCAAAGCATTTAATGGCACTATATTATTATAACTGCACCAAACAATATCTCTTCTGATTAGCTGACAACTTGGGGACAAAGTGATAGATTTAAATCAATACTTCTTTACACAGTATTAAAAGCACTATATGCAGCATTAAGAATTTTCCTGGCTAATTGTTTGACCAACCATATTGTTAATTTTGTGGTTATAATAATTTTTTTCAGTAGCATTGTTATTATTCTGATAGTGGTACCTCATTACTTATTATTAATTAGTTCGGGAGGTGTAATGAGTACCAAAAAACAGTGAGTACCAAATGAATTTTTCCCATAAGGAAAAATGTGGAGCGTCAGAAAGCAGCCATCACCGACAAGTTCTAGCTTGTGCATTGAGTACCAAACAAAAAATGAACACTGGGGGAAAATGTTCATGTCAAAATGCGTGGAGTACCAAATTGGTACTCAAAGTTGTTGAGTAGCAAGGTTATCACTACTTTGTTTTGTAGTTTTTCCTCTGTTTTATTCTACCATCTTTATAACGTACCATGTTTTCCCAAAAATAAGGCAGGGTTTTATTTTCTTTTGATGCTCGAAATAAGCGCTTGGCCTTATTTTCGGGGAGATTTTATTATTTTTGAGGTGCAGGAGGTGACGATTGTGGTCACTTCATGGTTGTTGCTGTGTTGCAATATTTTCGGGAAGGGCTTATTTTCAGGGGAGGTCATATTTTACTTTTACTTTACTTTTATTAAATTTGTATACCGCCCTTCTCCCTTGCGGGACTCAGGGCGGTGAACAGGCATAATAAAACAGTAAAATATCCGATACAAAAATACATTAAAATACATTAAAACTAATTAAATTTAAGGGCCCGTTCTAAAAACCAGATAACCATATAAAAACAGTTAATAAAATCAACTAAAATCAATTAAAAAATTACAATCGATTAAAAGAAAATTTTAGTGCATGCACTCAAAAGCCAAATTGGGCTTATTATCTGGGGAGGTCTTATTTTCAGAGTAGGAAGGAAATATAAACTGCTCGGATCTGGGCTGGAAGAATAAGAAAGAGCCATGGAACAAATGAACAATAAATAAATAAATACTGCAAACTTTTGGGGTGGGGGGGGGGGAACTAAGGAGACCCACTCCTTAATTCTAGGTTGTTCAAAGGAGAAGAGTGACACTTCACCCTTCACGTGGTCTCAAAACCTTTTCCTTCCAATAAGCCGGGCTGGCATTAAAAACATGATTTTTGAATTCAAATTTTTATTAATTTTAATCAGGGCTAGTTTGGGTTTTTTTCCCACGTTTCGGCCAAAATTTAATATGTCTTTTTAAAGCTTTTTTAAAAACTTTTGTATATTTGTTTTTATTCCGGCTGTACACCGCCCTGAGTCCTTCGGGAGTAGGGCGGTATAAAAAAAACCAATAAAACTCAAAAAACTCAAACACTTACGCCATCACGATGACGCTGAAATCCAGCCAGTTCCACGGGTCCCGAAGGAAAGTGAACTCATTCAAGCAGAACCCTCTTGCCAGAATCTTGATCAGACATTCAAAAGTATAAATCCCAGTGAAAGTATACCTGAGCACAGGAAAAACAGGTCAACCCAAGGCAGGGTCAGCAATTTTTTAGACCTTGGATGCCAGTGAATTAGTTTGCCCCTTCCCCTAAGAAAACTTTAGGTGAGGATGCCAGATCCCATGTAGAGATATGGGAGGAATTTGCCAGAGAACCTCACGTCCTCAATTTATGACCAGCCTCACCCAGCCCATGAGGAATCCAATGCTCTGTTCTCATCAGCAAAGGTCTTGAGGAAAGGCCTTTGACACCATAAATGAGGGCCAGAGGGACATCCCTCCATTTTCATCAGCAAAAGCTTTTTCCAAAGACAACAAAAGCCTGTAAGGACGTAACATCTTGGTCCCTGCAGCTTCGGCAAGCCTTGGCCATCTAACCACTGCACCAACATGATTCTTTGTAGACGTAGTCACATGACAGGGCACAGCAAACCAATGTAGGCTGTTTGCCAAGTGTCCAAAACCTGGTCACATGGCTGTGGGGGAGTGAAACTAGGTCATAAGTACCTTTGCAGAGGGATCAGTCATAACTTTGAATGATTGCTAAGTGATAATTGGCATTACCCGACGGCGGGAAGCGGAAGGCGAAAGGCAGGGGGATATTCGAGTCGTTCCTCAGGAGGGCATACCAATTCAGAGGGTCGTGGGGAGGGGCAGGACCGAGGGGAGACAATTTTCATCCTCCCGGTTGGTGGCACGCAGCCGTTGGTTACAAGCGGTCGGGTGCCACAACCCCCGCAGGCTAGGTGGCCAGGGAATACAGAGCCAGGGTCTGCGGCTGATGTTTTGCAACGCCAGGTCCGTTGTCAACAAAGCCCCCCTCATTAGTGACCTTGTGTCAGAGGGGGAGCCGGACCTGGTAGGAATTGCGGAGACCTGGTTGGGCCACGAGGGAGGTCATCCCCTCGTTGAAATGTGCCCACCAGGCTACCGCGCATTTCATCAGCCGCGGGCCCTAGGCAGGGGTGGTGGGGTAGCGGTCATTATTAAGGAAGGCCTGGAGCCGAGAGAGACCATTGTGCCGCAGACCTCCGGCTGTGAGTCCCTCTGCATGAAGTGGGGCCTAGGGAGGCAGTTGGGCTTGCTGGTTGTATACCTGGCTCCCCGCTATGTAGCAGCAGCCCTGCCCGAGCTCCTGGAGGTGATCGCTACGGTGGCAGTGGAGACCCCCAGACTTATAGTTATGGGGGACTTTAACCTGCCATCGTTGGGCAAATCATCCGTGGTAGCTCGGGAGTTCATGGCTTCCATGACGGCCATGGACCTGACCCAAGTAATTCAGGGCCCCACCCATGAGGGTGGACATACGCCGGACCTCATCTTCGTCTCGGGCCAATGGAAGAGTGATCTGGGTACAGGGGACATAGACATAATACCCTTGTCATGGTCAGACCACTCACTTCTCCGACTCGACTTTCCGACCGCTGCTCCCCTCCGCGGGGAGGCGGAACCAGAGTTACCAATCTGGTACCGCCCCAGGCGCTTGATGGACCCGGATGGGTTCCAGACAGCGCTTGGGCCATTTCCTGTATCCCTGACCGCGCCCCGATGGAGGACCTCACGGCCGCATGGAATAGTGCGGCCGTGGGAGCCTTGGATCGGGTCGCGCCCTTGCGGCCTCTCTCGCGGCGGCGAACCACCCTGGCTCCTTGGTTTACTGAGGGGCTGCGGGTGATGAAACGCCGCAAGAGATGCCTAGAGAGAAGATGGAGGGCTAGCCGCTCTGAATCTGACCGGACACAGGTAAGAGCCCATTTACGGACTTACATTGTGGCGCTGAGGGTGGCCAAACGTCATCATTGTGCCACCCTCATAGCATCCGCAGAAAACCGCCCTGCCGCCCTGTTTAGGGTGACCCGTTCCCTCCTCCAACAGAGGGAGCGGGAAGCCCCGTTACAGGGTAGGGCAGAGGAATTTGTGATTTTTCTGCAGGAGAAAACCGCCCAGATACAGAGTGAGCTAGCCCCCATTCATGGCCCAGTGGGATGCCACGAGGGAGATCTTGTTTGGGAGGAGTTTGACCCCGTTACTTCCGAGGATATGGACAGGGTACGTGGGCGACTGCGAGCCACCACATGTTCATTGGACCCGTGCCCCTCCTGGCTTGTACTGGCATCCTGGGAGGTGACACGAGGCTGGCTCCAAGAGGTTATCAACGCATCCTTGAGTGAGGGTTCCTTGCCTGCCTCCCTAAAAGAGGCTATGGTGAGGCCCCTCCTCAAGAAGCCCTCTTTGGACCCAGCTATTTTGAACAACTACCGTCCAGTCTCCAACCTTCCCTTCTTGGCGAAGGTTGTTGAGAGTGTGGTGGCACAACAGTTTCCCCGTCACCTGGAGGAAGTTGACTATCTAGATCCGCGCCAGTCCGGCTTTCGGCCCGGGCACAGCACCGAGACGGCATTGGTCGCGTTGGTAGATGATCTCTGGAGGGCCAGAGATGGGGGATGTTCCTCCATCCTGGTCCTATTAGACCTCTCAGCGGCTTTCGATACCATCGACCATGGTATCCTATTGCATCGGCTGGGGGGGTTGGGGGTGGGAGGCACCGTTTTGCGGTGGTTCTCCTCCTACCTCTCTGGCCGATCGCAATTTGTGCGGGCAGGAGAGCAGAGGTCGACCCCGAGACACCTCACATGCGGGGTGCCTCAGGGGTCGGTCCTCTCGCCTCTCCTGTTTAATGCATATATGAAGCCGTTGGGTGAGATCATCCGTGGTTTTGGGGTAGAGTACCACCTGTACGCTGATGACACCCAGCTGTACATATCTACCCCAAACCACCCCAACGATGCCGTAGCGGTGATGTGCCAGTGCCTGGAAGCCGTGCGGATCTGGATGGGAAGTAACGGACTTAGGCTCAACCCGACCAAGACCGAGTGGCTGTGGTTTCCGGCTGCCCGATTCAACCAGCTTTCTCCAACGCTGGCCATAGGGGGCGAACATCTTGCCCCTGTGGATGGGGCGCGCAATTTGGGTGTCCTCCTGGATACCCGGCTGTCTATGGAAGAGCAAGTGACAGCCGTGGCCAGGAGGGCGTTTTACCAGGTTCGCCTGGTTCGCCAATTGCGCCCCCTATTGGATCGGGACGCCCTTCGCACAGTCACTCATGCCCTCGTGACATCCCGACTGGACTATTGTAACTCTCTCTACATGGGGCTCCCCTTGAGGTGCACCCGGAGGCTTCAGTTAGTTCAGAATGCGGCCGCGCGAGCAATTATGGGCACCTCTAGGTTTGCCCACGTAACACCGCTCTTGCGCGAGCTGCACTGGCTACCTGTCGTCTTCCGGGTGCGCTTCAAGGTGTTAGTTATCATCTTCAAAGCGCTCCATGGCTCGGGACCTAGCTATCTGCGAGATCGGATCCTGCCCCACACATCCTCACGACCGATTCGCTCCCACAGAGAGGGGCTTCTCCGGGTGCCGTCCACTAGACTTTGTCAGCGGGCGACGCCCAGGGGAAGGGCGCTCTCTGTGGCGGGCCCGGCCCTCTGGAACGACCTTCCCCCTGATATTAGAACGACCACCGACCTCCGCTCCTTCCGTGTAAAATTGAAGACCCACCTCTTTCGACTGGCCGGCCTTGAATAGTTCTCTCTGTCTTTTAATTATAAATTTTAATGGGTTTTTAATTTATATTTTTAGCACGGGTAGATTATTTAATTCTATTTTAAGTAATATTTGTATTATTGTATATTGTTTTAATTATGCCTGTGCACCGCCCCGGGTCCCTGTGGGGAGAGGGTGCGGTTAATAAATCCCAACTTATTATTATTATTATTATTATAAATCAAGAACCATCTGTAATGTGTTCGGTTTATTATTTGAAATCACAAGACAACTTTTGAAAAATGCAGGTGTTGGTCTGCATATTTTGTTTGTTGTGCGCATAGATTTGGAAGGTTTGATTTTACTATATGCAAATAAATACATAGGCAAAATGAATTTGAAATATTGAGTGCCAGTCCTCTCTCTCTCATATACACACATACACAATTTCTGGATAAAGACACATTAATTTAAAAAACAAACTAAGCCAAGATGCCTCTCTGTCTGTTGTTACTCTTTGAGCATTCTTAAAGTTTACAGAACATTTGGAAGTGGATATATATTTTTATCTACCTTTATGGAATAATGGATGCTTTGGTGGTTCAGTGGTTAAGATGCTGGGCTTGACAACCTAGGTTCAAGACCCAAGCAATACACGATGGGGTGAGCTCCCAGTGCTCCCACCCTCACCCCAGTCCTGCTAACCTTAGAAGTTAGAAAGCATGCAAATGCAAGTAGATAAATAGGTACCACTTCAGTGGGAAGTAACAGCATTCCATGATGTCATGCTGGCCACATGATCATGGAAAGGAATTCAAACAGCACTAGCTCAATGGCCTTGACAGAGAGATTAGCAGTGCCCCCTAGAGTTTGCAACAACTAGCAGGGTGAAACCTGCAGTCTCCTTTACTTTATTCACCTTTTTTTAATGCAATAATGCATTTCAATGAAAGTGGAACAATATTGATAAAACTACTTACTCAACATATTTGCTTGAAGAATTATCTTTGCTGTTTGTCTGTGATGAATCCGAAAGAGCCATGAACACGCAATTCGTTAAAATAGTAAGCATGATAAACCAAGTAAACAATGTGAATTATAGGAGTTCAGGAAAATGGTGTTTTAGGAACATGACCCTAGTCCTCACTGTCCATAGTTTAGAAATACTGTCCACATAAAATTGTTGATTCCAGTTCCCGATTTATTTAAAAGCGATAAAAAATAAATAAAACTGAACTAGCTCGGGGAGAAATTATTTAATCTCTAACCACAAAGCATTTCCTTGCATTTCTCCTGGAGAACATGGGGACTTTCTCATAAAATAAAATAAAGAGCCAGAATGAAAACAGGGGGGTCAGTGGAGAGGAAGCAATTATGTAAAGGATATGAATGAACTAAAACTTTAATTGTCATTCGCCTGATTCGGTGGAAAGGACTGAAGATGTACAAAGCATTTGTGGCAGTAAATCGAAAGATTGTTTTTCCTTTGTTCAAGACCATAAATGTCTGCAGAAGAAAAAGGAAGACATTAACTGGAAAAATTCTCCTAAAACCTGATTGCTCCCCAAGAACAGGCAGTCCTCGACTTACGACCACTGATAGAGAAGATGAGAGCATTTCATGCCTGAATGGAACGTCTGCAAGAAAACAACAAGCTCAGAGAGCAGCAAGAACTCCTACCTCATAGTTTGTTACTTCATGGGTACCAATGTTCCAGTCGTGGGTTTCAAAACTTTTCAGAACCTCTTCTGTAGGTGTGGCCTGCTTTGTGGGAGTGGCTTGCCGGCCATGTGACTGGGTAGTGTTAGGATATTGGGTTGACAATATATATGAGCCTATGTTCTTAAGGAGTTATGTAGCTTTAAGAATTGTGTTTGAATTCTGATTGGCTGAGCTCTACCATAAAGGAAGCTCAGAATCACAGTCCGTTCCCTTTTCGATTCCCTGTGCTGAGGAGCTGTGACTGAAGAAGGAGGAGGAGGATTTGTTTTGCATCACTGTAAGATAAACTCTGTTTGGTGAAGGATTGTTTTGAGAAGTTAGAATCACTGGTCGGAAGAAGCATTTTAGTTGCTACAAAGTAAAGACTATTTGTTTTCTTACTATCAGTGTTTTAGAGTTTCTTTGTGGTTACAGCAATGTATCTCTTTACTGTCCGGTGAATTACACTAGTCCGCATTCATTTGCTAACACTGGTTAAGGGACCAGAGTTGTAACACTGGTTCTGAACCCAGAGTTGCTAACAGGTGGGAGTGGCTTGGCAGTCATGTGACTGGCTGGGCATGGCCAACTTGTAAAATGTAGTGAAACTCACTTAACAACACTCTTGCTTAGCAACCAAAATGTTGGCTCAGGAACTCTGGCATTTGAAGCATGCAAGTCTTAAAGTTGTCAAGTTACAAGACCCTTGCACCCCTAACCCTTTAGGGGGGAAAACCCCCAGGGCTGTTCAAACTTGACAGCTTTAAGACTTCAACTCCCAGAATTCCTCCTCTCACTCTTCCTCTTGATGATGTGCGGGAGGAGGGAGCTGGAACCGGTTCTGAATGGCCCTGTAGATTTGTGGAACCTCTTCTATAGAAGAGGCTAGAACTGGCAGGAACCCACCCCTGGGATGTTCCTGATGTCCCAGTCCAGTCTGAGCCTTCCTAGTGGTCTCCCATCCAAGACCTCTTGAGAATTGACCCTGGTTAACCTTTTGAGCCAATAAAGTTTGGATAGACGCTGACTCGATAAGAATTTCAAGCAAGCATTTGAAGATACTAATCTCATTCTCTCTAAAAGCCCATCACAATAGATGTCTATTTTTTCTTACAACTCTAATGATACCATTGGCTCACAATAAGTTACTATACCTTGTGATCATGATAGTAGGGGTCTAGATCTTCCAAGGGTTCTGCAATGAGTTCCACAGGGGGATTTCCATAAAGGGCAGGGACTTTCTGGCAAGCCTGGAGATCCAGCTGGGGCCGCAGCTTCCCGGGAGGTGGCAAGTCCTTCTCGGCCATGATACGTTTCTTGATGGTGACCAAGGATTCAGGAGTGAATCGGTGAAAGTTTTCGGCACCCAGCAATGCCCCAGTAGCCATTTTTGCATCGTTCTTGTTATGGAACAGAATGATAACCTAAAAATATTGGACAGATTAGCCGCTCAGTTTCAGTTTCAGTTTATTGGATTTATATGCCACCCTTCTCCCAAAGGACTCAGGGCGGCGTACAACCTAAAAACACATATTACAGAAATTTAAAAAAAAACGATTAAATAAGCCATCCAACGATCAGATTGAACAATTTACAAGTTAAATTTAAAATTAAGTCAAAATTAACAATTAAAATTAATAATGTATTTTATTCTATTCAGGCCAGGCCGGCTTGCTGGAAAAGCCAGCTTTTTAGGGCGCGCCGGAAGGAAGGGAGGTCGGGAATTATGCGGAGCTCCAGAGTAGCTCATTCCAAAGAGAAGGCACTCCCAGAGAGAAGGCTCTCCCCCTGGGGATCACCAGCTGCCACTGCCTTGCCAACGGCACCCTGAGGAGGCCAACTCTGTGGGATCATACTGGATGGTGGGAGGCTACTGGTGGCAGTAGGTGGTGCCACATGCTCTTTGACTGACATAATGAGGAAGCAGGGTAAGAAAGTGCATAAGGAAGGAAACCAATCCACACCATAAATATTCGAAATTCGAAATTACTTTATTGTCATTGCACGTATATACACAGTATACACATACAATGAAATTCACATAACCCCCAGAGACCAGGCCCGACCTACATGACAATCCCCAAACACACCACCACCCACCAAAAATTCCCCATCCCTAAACCATCCCTAAACCACTCAAGCATCCACACAACAGACTGATGGTGGCCTTTAGTTCATTGTTGAGTGCAATGATAGCTCTGGGATAAAAGCTATTCAGAAGACAGGTGGTCCGAGTTTTACCATATTTTTCGGAGTATAAGACACACCGGAGTATAAGACACACCCCGGTTTTGAAGAGGCTTTTTTTTTTAAAGGTAGGTAGATAGATGGATAGAGAGGGAGAGAAAGAGAGAGAAATACAGTAGGTAGGTGGGGGGGGGGAGTAGGTAGGTAGGTAGGTAGGTAGAGAGAGAGAGAGGGGGGGGGAGAGAAATACAGTAGGGAGGGAGGGAGAAAGAGTATAGCTAGGTAGAGGGCTAAAAAGAAAAAAATAGAGAGAGAAATACAGTAGGTAGGTAAGTAGTGAGAGTGTGTAGATAGATAAGTAGGTAGAGGGATAGAGGGAGAGAGAGAGAGAGAGAGAGAGAGAGAGAGAGAGAGAGAGAGAGAGAGAGAAGATAGGTAGGGGAGAAAGAAAGTAGGTAGATAGAAGGGAGAGAGAGAGAAATACAGTAGGTACGTAGGGAGAGAGAGAGTGTAGGTAGGTAGGTAGAGGGATAGAGAGAGAAAAATAGAGAAATAGAGAGAGAGAGAAATACAGTAGATAGGTAGGGAGAGAGAAAGAGAGTAAGTAGGTAGATAGGTAGATAGGTAGGTGGATAAATGTTTCCAGGTGTATTTACCCATGTGCTGGAGAAGTAAATCACTGACCACCTTTGGAACAAATCTTTGTTTCTGCAGGCACAGTACTTGACCAACGTAATTGCATCAATCACTCTAACTAAACAGCTTTCCAAAAGGGAAAAAAAACCTTTTGGCACTGTGCAAACCTCCCCCAAGCGGCCCGTTTTTCACGAAAATGAGCCCCTCCCCTTTTCAAATAAAAGACATGAATAGGCTTGGGGGGGCTTGCAGAGTGCTCCGGGGGGGGGGCAAAACGAGGAAAAATGGTTTGTTTGTTAAAACGGGGCATTTTTTGGTCAGAAAATTGCATGCATAGGCTTATGGAGGCTTATAGAGTGCTGCTAGGGGCTGGGGGAGCACAAACACCCTGTTTTTTGCTCATTTCTGCCCTCCCCAGCCCCCAGGAGCTCTCTGGAAGCCTCCATAAGGGTATGCACATGGACATTTTGGTGAAGAGGCGGGGTTTCATGAGGCAAAAAATGCTCTATTTAATGTATAAGACACACCCATATTTTCAGCCTCTATTTAGAGGGAAAAAAGGTGCGTCTTATACTCTTACAAATACGGTAATTGTTCTGTACCTTCTGCCAGAAGGCAACAGTATAAATAGATAGTAAGCAGGATGGGAAGAGTCTCTGAGAACGTTGTGCAACTTCCTCAAACAGTGAGAAATATGGGCTCAGCAGAGATTATACTACCCAAGACTTCTCAGGAAACAACAACTGAATGAAAAACTGCTGGTGACCTTCTACTGCTGCACCATAGAGAGTATTTTAACTTTACTACACTTGTGTATGATTTGTCAATTGCACAGTGGCAGATAAGACAGTGCTCCAGAGAGTCAACATCATTGCCCAGAGGATCATGGGTTGCCCTCTCTCCCCTTTGGAAAAGCTTTATAGCTCCCAGTGCCTTAAGAAAGTTCAAAACATTCTTAAAGATCCATCTCATCCTTTTTTTTTTAAACTATTACCATCTGGCAGATGGTACAGAATAATAAAAACAAGGGCAAATAAGCTGAAAAACAACAACTATCCCAGTAACTATATTGAATTCTACTGTATTGTGCAATATCAGGTTTCCAATTTCAATTATATAGAAAGTAAAGGATGTATGTTTGTGTTTTTATTTTTATAGTTATAATGTACACTGAAGAGGACATTTAATTTCATTGTACCATGCGCAATGACAATAAAGTAAAGTAAGTAAACTATATACTGAAATAGGACTACAGTACAGATAATCTTTGACCTAAAACCACATTTGAGCCCAGACGTTCCAGTGCTAAGCAAGACAGCATCAGCCATGCCCCATTTCATGGCCTTTTTACCACGGCTGTTAAGTGAATCTCTACAGTTGTTAGGTTAATCATGCAATACTTAAACAAATCTGGCTTGCCCCATTGACTTTGGTTGTCTGAATTCCCTAGGAAGGTTGCAAGTGACAATTTCAGGGACACAGAGATGCCGCAACTGTCACAAAGACAAGCCCAGTTGCCAAGCGCCTGTAATCTGAGGACTGTGGAGATACAGTACTTTTAACGGTCATAATTGAGAGAACTGGTCATAAGTCACTTTTGAAATTGCAGTTGTAACTTTGGACAGTCATTAAATGAATGGTTTCTGATTTCTGATTGGCTGGGGTGGAAAGTCCTAAAGATTATATTTTTTAAAAGTCAGCTAGTCCTCAACTTACGACCATAATTGAGCCTAACGTTTCTGCTGCTAAGTGAGACAGTTGTCCCATTTTACAACCTTTCTTGCAACAGTTGTTAAGTGAATCACTGCAGTTGTTGAGTTAGAAACATGGTTGCCAAGTGAATCTGGCTTCCCCATTGACTTTGCTTGTCAGAAGGTCGCAAAAGGGGATCGTATGATCCTGGGACACCGCAAATGACATGAATATTGCCAAAATTTTGACCACACAACTGTTGTGCCCCACAGACGGACACACCCAAGCTTGGCTGTTTGCCACTATCTCCTTGGCTGCGAGCCCTAACTCACGTAACAAAGACAGACAGAGAATTGCAGACTCGAACGACCAGAGAACTCCAGTGATGAGTTGTAACTGTTGTTTCCTGCAAATGACCCCTCCACAAAGCCTTCCCTATAAGCTCTCTTGGGAGGGGCCACTCATCAACCACCTGGTTCTACTCAGGGCCTACGAGCTTGCCTCTTACATAATTGTTGCCTCCTTTTCTCAGCCCTGCGTAATCTAGCATCAAGGACAAACTGCCCCTGATCCTCCCCACTGCTCCATGACCCAAGTGCCTCCTGGTGGCCAACCAGACTCTCTGCTTCCTCAAGGTCTCCCTCTTCCTCCAGGGCAGACTCATTGGACTCCTCACTAGAAGAGTCCATCACCAGCTCATCCGGAGTCAGCTGGGCCATAACACACGACCATGGAGAATACAATGCTGCAACAATCATAAGGATGAAAAACAGTCATGTCAATTTTTCAGTGCCTTGTAACTTCAAATGATCACTAAACAAAGGTTATAAGTCGAGGACTACCTGTACATCAAACAGTGACAGAAAAATATTGGGACTTCTGGCAGCTAGTGGGGGTCTTTCCAGCCTCGCCCTAGGAGCCAGGAAGGCATAAAGGGGGGACAAACTCTGCCTCTTCGCCCAATGGATTCCGGAGGAAACACTTTAAATTGAATGTGTGGCTGGAACGACGGTGATGGAGGCCTCTCCCAAGTTCCCGGCTTGCTGATAGAGGATAAGCAACAGAAATAATGTGAGTTTTGTTTAATCAACTTAAACGGAAAATAGAGGGGGAGGTTTTTTCTTTAGCCCCCCCTCGGAAGAACCCAAACGAGCTCTCCGATGGGGAGTGAACAAGGATTAATTAACTTTGCCATTTGAATCAACTACCTTGAGAGAATGGTTTTGCAAAAGCAACAATTTGCCACGGAGCAACTTCTTAGAAACAAATTGTAACTTTCACTTTTCTCCCCGGGGAAGGGCGAGGTAAAATAGCTACTCTTTGTTCTCACATCAAAACTTTCTCGTGCCAGTAGAAACAGCTTCGGGCAACCATCTGAGAAGAGTCTTTGGTGTCTTTGTGTGTGTCCCCCAGGAGCCCTTCTTGCCTCTCCCGCATGTGGATTCCCTGAAAGCAGATTACAACATTTCTTTTTTTCCCCTCCATAACTTGGGCTAATGAATTTGGATTTCTTCTGACATTCCGAGCCCTCCCAGCTTTTGACGCCATTTGTTTTTACTTCTTTTGAACTGAGACAATGGGTCCCAGAAAGCCGCCAACTGGGAAATCTGCATCTGCACCCCCTTCTGCCAGCTCTAGTCCGACAACTCAACAATTGAAAATTGCTACTTTATTGCAGAAAGAAACAACTGGAGAAGCTTCAGAAGAACTATCGGTTACTCAAATGTTCCAGGAACTTTTGAAAAGTATAAATGATCTACAGAAGGAAATGGCAGATTCCAGAGCAGAAATTAAAGATGTTCAGAAGAGTACAACAGAAAATAAAGAAGAGATTGAGTCATTGAAGGAGGGGGCAGCTGAGGTGGAGGGGGGAGTTAAGGAGTTACAAAAGCAAAATTTAGAGTTACAAAGCTATATTTTAAAAGCAAAACTTGAAATAATGTCTTTTTTCCTTAGGTTTCAAAATAAAGAAAATGAAGATATTAAAGAAGTGATGAGTACAATATTAGCAGAATACCTTAAAAGAGAAAAAGACCAAATTTAGTGGGATATAGATTTGGCATATAGAATCAATTCAACATACGCTAGAATTCATAACCTCCCAAGGGAGGTTCATGTTAAATTTTTCAGGAGATCCACGAGGGACGAGGTGCCGAGGGCACAAAGGGGGGGGGGGCACTGAGCTACAAAGAAGTAGCTATTCTGAAACAAATCCCCAAAAAAATAAGAGAAGTAAGAAGGAAATTTTCCTTCCTGTCTAAGAAATTATATAATAAAGGAATGTGGTTCAAATGGTTGCTGCCAGATGGAATGCTGATCTTCTGGGAGGGAGATAAGATTAAAATTAAAACATTAATTGAGGCAGAAGCCTTTTTGAATAAACATTTCTTCCTCCTGGAGGACAGAGATGGTGGAGGCGGAGAAAAAACAGAAGTAGCCATGGCCCCGCCAGGAGATGGGGGGGGGAGGAAATGATGTCGAGAAGACTTAGATCACAAAAATGAGCTCAGTGGAATTATTATTATAACTGTGGATACAGAGAAATGGCAAAGAAAAAAATGATTGAACATGCGACTGACACAATGTGAAAATCTGTTTTTGCTTATCCTTTACATTATTGTTAAAATTGTAATCTTGTATCTCTAAAATATCTTTTAAATTGTAACTTGTGAAATGTGGGGGGGCCATCATTGCCGGCATGAAACCACCAAAATTTTCTATACATCCTATTCCTTTTCCCCATGTATATTTTAAAAACCAATAAAAAAATTTATTCAAAAAAAATATTTGGGAAATATGATCCCATGAGCCTCACACATCCTCATTGAATTCTTCCCTTTCAGCATGTTATACAGAGCACAGGAGTCAGAAACAACAAACCAAAGATAATCAAATTACGATATCAGAAATAAACAAATTTAGCCAAATCTACGTACTTTGCACCAATTTTCTCTCCACACTTTTCCATCCTAGCTTCCATCATGCTTCAGTTTATACATTGTTTTTTTCTGAAATTCTTGGTGGCCTCTAAGCTTGGGTGTTTTCTTGCAGATGTTCCATTACCCAACTAGGTAGTATCATCAATATGAGTGAGTTGCCTATTCTTGGCTTCGTTGCCTATTCTTGCCCTGATGGTGTTACCTAGTTCAGTAATGAAAAGTCTACACCACAAACCAAGGGGTGTGGGCAGGAGGCCTTTACGGTACTCTGAGAGTTAAAATGTTCCAAAGATAAAATAGTAATCTTGGATTTTAAAAAACAAAATCAAACACTCATTTGCACAGCCTTTTCAAATCATCAGCTTTGATGCCATTTTCACATGCACATCAAATAAGGCACCACTCCTTAAGCAAATTACATCCATATTTTAATATTTCTCCAGATACTCTGTCTACACCTGGAGCCCATCAAAGCAGGCAGAAATCTTTTTAATATAACGTTGAAAACATCCTGGGTCGGAAGCAATATTTTATCAAAGTTGGGAAAGATGGTATGACTGGTTGGAGGTAAAGAGACTACGGGATGAGAAATAGGGAAGGATGTACAATGTAGATATATAGATAGTAAATAAAATGAATGTATGGAGCAGGGGCAGCTGTGGAGAATTGATAAATGTAAGATATAGACAAATAGAAATAGCTGGAATATCTAAGAATGTAGTAAGATGGTATACGATGTTACTTGGTAACTGTGTACATATAGGGGGTGGGTTACTCCCAGTTGTATATGTGTAGTTTTGCTTTGTCTTGTCAATGTCTCATTTATGTTCTTTTTTCTGTTACTAATTTACAATAAAATTGTAAATGTTTAAAAATAAAACATCCTGGGTTTAAGTCAGTCTACTGCAGTGGTTCTCAACCTGTGGGTTGGGACCCCTTTGGGGGTCGAAGGAACCATTTCACAAGGGTCGCCTAAAGCCATCGGAAAACACATATTTTCAGTGGTCTTAGGAACCGAGACACCGCTACTCTATCCGTCTCCAGGCGGGTCCACCCACTTGCAGATACGCCCACATACGAGTACCCAGTGTGATGACGTCATCGCGCCAACCCCATCACATACGCCCCGTACAAATAATTACTGGGTAAATGTAAAATCATATACTGTAAAATCATCAACTACTGCAAATATATATATATCTGTACTATGGGAACTTAATCTGAATGCTGATCGGTCTTTTTATATTCAAGGCAAAATTTCATTTATTTGTAATTAGTAATAAATATTTCACAATATATAATTACATATTGTTTTTGTGATTAATCACTATGCTTTAATTATGTTCAATTTGTAATAATGAAAATAGATCCTGCATATCAGATGTTTACATTACGATTCATAATAGTAGCAAAATTACAGTTATGAAGTAGCAATGAAAATAATTTTATGGTTGGAGGGTCACCACAACATGAGGAACTGTATTAAAGGGTCGTGGCATTGGGAAGGTTGAGAACCACTGGTCTATTGCATGTATTTCCTTTTTGGTGGGATGTAGGCAGTCACACAGACTCACAATTTTAGCTTGTGTAGAATAACACACGATATTTAGGGAACGCTTGGCAGCATGTCTGAAATGTATACAAAATGCAACAGTGTTATTCTGCAGGATATGCAGAAGGTATAACTGATAGCCTCTACATAGCCTTTTACTTAATGGGTTGCAACTATTTATTTTCTTGATTGCAGAATTTGTTTCCTTTAGACCAGGGGTCTCCAACCTTTGCAACTTTAAGTCTGAAGGACTTCAGCTCCCAGACTTCTCCAGCCAGCAAAGCAAAGCTGGCTGGAGAAGTCTGGGAGCTGAAGTCCTTCAGACTTAAAGTTGCAAAGGTTGGAGACCCCTGCTTTAGACTATATATTTCTACCCTTTTTTCCCCCAAGTGAGGAATACAGCTGATTTGAATGTATTTCTTCCAAATGCAACCCATAAAACCCCGTTCAAGATTTACTGTTGTTTTTATTGCTCAAGATAAATGGGCTGATGGGACATGGGTAATTTGAAAAGCTAGGTTTGAATTATGTATGGCTTGATATCACTCTTAGATCAGGCAACAAGGGAATACTGTAATTGCTCAAGTCTTCCCTTTGCCAAAATCCAGATACCCATCAGTTAGTAGCTGTGATGATCTGGCCAAATTATGCCATCTGGACAAAGGTTTCTTTTGCTCTGGACATCCATGCACTGATAGAGAAGAAAGATCTGAAGGATTTTAGCATGATATTGTTGGTCCTTACAACCTTACAACCATAACTGGGATCAAAATTTCCAGTTGCCAAACACCCAATTTTTTTAAAAAATAAGTTTTTATTCAATACACATTAAAAACATTAGACGCAGAGCAAATTTTGATCACACAATCATGGGTTGTGCTACAAGGGTTGTAACTGCAGGAAACCAGTTGTGACTCGCTTTTTTTTTTTCAAAGTTTCAGGGTAACTTCGAATGGTGGCCAAATAAATGGTTGTAAGTTCGCGGACCACCTGGAAAATAGTAATGTGACCTACTTGATGCATTGAGATTACTGATAGGGATTTTCCTACTTGATATCACATAGGAAAATATCTACTGGAATTGACAAAACTCTATTTACTACCACAGAAGTAAATATTTATTTATTTATTTATTTTAATAAATTTATACCCTGCCCTTCTCCTTGTTAGGACCCAGGGCGGTGCACAGGCATTATTAAAACTACAAAATACAATATCAATTAAAATATATTAAATTAATTAGACCCGTGCTAAAACCCATGTTAAAACCGTACCAAATTAATTTATTTTTAAAAAGTCAGAAGTGGGGGCTATCCTAGGCCGGCTTGTTGGAATAGATACGTCTTAAGACGTTGGCGGAAGAGGCGAAGGTCGGGGGGTAGGTTGTTCCAGAGGGCCGGGCCCGCCACAGAGAAGGCCCTTCCCCTGGGTGTCGCCAACCGGCATTGCCCCGCTGACGGCACCCAGAGAAGACCCTCTCTGTGGGAGCGGATCGGACATAAATGCACAAGGAGACCCAAGATGTAGTAGTAGGCAATAAAAACTGCTCTACACATATACAGAAGCAAAAAACAAGATGGCGGTGTCTATGGCACTGCCTGCAAAACCAGTTCAGGGGTGTGGTAAGCCTGGGTCGCTGCCGGTTCGAGCGACCCAGGCTGCCAAAACACTACCGGTTCAGTCGAACCAGTCTGAACTGGTAGGAACCCACCACTGGTGGGAGAGGAGGGGTGGGTGGGACCAGTCAGAGGTGGGATTTAAAGGTTTTCCAAATCAGCCATAACATCAGCTAAAGATTCTCCCAAACCCGGGCGAAACTGTAGCAATCTACCCTCAATTATAAGACAACATGAGACTGAGAATTCTGAGATTTTTTTCAGAATTTTTAATGTAATTACAGGTAGTCCTCGACTTACAACAGTTCATTTAGTGACTGTTAAACGTTATGACCACTTTTCATATTTATGACTGTTACAGCATTCCCATGATTCACATTTGGATGCTTGAAAACAGACTCACATTTATGACGATTGCGGTGTCCTGGAGTCATGTGACACCCTCATTTGCAACCTTCTGACCAGCAAAGTCACTGGGGAAGCCAGATTCAATAAATAGTCAGGTTCCTAATTTAAGAACTTCAGTAATTCACTTAAGAAGTTGGCAAGAAAAGTTGTAGAATGTGGCAAAACTCACTTAACAAATTTCTTACTTAGCAACATAAATTTTGGGCTCAAAAGTAGTCATAGGTTGAGGACTACCTGTACAGATAATTCTTGACATAGCCATTTGTTTTGTAACCAGTCCTCACATTTATGACTGTCACAGTACTGCTATGGTCACATGATTAAAGTATGGGTGCTTGGCAACCTGCAATAAATTACAGGGGGTTGCAACATTCGGGAGTCATGTAATTATCATTTGTGTCCTTCCCAGATGACTTACAATACAATACAATAGCAGAGTTGGAAGGGACCTTGGAGGTCATCTAGTCCAACTCCCTGCCTAGGCAGGAAGCCCTATACCATTTCAGACCAATGACTATCCAACATCTTCTTGAAGACTTGCAGTGTTGGGGAACAACTTCTGGAGGCAACTTCTGTTCCACTGATTAGTTGTTCTAACAGGAAATTTCTCCTCAGTTCTAAGTTGCTTCTCTCCTTGATTAGTTTCTACCCATTGCTTCTTATCCTACCCTCAGTTGCCTTGGAGAATAGTTTGACTCCCTCTTCTTTGTGGCAACCCCTGAGATATTGGAACACTGCTTTCATGTCTCCTCTGGTCCTTCTTTTCAATAAACTAGACTTACCCAGTTCCTGCAACCATTCCTCATATGTTTTAGCCTCCAGTCCCCTAATCCTCTTTGTTGCTCTTCTCTGCACTCTTTCCAGAGTCTCCACGTCTTTTCTACATCGTGGTGACCAAAACTGAATGCCATATTCCAAGTGTGGCCTTACCAAGGCATTATTAAGTGGTATTAACACTTCACGTGATCTTGATTCTATCCCTCTTCTGACCAATAAAGACAATGGGGGAAGCCAGATTAGCTCAGCAATTGCCTGATTCACTTAGCAACTGCAATGATTCACTTAACGCAAAAAAGGTCATAAAATCAGGTGCAACTCACTTAGCAACCACCTTTCTTAGCAACAGAAATGTGGGTCCCAATTATGGTCATAAGTTAAAGACTACCTATAGTAAGTTACATTAAAATAAAGTCTCCACACATTTTATATCCCTACCAAACCAAATTTTAGGTAGATTGTTTGCTCAGCTTAATGTGAAAACAGGACAGCTTAAGTTATGAGTGAAACCGTATGAAATAGATACAGGTCAAAAGCAGACTGATTTTTTAAATCCTTACTTACAGCCCTAAAACCAGGTAACTAAAAGAAGCGAATACAAAGAAGAGCAACAAAGATGATGAATAGGGGGACTGAGATGAAAACATAATAAGAATAGTTGCAGGAATTGGGTATGACTAGTTTAATGAAAAGAAGGACTATGGGTGACATGATAGCAGTCTTCCAGTATTTGAGGGGCTGCCCCAGAGAAGAGGGAATCAAATTATTCTCCAAAGCACTTGAAGGCAAGCCTAATCTACCTCGCCAGCCTCCAGTCTGAATATTTAAACTGTTTTAATTGGGTTTTTAAGGGGTTTAGTTTTTAAGGATTTTAGGTTTTTAGCGCAGGGTTATAGTTTGTTTAATTCGATTTTATATATTTATAATGGGTCTATGTTTACATGCTTTTTAATTTCCTGTGCACCGCCTCAAGTCCCTTTGGGGAGAGAGAGCGGTTACAAATTAAACTGATTGATTGAAACTGAGTGATTGAAGAAGCAATGGGTGGAAACTAATTAAGGAGTGGTGCTACCTGGAACTAAGGAGAAATTTATTAAGAGTGAGAACAATTAACCAGTGGAACAACTTTTCTCCAGAAATTGTGGGAGCTCCATCACTGGAAGCTTTTAAGAAGAGATTGGAAAACCACTTGTCTGAAATGGTATAGGATTTCTGCCTGAGCTGAAGCTGGACTAAGATACTGCTGTTATACTATTAATTTCAACCAGAATTCTACAACAGGTTTGAATTATTTGGATAAGTAAACTCTCTCTGTGAGAGACAGAAGACAGATATGTTTGTCATTTAAGCATGATATCGTCCTGTTATCTCCAAGGCCTCCATCAATGAAACCTAATGCTAAATTACAAGGAACTCAATTGAGTCACCCAGTTGCTTCCTTCATCTTCATCTAAGAGATATTTCCTCTGTAAACAGGTAATAAAATAAGCATTATCATCCTATAAAGTCAGCATTAAAGATAAAACTTTATGCATTCTCAGCAATTTATGCTGGTCAACGCTTGCAAGAACATTTACTGTCTCCATTCATGGCTACACAGGACAATCAATATTGATAAGCAAGCAATAAATAAACTTTCAGCACCATGGAGAGCGCCCATCAATTTGACTAGCTTTAATACAAATGTGCCAAAATATGGATTGTGGGGTCTTTTCCCCACCATTGCCAACAATAATGAATGTTCTTTTTGTCACACCAACAACACCCATATTATTCAAAATAATTTCATGGGTTGAAGACTTCTAGTTCACAAAATATATGCTGATTACCCTGTAGCATTGGCAATAGGAGAGATATTACTAAGGTTGATGGGCATCAAATCTCAGATTTTTTTTGTTACAGATTGGTGCTGGAATGGGGAACTCCAGTCAGTGGGTACATTTTTTTTACTTTAAATTTTCAAAAACCATCTGCCAGCTTTTGACAAGAGGTTACTTTGGAAGGTTCAGTCCAATCAAGGGTCTGGATTTAGGCCAAATGATATTAATTAACAAGGAACTTAACAATTTTCATGAAATTTGAAGTTCAGTATATAATTAATCAATTGTGTGTGCAGAACTGAGTATATTTTATTTTTTATTTTATTTATTTTATTAAATTTATACCCCGCCCTTCTCCTTGTTAGGACCCAGGGCGGCGCACAGGCATTATATAAAACCATAAATACAATATACATCAATCAATTAAAAATATATTAAATTAATTCACCCGTGCTATATTGTAGCATATTAATTGTTGACCTTCAAGCTATAAATATTTTAGTGTCACCGAATGTCAGCAATATCAGTTATCATTTTTTCTGCTTTTCTCTTACTTTCATATTATAGCAGTTCCTTATTCTTCTATAAATATTTATTTTTAAATTGTGGTTAATGTGTTTTTAGATCTTCATCAGATTTATATTTTTCATCAGAAATCTCCATCATATAACTCTCACCCAAAAAAAAGAGCTACAATCAAATCTTATACCCAGATTTCACTGCAGATTTTATATAGCCCTACATTATTATAAAGACGTACATTAGCTAAAATGGGTAAAATAAGTTTCTGAAAGGAACAGAAAAGTAATGATAGTATAAAACCATTTCCTGTTAACTTTTGGGAGTGTGTACTCCAACAAGTAGTTTGATTACCAGAACATTTTGATTACCTTCTCTTTAAATATATGCTAAGAAATCAAAACACCTATGGGATTATTTTTTCCGACTGTTAAACTTGACTGACATAAACATTGTTTAGTTTTTCCACAAAACTGTGCACTAGAAAATGTGTATGAATGTAAGCACATCATCAAGAGCTTAGCTATGACATTGACAAGTTACAAATAACTTTAAATTACCAGTAAGAGGTAGCATCAACAAAGGAAGCAAAATCTCCATTCAGAAAGTTGAATGACATTCAAAGAATGAAAAAAATGCCAGAAACTTAATTTCCCATATAGATTGTTAACCTGTGATCTTTTTGTAACTGCAATTATAAAATTGTTTAGCTTACTAATAATATTAGTACTATATCAAAATGATAAGGGAAAAAATTACAATTACTTGTAACTAGGGAAACTGGTCAATTCAGAATGACCATATGCACAATGTCATTCTATAAATCTTCATCGTGTCATGTTGGGACATCTATATATTTTTATTTTTTGAAACAATTATCATTTCTCCTCATTCTTGCTAGGAAGAGTGGGGATGTAATCACCCAATGAAATATTTTAATTTCATTGGGTGATTACTCAACAATATTTTCACATTGTTAACAGCCTAAAAGTGCAAATGAATGCTGATAATGTGAGATTATTCCAGATTATTTGGACCAACTAATTTATTCACCCATTTCCTGACTGAAAGTGCCAGTCAAAGAGATTCCTCTCAATGTTGTTGGGTTTTGCTTGTTATTCTTCATCTCTGTTCATTTAAAATCAATAGAAATCAAAGGTATCACAAACAAAGCATTTTTCACTCATCTTCTCTGTTGCCCCAATACATCATTTATATAACCAATACATCATTTTCTCTTTTGGGTGGGGGGAGTGAGCCCTTTCCAACTCTTCTTCTTCTTCTTCTTCTTCTTCTTCTTCTTCTTCTTCTTCTTCTTCTTCTTCTTCTTCTTCTTCTTCTTCTTCTTCTTCTTCTTCTTCTTCCTCTTCCTCTTCCTCTTCCTCTTCCTCTTCTTTTCCTTCTCCTTCCTCTTCTTCTCTCTCTCCTTCTACTTCTTTTGGTGAATGTATCCAAGGCATTAGTTTAACTTCTGAAAAATACAACTTTAATAGCTTCAAGGTGGATTGTTCAGAAGTTAAACTAATGTCTCAGATGCATTCACCAAGAAGAAGAAGAAGAAGAAGAAGAAGAAGAAGAAGAAGAAGAAGAAGAAGAAGAAGAAGAAGAAGAAGAAGAAGAAGAAGAAGAAGAAGAAGACACCACTGTTAAATATCAGCATTCTTCCTTGAGAGAAATAAAAAGAGCAGGGAAGTTATAAACCGCAAAGGAGACTTACTTGCTCTTCCTCGATTTCTAAAAAGAAGTTTCTAGGTTGACTTCATTATATCCAAAAAGAAAGTCAACTCCTCCAAGTGGCTCCCCCAACCAAGAGAAGGAGCGTGGGAGAGAATAGCCCTATTCATTTTTTCAATATAATCATTTCCTCTATTCTCTCTGTGATGTTTCCTTGGCTTAGCACAGCGAGAGTGTTAGTTTAGAATCAGGGTGTGTATGAGAAAGGGCAGGGCAACTTGGGAGAGAGGAGAGGATGCGTCCGTGTGTGTGTGTGTGTGTGTGTGTGTGTGTGTACAATCTCAAAGTGAAATGGCTAATGTGGTTTTGCGTAACCTCTTGGGGGAAGCTGTAACGTGAGCGAACAGCTTTGGAGAACTTCCCTCTCTCTCTGTCCTCCCCCAGCTGTGCCTTCCAGATGCCATTTGCATGATCCCCAGCCAACAGGAATGGGAATACAATACAATACAATAGCAGGGTTGGAAGGGACCTTGGAGGTCTTCCAGTCCAACCCCCTGCCTAGGCAGGAAGCTCTATACCATTTCAGACAAATGGCTATCCAACATCTTCTTAAAGACTTCCAGTGTTGGAGCATTCACAACTTCAGGAGGCAAGCTGTTCCACTGGTTAATTGTTCCAACTGTCAGGAAATTTCTCCTCAGTTCTAATTTGCTTTTCTCCTTGATTAGTTTCCACCCATTGCTTCTTGTTCTACCCTCAGGTGCTTTGGAGAATAGCTTGACTCCCTCTTCTTTGGGGCAACCCCTGATATATTGGAAGACTGCTATCATGTCTCCTCTGGTTCTTCTTTTCATTAAACTAGACATACCCAGTTCCTGCAACCGTTCTTCATATGTTTCAGCCTCCAGTCCCCTAATCCTCTTTGTTGCTCTTCTCTGCACTCTTTCTAGAGTCTCATCATCATTTTTACATCCTGGTGACCAAAACTGGATGCAAATATTCCAAGTGTGGCCTTCCCAGGGCCTTATAAAGTGGTATTAACCCTTCATGTGATCTTGATTCTATCCCTCTGTTGATGCAGACTAGAACTGTGTTGACTTTTTTGGCAGCTGCTGCACACTGCTGGCTCATATTTAAATGGTTGTCCACTAGGACTCCAAGATCCCTCTCACAGTTACTACTCTTGAGCAATGTACCACCTATACTGTACCTGTGCATTTGGTTTTTGTTGCCTAAAATGAGTGGGCACAGGATTCTCTTGTGCAGAGAGCAAGTTTCACTTCATGTTCTTCTCTCTTTAGAGGCACACTTTAGGCAGAAGGAAAGATTGCACTTTGGAGGTTACAGGATATTCTCGTGGCTGTTACTTTTTTTGTAAGCCGAAGGGATTCAGGAGGGGGCTTAAATGCTCCCCTGCTTCACCATTCCCAATAAACATTTTTTTTTGCAGTTGTTGTCTGTTTTATTAACCGCTTCTTAAAGTGTAAATAATGGCATGTCCCACTTGCTTGTGCCTAAAATTTTCTTAGACCACCAAATTTATTTACTTACTAGTTTGTCTGAATTTTATCTCATCTTATTACTTTACATAGCGACGTGGTGGCTCAGGGTCTAAGACACTGAGCTTGTGGATCAGAACCGTCAACAGTTCGGCAGGTCGAATCCCTAGTGCCGTATAACAGAGTAAGCTCCTGTTACTTTTCCCAGCTTCTGCCAACCTAGCAGTCCAAAAGCAGGTAAAAATGCAAGTAGAAAAATAGGGACCCCCTTTGGTGGGAAGAGAACAGCATTCTGTGAATCTTTGGCGTTTAGTCATGCCCGCCACAGGACCATAGAGACATCTTCGGACAGCGCTGGCTCTTTGGCTTTGAAACAGAGATGAGTACTGCCCCCTAGAGTCAGGAACGACGAGCACATATGTGTGAGGGAAACCTTTACCTTTATTACTTTACAAGAAATTCAAGGTGGCAAATATGAATATTCCTTCCTCCCCGCCCCCCGCCCCCTATTTTCTCTACAACATGAACCCTGTGAGGTGAATTAGGCTAAGAGAGAAGGACTGGCCCAAAGTCACACACACTCTCTCTCTCTCTCTCTCTCTCTCTCTCTCTCTCTCTCTCTCACACACACACACACACACACAACTTTCATGCCTAAGGCGGACTAGAACTCAGGGCCTCCTGCTATATGGTCTAAAGTCACCCAACCAGCTTTTGTGCCTAAGATGGGATTAGAATTCACATCTCCTGGTGACTGGCAAAGTCACCCAGTTGGCTTCCAGGACTTGGGCAGGAGTAGAACTCACAGCCTTCTGGTTTCTAGGCAAGTATCTTAACCATTAGACTAAACTGGACCTCTTTATTCATGAATATATTCTAAATTCATGCAAAACTCAGGAAATAGAGAAAACAGGCTGTGCTGGCCTATGGTTTGCTACTGAAACTGGCAGGGGAGAAAGTCATGCAAATGAAAATTTGCTCTAGTGTTGTTTAATCTATTTAAATAAAAATGTAGCAAGAGTTTGTTCAAAATCAGTAATCTCCGAAAGCACTGCACCAATCGCTTCCAAATTTTCACACAACATTCCTTTCAAATACGGCACCAATGATATTTATAGATTGTGTAGATGTCACATCTGTGCCAGGTACATGCAATGGAAATGTAAAAAATGTAGGTAGATGGATACAGAGAGAGCAGTGGGCCACGGGTATTATATCCTTTATGACATAAAATACTCTGTCCATAAGATAGGTAGGTAGGCAGCTATAGGGATAGAGAGAGGGAAGGAGAAATGCAGTAGGTAGGTAGCGGGATAGAGAGGGAGGGAGAAATACAGTAGGTAGGTAGGTAAGTAGAAGGATAGAAAGAGAGGGAGAAATACAGTAGGTAGGTAGGTAGGTAGGTAGGTAGGTAGGTAGGTAGGTAGAGGGATAGAGAGAGAGGGAGAAATACAGTAGGTAGGTAGGTAGGTAGGTAGGTAGGTAGGTAGGTAGAGGGAGAGAGGGAGAAATACAGTTGGTAGGTAGGTAGGTAGAGGGATAGAGAGACGGAGAAATATAATAGGTAGGTAGGTAGGTAGGTAGGTAGATAGGGAGGGAGGGAGGGAGGGAGAGGGAGAGAGGGAGAAATACAGTAGGTAGGTAGTTTGGGGGTTATACGGTGGTTGTGTGTACGTGCTTGTGTGTGCAGGTGTAGATCCACACACACATTGGTTGGCTATTTAACCAGACTGGGCCACAGCAACACGTAGCCGGGAACAGCTAGTATTGTAAATAATTTTTAGAAGTTGTGCTGACCGGTGGCTGAGAAACCCAGAAGGGTGGATAAGGCCCCTTTAAGGCTAGGATGCAAGACCTGAAAACACTCTGGCTCATAAATATGGGAAATTGGGTTACACTGAGCAAAGTGGGCTAATCCAGGTATGTGTCAATCCAGCTTGATAGAGCACATTATGCTATATTGTAGATAGCTATGAGTTACAACCACAATAGGGACTAGAATTCCATAACTAAGCAAGGAAGTTGTTAACCAAATTGCACATGATTTCATGACCTATTTTGCCAAGGTTGTTAAGGAAATCCCTGTAATTGTTAAATGAATCATGTAGTCACCATTTAAGCAAACCCAGCTTCTCCCATTAACTTTGTGGGAACCAAATGAGAAGCTCGTAAATAGCAATTATGTGTCTCCAGGAGCAGAGGTGGGATTCAGCTGGTTAGGATCAGTTTGGGTGAACCGGATACTAATTTTACATCTGGTTCACTGAACCGGTAGTTGCAAGGACTGGCTGGCCTTGCCCATCCCATCCCAGAAATCTCCACGCAGAGTGTTTTGGATGCCAGGTAAGTGCAGGGTCTGTGTGGAGACGCCATACACTCCATGCGCATGCACGGAAGGAGCTCAAATACAGGTAAGGACCTCAGGCAAGCGGGTGGGCCCTCTGGAGCACCATACCGGAACGGTAGTCGGTGCTCCCGGCAGGCACCGCTACACCTGTACTGGGGCATACCACCTGCAATTCACACTGGTGCAATTCAAGGTGCTGGTTGTCACCTTTAAAGATCTATATGGTTCAGGACTAGGTTACCTGAGGGACTGTATTTATTTTATTTATTTTATTTTATTAAATTTATACCCCGCCCTTCTCCTTGTTAGGACCCAGGGCGGCGCACAGGCATCTTAAAAACACAAAAATACAATAAATATTGATTAAAATTTAATTAAATTCATTAACCCGTGCTAAAAACCCAATATTAAAAACCCTACCAAATTACAAATTTCCTTAAAACTTCAGAAACGGGGGGCTATCCTAGGCCGGCTTGTTGGAATAAGTACGTCTTAAGACGTTGGCGGAAGAGGCAGAGGTCCAAGATTGTGCGAAGGTCGGGGGGTAGGTCGTTCCAGAGGGCCGGGCCCGCCACAGAGAAGGCCCTTCCTCTGGGTGTCGCCAACCGGCATTGCCCGGCCGACGGCACCCGAAGAAGACCCTCTCTGTGGGAGCGGATCGGACGAAGGGATGTATGGGGCAGGAGGCAGTCTCGTATATAGCTAGGCCCCAAGTGTTTCTACTTGTTCGATCTGATCAAGCAACACTGAAAGAGAGATGACCAGTGTGAACAAGAGGAAGGGCCTTGTCTGCTGCAGCCCCTGCCTGATGGAATATTTTTCTCTGGGAGTTTAGAATGGCCCCAGCCCTGTTGGCCTTTTGTATGGCCTTATAATCTTGGCTGTGTACCTTATCCTGGAGCTCAGAATGTGTTAAGAGCCTCATTAGTTAACTTGAGTTGAGTTGAGTTGAGTTTACTTTATTGATTAGCCCTTGGGCCATATCGAAGTGCAGACTTCCAGGCACAAATTATACTAAAATCTGATAATCACAATTTAAAATAGAATTGGAATAAAATACAATAATTTAATATATAAATAAATAAAATATGATAAAATTATACTTTGGTGTCACCCCTAACAAATCTACTCCAATAGCTTTACTGTTAACTGACGAACTATCTTGGCTGCTGTGTACATTTATGCTGAATGCTTTTTACCATTTTGTTTTTATAGTTTTGGAAACGTAAGACACCCAGAGTCATGCCTGAGATAGAAGCTGAATCAATAGATAAAGTACAGGGCCAGTAAAAGAATTTTAACATAATAACAGATTTGGAAGGGACCTTTAGATGTCTTCTAGTCCAACCCCTTGCTCAGGCAGGAAACCCTATACCACTTCAGACAAATGTTATCCAATCTCTTCTTAAAAACTTCCAATGTTGGATCAACCACAACTTCTGGTGGCAAGTCGTTCCACAAATTAATTATTCTCACCATTAGGAAATTTATCCTTAGCACTGGCTTTTCTCCTTGATTAGTTTCCATCTAATTACTTTCCATTCCATCACTCTGCTAAACAACTAATTATTGACTAAGGCTGTATTACTATTATTCTTCTCATCCTTCCTAGTACCTATCTCTTCCCACTTATGACTATAACCATGTTGCTTGTATTTTCAATTTATATTGTTTCATTTGTTTCCTTATATGATTTGATTGCTTATTAGTAACCTATGGCTACCATTAAGTGTTGTATCTTATGATTCTTGATGAATGTATTTTTTTCTTTTTATGAACACTGAGATCATATGCACTAGACCAGGGGTCTTCAAAGTCGGCTCTTTTAAGACTGGTGGACTTCAACTCCCAGAGTTCCCCAGCCAGCATGGGGAACTCTGGGAGTTGAAGTCCACCAGTCTTAAAAGAGCCGACTTTGAAGACCCCTGCACTAGACAAATTCCTTGTATGTCCAATCACATTGTCAATAAAGAATTCTATTCTATTCTGTTCTATTCTATTCTGTCTGTTGTTTCTTGTTCTGCTTTCAGGTGCTTTGGAGAATAGGTTGACACCCCTCTTTTCCGTGATAGCCCCTTAAATATTTAAGGAATTTAAGGAAGAACATTAGTGTCTCTCCCTCTACCCAAAATAAAATTGATACCATTAGAGTTACCATATTAAAATAGGATAGCGTTGGAAGGGACCTTGGAAGTCTTCTAGTCCAACCCCCTGCTTAGGCAGGAAACCCTACACCAGGGGTCCCCAACTCCCGGTCCACGGACCGGTGCCAGTCCGTGGCTTGATAGGAACCGGGCCGCAGGACTGGAGAGGAGGAGGAGGAGGGAGAAGGGGGCAGCCCCCTGGGCAGAGCGTGCGCCGGATGCGGGAGAGCGCAGGCGAGGCCGTTCGTGCCGTTGGAGGCCCTAGAGGGCCGAGTGAGCCGACTCCCCCCCCGTGTGCACATGCGCCGCCTGTTCCCCCTCCGTCCCCCAGTCCTCCTCTACGCAGAATTTTCTTTAAAATGAAAATGGTCCCTGGTGGAAAAAAGGTTGGGGACCCCTGCCCTACACCACTAAAGACAAAAGGTTGTCCAACATCTTCTTTAAAACTTCCAATGTTGAAGAATTTACAATATCTGGAGGCAAGCTGTTCCACTGATCAATTGTTCTCACTGTCAGGAAATTTCTCCTTAGCTCTAAGTTGCTTCTCTCCTTGATTAGTTTCCACCCATTGCTCCTTGTCCTGCCCTCAGGTGCCTTGGAGAATAGTTTGACTCCCTCTTCTTTGTGGCACCCTCTGTGATATCGGAACACTGCTATCATGTCTCCCCTGGTCCTTCTCTTCATCAAACTAGACATACCCAGCTCCTGCAACCGTTCTTCATCTGTTTTAGCCTCCAGCCCCTAAATCCTCTTTGTTGCTCTTCTCTGCACTCCTTCTAGAGTCTCAATGTCTTTTTTTTTTAACATTGTACATTACATGGAATTATCTTCCAGTGCAAATAGGAGAACTCTGAGTCAGGATGCCTTCTGGTAAAGATATGTATTTCCTTCTTCAATCCAGAGAAAACATCATCGGTGAGCTGTAGTAATACCTCCAGTCCAAGTGATACACTTTGCATAAAGAGCAAACATGATGTAAATCACAACAGAAATTCATAAAAAGGCATGGCAGGGAGGCCCATTAAAACTGGTTTTCCCTATACTTTGATAATTAAATTACGTTTCAGTCTGTTTATATCCCATTCTGTCCAGTCATCCAATTTAAAAAAATGTTTTAGAACTATTATTTGGCAGCCAATGAATTTATGACAGTTGCAGTATCCTGGGGTATCTGATCAGTACCTGCAACTTTCCCAGCCAAGCAAAGGTACTAGGAAAGTTGGATTTGCTTAATGACCCTGTGATTCACTTAACAAATGAAGTGATTTGCTTAACAACTGTGGCAAAATATGAGCAGCTGCCCAAAAAAAGCCAACACAGTTCTAGGCTGCGTCAACAGAGGGATAGAATCAAGATCACGTGAAGTGTTAATGCCACTTTATAAGGCCTGGTAAGGCCACCCTTGGAATATGGCATACAGTTTGGGTCACCACGATGTAGAAAAGATGTGAAGACTCTGGAAAGAGTGCAGAGAAGAGCAACCAAGAGGATTAGGGGACTGGAAGCTAAAGCATGAAGAACAGTTGCAGGAACTGGGTATATCTAGTTTAATGTAAAGAAGGACCAGGGGAGACATGATAGCAGTCTTCCAATAGCTCAGGGGTTGCCACAAAGAAGAGGGAGTCAAGCTATTCTCTTGACAAATACATATCATAACTTCTACAAGGGACCCATTATACAGTACAGGTATATATCTGAATTAAACATTACCCTTGTTACTTTTCAAGATTTTTCTATATTAGCATTCTACCACTTTAATATTTGAACTGGGGCTAACTGGCATTTCTGTACATCAGCCCCCACCCCACCTCCTGGGAAACCCCCACTCACTTCTGTAACATGATCGGGAAGTTTTCCATAGAGCCGAATGCAAGAAAATGACACTAAAAGGCTGAGCATTACCCGTAATGCTGGATATGGCACAGATAGCAGCTTTAAGCAAAATGGACAGCGTAAATGATAATGGACCCATGGCAGGGGAATGGATGAGGAAACCTAAGTATACCGTTATTACTTGCAAGGGACAGGACTCATTAAAGCTAATGTATTTACAGCGAAGACTTCTGGAGAGAAGCACGGAGATCTACTAAAGCCTTTGGAGCAGTTTTGACAAGCTAAGCTTTGATTTCCATGCAAAACTATCGCTCAAAAAAAATCCAACAACCAATAAGCATACGTTGACTTTAGCAATTCAATTGATTGTCAAAGTCCTTTGAAGCCAACATGGTTTTTCACGCAATTGCCGTACAGCTGTTTCTCTGGACAATTGAAGATGGACACAAAGGAAAAGGTCTTTCCATTGTTCAATTAGGAGAAGAACCCCAAGGAGGAAGAATTGAACATAGGGGTGGGTTGCTACACACACACACACACACACACACACACACACACACACAACCCTCTCCCATGTGCTTGATTGCCAGGACCCAAAAACCATTAAACCATCTTTCAAAACAAACAGCTTCCATGTTTTCAGTGTCTTTCTTCCCATTTGGAACTAAACCCAGATCAGTCATGGTTTCCAGATGGCACTACTGCCAGTTCATGCATCTGCATGCTTTGCGTGCGCGCATTTTATGTGCACTGCACACACATGGTTTTAATTGCAGTGCAATTAAAATTGTTCTGTGCATGCGCAGAAGTGAAAAACAAGATGGTGGTGCCGGTGCCGCCAACCAGGGAACCAGATCAGGGGCGTGGCAGGCCTGGATCGCTGCCTGTTTGAACGACCCGGCCCACCAAACCGCTATTGGTTCAGCCAAACTGGTCTGAACCGGTAGGAACCCACCACTGGGTTGTGGGTGCATGACAAAGACTTGTTTGGAACTGTGCTGTTCAAAAGAAAAATAAAATCCTGAAAAGCTGTCAACGATTCTGTAATCTTCTCTAAATACAGGGAAAATCTCCCCAAAGCTTTTATGCCTCTGCAGTTTGTTTTTCAGAGAGTAGTTTTCTGTTCCCTATATATAAAAGGGGAAATTCTGGAGCTGGGCCGCCTCTACGTTTCATGGTTCCCTTCAGTGAGCCACGCCCCAAAAGGCCTATATCAGTGGTGGGTTGCAGGTGGTACGCCCCGATACGGGCATACAGAGCCTTCCTGGAGCACCAGGTACCGTTCCGATACCTGGTGCTCTAGAGCAGGGGTCTCCAACCTTTGCAACTTTAAGTCTGAAGGACTTCAGCTCCCAGAATTCTCCAGCCAGCAAAGCTGGCTGAAGAAGTCTGGGAGCTTAAGTCCTTCAGACTTAAAGTTGCAAAGGTTGGAGACCCCTGCTCTAGAGGATCCACTTGCCTTCCTGAGCTCCTTACCAGTGTTTAAAAGCTTTCAGCACTTCTGTGCACCCGCATGGCGCATACAGCACCTGTGCAACACTCCGCCGAGCAGCTGGAGCATCGCGGAGGCTTGCAGAAGCGTTGTTTGTAGCTACAATGCATACGTGCACCATGCACGTCCATGTGGGCAACACCGGGCCCGTTCCAGCCATACCAGGATCCGGAACCCACCACTGGCCTCTATGGGGATAACGAGAAATAAATTGTATACGGACATTAAGTAATACTTTTACCCAGCAGAGGACTGATATGGGGGAATCCCATTTTCCTCTTTTCAACTAGAGTCTGGCAAGAGAAGGCAAAATAAGAAAGAAAGAAAAACTCCCCCCCCCCCACTGCCCCATATGGCCACTGCCCTGGCATGGTCTTTGGGAACTTCTGCTTCTTCACGCCTTTGGTTGTGGCAGGTGGGAGGCAAACCCCTTTGAGGATTCTCACTATTGGTTGGGAATGTTCTCTCTCTATGTATGCTATTCTTCCATTAGCTTATTGTGCTTACCGTTTTCAATATTGTTTACTGCCACCCAAAATATTTTTATAGCTCGATTGTCTCCTCCTCCTCCTCCTCCTTTCTCCTCCTCCTCCTCCCTTCCTCCTCCTCCTCCCTTCTACCTTCTTTTTCCTCCTCCCTTCCTCCTCCTACTCCTCCCTTCTATCTTCTTATTCATCCTCTCCACCACCTCCTCCTCCTCCTATATTGTTTTTCATCCTCTCTTCCTCTTCCTCATTTCTATCTTCCTCCTTCTTTCTATTAAACTAGACCTACCCAGTTCCTGCAACCATCCTTTGTATGAGCAGAAAAAAGGGACCTTGGAGGTCTTCTAATTCAACCCCCTGCTTGGGCAGGAACCTTATACCATTTCAGACAAATGGCTGTCCAACATCTTCTTAAAGACTTCCAGTGTTGGGGCATTCACCACTTCTGGAGGCAACTTCTGTTCCACTGGTTAATTGTTCTCACTGTCAGGAAATTCCTCCTCAGTTCTAAGTTGCTTCTCTCCTTGATCAGCTTCCAGAGCTGAAGAAGCTTCTTGGATGAGAAGCGAAACCTCTTCCAAGAAAAAACAGGAAGTCCAGCGCCCTCTTGGCAGTCGTGTGATTGAAGACGCAACTGCTGTGCTTGTTTTTTTGCCCTTTGACTCCCTATTGCGCGGAGGTGGGACCAAGCTCAGCACAATCATTATCAATGATCAGCTGTACAGCTTTAAATGGGAGGGGCGGCAAGGGACTGAGGATTTAATAGCTGCTAGCCGATGTAGGATTGTAAGCTGTAATTTGTAAGCTGAAGGCAAGGCTGACGAAATAAGGCTGTTTCAGGGCAGCAATGGCAGAACCCTTTTAAGACTCTGATGGGAGGGCCCCACAAGTCTATCTATAGGTGGCTATTAGAGGGCCTGTCTCTCTCTCTCTCTCCCTCCCTCTCTCCTCTCTCTCCCTCCCTCCCTGCGTGTATTCAGTTCTCTCCTTGTGTCTGTAGTGAATGGTAAGGGATTTTATCTCTGCACGTATATTCTTCTTCTTCTTCTTCTTCTTCTTCTTCTTCTTCTTCTTCTTCTCCTCCTCCTCCTCCTCCTCCTCCTCCTCCTCCCTTCTATCTTCTTCATCCTCTTCCTCTCCTCCTCCTTTCTATCTTCTTCTTTGTCTTCTTCTTTATCCTCCTCCTCCTCCCTTCTAACTTCTTCATCCCCTTCTTACCCCCTTCTTCCTATCTTCTCCTTCTCCTCCTCCTCTTCCTCTTCTTCTTCTCCTCCTCTTCCTCCTCCCTTCTACTTCATCCTCTTCCTCTCCTCCTCCTTTCTATGTTCTTCTTCATCCTCTTCTTCATCCTCTTCTTCATCTTCTTCTTCCTCCTCCTCTCCTCCTCCTCCTCCTCTTCCTTGTTTAGAGCTTGAAGAATCAGATCGGAAGTGCCCTCACTTCTTGAGCAAGTTAGCCCGCAAGTATCTTACCTGGAACTGTTGTCCTCTGTGGCAGAAAATAAAGAAGAAAGTGGGTGTGATTTTGATGGACCCCTTTATCGACCTCATCATCACCCTTTGCATTGAGATGAACACACTTTTCATGGCCTTGGACCACTACAAAATGACCCCCCAGTTTGAACAGGCTCCTCCTCCTCCTTCTCCTCCCCCTCCTCCCCCTCCTCCACATCTTGACAATATTTATCTTCTTCTCTCCTTTCCAAGCAGCCCACCTATTCTATAGAAATATTCCTTCTTCTATGACACAACTCTTTTTCATATGTCAAATAAAACCAAAGTGGTTGCATTAATCAAAGTCGTTCTGTAACTACAACAATCTTTCAAAACATTTAAAATCATTCTGTTTCAATGAATTGATTTGGACATTATTTTCATTCCTAAGGGCCACACATTTGCCTATAAATGCTTTGAGCATAGGCTAACAAGAACTCAGGCTTCAGAGTAACAGGAAATGCAAACATAAACTCACAATAAGTAATTTGGCTACAAGGGAAATGCTTAGTACTTTAATGGGCCCATGACTGCTGGAACAATATTGAATAATTTGTTCAAAGGATAATTTAAGCAGAAGGCTGCAGAGGTGAGGATTTTCTTCATTTGAAACTGATAAAGCAATATATTCCAGGCATGAAGAATAATCAAGACATTCATTAATAAATATAGTAAGCCAATAAATGATTTATTATAGTTAAACATATTCCAGTAAACATATTCAAATTCTCCAAGTACTATTGGTCTCTTGAGTTATGTATTAATTTCCTTTGCAGGTTCTTTGAAATACTAATACTTGTTTCCCGAAACTTGAGCCCCATGTAGAGAGCGTTACAGTAGTCTAGACGGGATGTCACAAGCGCATGAGTGACTGTGCGAAGGGCATCCCGGGCCAATAGGGGACGCAATTGGCGCACCAGGAGAACCTGGTGAAACGCCCCCCTTGCCACGGCTGTCACATGGTTGTCCATTGACAGCCGGGCATCTAGAAGGATGCCCAAATTGCATACCCGATCCACGGGGGCCAGATGTTCGCCACCAATGGCCAGTGATGGAATCAACTGGTTGAACCGGGGCGCCGGTAGCCACAGCCACTCAGTCTTGGACGGGTTGAGCTTGAGTCTGTTACTTCCCATCCAGATCCGTATGGCTTCCAGACACCGGGACATCACTTCAACGGCATCGTTGGGGTGGTTTGGGATAGAGATGTACAACTGGGTGTCATCCGCGTACAGATGGTAATCTACCCCAAACCCATGTATGATCTCGCCCAGCGGCTTCATATATGCATTGAACAGGAGAGGCAAGAGGACCGACCCTTGTGGCACCCCACAAGTGAGCGGCCTCGAGGTCGACCTCTGCCCCCCTGCCAATACAAATTGCGCTCGACCAGAGAGGTAGGAGGAGAACCACCGCAAACCGGTGCCCCTCAACCCCAACCCCTCCAGTCGATGCAATAGGATACCATGGTCGATGGTATCAAAAGCCGCCGAGAGGTCTAATAGGACCAGGATGGAGGAACAACCCCCATCTCTGGTCCTCCAGAGATCATCCACCAACGCGACCAATGCCGTCTCTGTGCTGTGGCCGGGCCGGAAGCCGGACTGGAGCGGGGCCAGATAATCAATTTCCTCCAAGTGGCGTGGAAACTGTTGTGCCACCACACTCTCTACAACCTTCGCCAGAAAGCAAAGGTTGGAGACGGGACGGTAGTTAACTAACAAAGCTGGGTCCAGGGAAGGCTTCTTGAGGAGGGGCCTCACCACTGCCTCTTTCAAGATGGCTGGCAAGAACCCCTCACTCAAAGAAGCGTTGACTAACTCCTGGAGCCAGCCTTGTGTGACCTCCCAGGATGCCAGTACAAGCCAGGAGGGACACGGGTCCAGTAAACATGTGGTAGCTCGCAATCGCCTACGCAACCTGTCCATATCGTCGGAAGTCACAGAGTCAAACTCCTCCCAGAATGGAACCTCAAGACCCGCCTCCGACATCCCCTCCAGACCACTAGTGGGGACCAACTCGCTCCGAATCTGAGCGATTTTGACCTGCAGATACTCCCCAAATTCCACTGCTCTACCCTGCAAAGGGGCTTCCCGCGGCCTCTGTTGAAGGAGGGAGCAGGTTACCCCAAACAGGGCGGCAGGGCGGTTATCTGCAGATGCAATAAGAGTGGCACAATACTGACGCTTGGCCACTCTTAACGCCACAAGGTAAGTCCTCAAATGGGCTCTCACCTGTGTTCAGTCAGATTCAGAGCGTGACGATCTCCACCTGCTCTCTAGGCGTCTCTTGCGGCGTTTCATCACCCTCAGCTCCTCGGTAAACCAAGGAGCCTGGGTGGTTCGCTGCCGCAAGAGAGGCCCCAAAGGCGCAACCCGGTCCAAGGCACCAGTGGCCGCACTATTCCATGCAGCCACTAGGTCCTCCATCCGGGTGCGGGTCAGGGCTACAGGAAATGGCCCAAGCTCCGTCTGGAATCTATCAGGTTCCATCAGGCGCCTGGGGCGGAACCATCTTGGACATTCCGGTTCCGCCTCCCCGCGGTGGGGAGTAGCGGCTGGAAAGTCGAGCCGGAGAAGTGAGTGATCTGACCATGACAGGGGTGTGATGACTAAATCCCCTACTCCCAGATCACTCCTCCACTGGCCAGAGACAAAGATGAGATCCAGTGTGTGTCCTCCCTCGTGTGTGGGGCCCTGAATTACTTGGGTCCGGTCCATGGCCGTCATGGGGGCCATGAACTCCCGCGCTACCTCGGATGTCTCCCCTACCGATGGCAAGTTAAAGTCCCCCATGACCAACAGTCTGGGGGTCTCAACTGCCATCTCGGCGAACACCTCGAGGAGCTCGGGCAGGGCTGCTGATGCATAGTGAGGAGCCAGGTATACAATCAGCAAGCCCAACTGCCTCCCTGGGCCCCACTTCACGCACACGGACTCACAACTGGTTATCTGTAGCACAGTGGTCTCTCTCGGCTCAAGACCTTCCCTCACAATGACCGCTACCCCACCACCCCTGCCTAGGGCCCGTGACTGATGAAATGCGCGGTAACCTGGCGGGCACATTTCCACGAGAGGAAAACCTCCCTCGTGGCCCAGCCAGGTCTCCGTGATTCCTGCCAGGTCCGGCTCCCCCCCCCTCATTAACGACACCAAGTCGTTAATGAGGGGGGCTTTGTTGACAACGGACCTGGCATTGCATAACATCAATCTCAGGCCCTGGCTCTGTAGGTCCTGACCACCTAGATTGCAGGGGTTGGGACATATGACCGGCCGTACCCATCGGCCACGGTCTCCCAACCGGTGATGAGATCTCTGTCTACCCTCGCACCTACCCCTCCCCACGACCGTTAGAATAGAAAGACCCTCTTCTGGAGTATCGCTACTCCCCCCCCCCTTAACGGCTCCGCTCAGTTCCTTGCTAACTCCACCCGCCGGCTTGGCGCTGGTCCCTCCCTCAGCCTGACTAGCCCATCCCCCCACCCTTGAACCCCCTAAAATACGAATCAAAAATTTAGATAAACTCCCCCTAAAACTACGCCTCGCCCACCTCTCTGGATTAATATATCCCTCATTGAGTTGGGCCCTCGTAAGAGCGGAGGGCCAAACCTGCGAGAGGGGGGACTCCCGCAGTAGGATTTGGTCTGCCCTTGAGTATATAACGGATCACATTTACAGCAGGGCATCAATTGGATTACAGGGATGATTAGATGATTAAAATAGATATTAAATAAATATTACAGATGTTAAAATATATATTCAATAAATATTAAATAGGTGTTAAAAATTAATTAATTCCAGTAAGTCAATAATCCGGTACAGAAAAGTTGAAATCTTGGGTAATAAAATGGTCAATAAATAATCGCATAAAGTGCATTATCACAGGCTTGGCCTTAGCAAGTCCAGTCCAGTCCCACTCTTCCAGAGCCTCAGGCCTCGGCCAAAGATGGTACATGGTCGGGCCCCTTGCAGGATCTCCCGGCCCCCTTATGGGTCCTGGCTTAGGTTGATTAAAACAGGGCAGTAAGTCAGTAGGGAGCGGGAATCAGCCTGGATCTTCTTAGGCCTTGGCCCAGCTGTTGTGCGGCCTCCTGGCTCCTGGCTCCCAGCTGCTCGATCTCCGATATTTCCACTCACCAGTGCAATCCTTTTTTTTTTTTTTTTTTTATTTGTTTTTTAATTTTTACAATATATCACCCGGTGCTGTACAAAACAAAAGGAAGAGTTGGTTTCAAGTGTCGTCTATTGTCTTTAAAATCTCCAAAATCCACGTTCTCTCGGTACAGGCGTCGAGACATCCAAAGTTCCAAGTGCATAGTCCACAAATGGCTTCCAAGTCTTCCAAAAAATATCATTTTTATAAACCCCCTCTCTAAATTTAATATCACACGTCATTTTATCGTTTAAGGCTAATTTCCACATTTCACAATACCATTCTTCTATTTTAATATTTACCTCTATTTTCCAATATCTTGCTATTACAATTCTACCTATTATAATCATAATTCTAATCAGTTCTTTCTCATATTTTGTTAACTCTGGTTCATCAATTATCAATAACAGTATAGTTTCCGGTCTCAATATTATTATTCTTTTCATCATTTTACACATCGTTGTTTCCAATTGCTGCCAAAACTTTTTAATTTTCACACATTTATACCACATATGTTCGTAAGTTCCCAATTCCATATTACATCTCCAACATTTATCACTCATTTTTTTATCTATCTGTGATAATCTTAAAGGGGTCCAATACCATTTCCAAACAACCTTAAAATTATGTTCTTTAATCCTTATAGATAAAGTCTTCATAATCCGACTCTTCCAATTCTCATTCCAATCCAAATCCAATATTTTAATCTTTAAATCTTCTTCCCAATTCCTTTTCATTACCATTTGTGGATTTCCATCAAAATTTATAATCTTGTATATCTTACTGACAAGTCCTTTTAACCCAACTTCATCCTTAATAATTTGAGATACTAAAATTTCAAATTTAGTTTTACTTCTATCTATGTTACATATTCCCCTTACCTTCATATTCCATTTTTCTACCTGTATTTTTTCAAACCAATTTAACTCCAGTTTTTGAATTATTTTTTTCTTCCTACTTTCAGTTCCTGAAGCTTTTAACCAATCTACTATATTTCCTATATTTTCATCCTCAATTACTTTGTTCCGACTTGAATTAGTTTTAATCGGCCAACTTTCAATTGTCTTTCCCAAAAACGTTATATCCGGAATCAATTTTTTAACAAATTTATTCCAAGTTTTGCTCAACCCCTTTAACCAATAACTATTAATTACCTTTTTTGTTTTTGCTCTATCTAGGAACCATGCAGACCCAAATCTCTTAATGTCTTTTAACTCCAAATCTCTCCAATGACCATCCCCACCTTTAAGTATTTTTATCACAGTTCTAATATTATACGCCCGATAATAATTAAGTAGATTGGGAATTCCCAATCCACCCTCTTTTTGATTTTGATACCACAGTTTCTTCATTAATCTTGGTCTTTTCCCACCATTACAAAATTTATCCAATTTCTTCTGATATTCTTCTATATCTTTCTCTGTCAAATTTAATGGTAGCATCTCAAATAAAAAATTAAACTTTGGTAACAACATCATTTTACACATTGCAATTCTACCAAACCAAGACAACTTTATCTCTTTATATTTATCTATCTTTTTCTCTACTTCCTTCAACATCACCTCATAATTAATTTTTTTTAATTCTCTAACTTTAAATGAGAGTGTTATCCCCAAATATTTCAGTGTGTTCTTAACTCTTATCCCAAATTGTTCTTGCATACTCTCCCACTCCTTACCATCTTTATTTATTAATAATTCAGATTTTGACCAATTTACCTTTAAACCTGTCATTTCTTCAAATTCTATCAAATGTTTATTTATCCTCTTTAAATCTTTCTCTATATCCTTCAAAATAATCAAAGTGTCATCCGCATATAAATTTATCTTATATCCCTTGTAACCTTCCAACTCTTCATCTACTTCTATCAATTTAATCAAGACCTCCATAACTAACAAAAATAATGTTGGAGACAAGGGACACCCTTGTCTCGTATCTGCTTCCAATTTAATCTCTTCCGTCATTGTTCCGTTCACCTTTACCTTTGCACTGCTTTTTTGATATAATTTTGAAATAACATGTATAAATTTATTACCAAAGCCTAATGCCTCGATAATTACTTTTATAGTATCCCATTGTACAGAATCAAAAGCTTTAAAAATATCTAACGATATTATACCTAATTCATCTCCATTATTCTCTGCTACATCTATAATATTCAATACTCTTCTAATTATATCACTCATATATCTACCTTTAACAAACCCTACTTGATTATAACTTATATATTTGTCTATAAAACTGTTTAATCTATTACTTATAATTGCTGTAAATATTTTAGCATCTTGGTTGATTAAAGAAATAGGTCGATAGGACTCGATCCTCTCAAGATCTTTATCCGGTTTAGGAATTAAAGATATTACTGTCTTATTCCATGACATCGGGACTTCTCCTCCATGTAGAATACCATTATATAATTTTTGCAGTTTTGGTATTATTAGTTCTTTAAAATCTTTATAGAATTCAGCAGGTAATCCATCTTCTCCTGGGGTCTTCCCTAATTTTAACTCTTGTATTATTTCGTTGATTTCCTCCTGTGTTATATCTCTTTCCATCAACTCTTTGTATGTTTGATCTATTTTCATACCATATTTCCCAAGATGATTCTTCAATTTTTCTAAATCAATTGATTTCTTTAAATATAATTTTTGAAAAAAATTCCTGGCTACTTCACATTTATCCAATCTCTTATAACACCTTATACCTTTTTCATCTATCAGAGAACCAATTTCTCTCTTTTGAGTTTTATTTTTCGCCATCTTTGCCAATATCCTAGAATTTTTATTACTAAATTCAAAAAAATCCCTATTCAAATATCTTAAATTTTTTTTAACCAATTCAATATCTTCTTCTATCAATTTAGTTTTTAGTAAGGTCAATTCCTCCAAACAATTTTTATCCTTCGTAAGTGAGAATTGGTTCTCCAATATCTTAATTTGTCTTGTATCCTGATCAATTTTAGCTTTGTATTCTCTATATTTCCTACTTGACAATTTAATACTTTCTCCTCTAAATATTGCTTTCATGGTATCCCAAACAATTTCAAATTTAATCTCTCCGTTATCATTCAATTCCCAACTTTCCTTCCATTTTTTGAATATCCATATTTTATCCTCCTCCCTTTTGTACAATTTTTCATCATATCTCCAACCTCTTTCCTTTTTCTCAAAATTAAAATCTATTTCCATCATAACTTCCGCATGATCAGAATCCTTAAAGATTCCCACATCTATTCTATCTACTTTATTCAACAAATCTTTAGAAACGAAAATATAATCAATCCTTGAATATGTATTATGTACTTTAGAACAAAAGGTATACACCCTTTCAGAGCCTTTCAACTCTCTCCAGACATCTACCACACTATTTTGAAACATCCATTTATTTAAAATTTCCCCTTTATTTGTTTGACTAAAGCGGGTAGGATTATTACTATCAATTCTATCTCTAATTAAGTTAAAATCTCCCGCCACAATTACTTTCCCTTCACTTTCTATTTCCAAAATCTTAGTAATTTTGTCCAAAAATCCCTTTTGTTTTTCATTCGGTAGATATAAATTAACCAATGTCACTTTTTGCTCGTTAATATTCCCTATAATTATTAAATATCTGCCTTCCTCATCTCTAATTACTTGTTTTTTTTCAAAGTATACCCTATTTGATATCAATATCGCAACTCCTCTAGCTTTGGAAGTCCCAAAAGATTTTTCATAAATTTGCATACCTTTAATATTCATTCTATTAACATCCTCAGATTTTTGATGAGTTTCCTGCAAGAATAATATATCTGGAGAGTCCCTTTTAAATTTAAGTTCCAACCTTTTCCTTTTTATATGATTTCCTGTACCCTTCACATTCCATGTCATTATTTTTATAAACCGCATTTAAGCGGTAACTGTTTTATTTCTGACCCCTCCTCTTCCTTTATGTGCACACCCAACACCAAACGAAAAAAACGTACAGAAACATAAAACTCCACAGACAATATATAACAAACAACATACACATAATACTCAAATATCAGACACAACAACCACAACAAATAACGAGCAATCTTCATCCCCCACATCCTCAATCAGATATCGCCTCTATATAAAGAGTGTGGGGGAGTGGGACATGCCGATGGTCGGGTCACCTCTTCCTGGCTTAGGTTGATTAAAACAGGGCAGTAAGTCAGTAGGGAGCGGGAATCAGCCTGGATCTTCTTAGGCCTTGGCCCAGCTGTTGTGCGGCCTCCTGGCTCCTGGCTCCCAGCTGCTCGATCTCCGATATTTCCACTCACCAGTGCAATCCTTAATGGAGTCGGCCGAATAAGGAGTCCAGACTGGGTCATCTCGGCTGCGACCCTGCTGCTATCGGGCCTAGGTCATCCTCGCCAGTTGTACTAGGCCCTCCCAGCCTGGCATCCCGGCCTTCTGCGTCCCGGCCTCCCATGGCCCTCCGCACTCGGCAGTCTCAGCTAGCCTTCTGTCCAGCCTGGCGTCCCGGCCTCTGGCATCCCGGCCTCTCACGTCCTTCGGCCTTCAACCCTTGGCACACCTCGGCAGACCTTCTGGCCAGCCTCCTGCCCAGCCTCCTGCCCAGCCTCCACCACTCCAGCATCTAGCAAACCTCCTGCCAGGCCTCCGACGCTCCGCTTACTCCCCCGGCGATCTCGGCTTACTCCCCCGGCGGGCTCTTCAAGCCCGACATCGGCCAAACACCCGGCACCTCCAGCTGACCGGCGCCTTCCGGTCAGCAAACCCCCCCGTTCTGGGCCGTCAACCCACCCTGGGAGGCCATCCAGGCCTCGATGGTAAGCCAGGGTGGTCGCTTACTGGGCCCGACCCTCAAGGATGGTAAAGAAGGTCGGGCGGCATCCCTATTTTTCCAAAGAGCCCCGCGGCCCGCGCGGAGCTCAGAGGCAGACCGCCATCTCTTCGCGCATGCGCAGTCTATAATATATATTTAGGGTAGACAGGTGATCACTTACCATTTTCTTCCCTATTTCAACTTGTGTTCCTAATCTGATTTTTGTGGTGCTGTTTTTGATAGGTTGGACTGTTTTATCCCTTTGTGTAAAGACAGATGCAAAAAATGAGTTAAATAGTTCTGCTTTCTCCCTGTTGCTTGTCACCTTCTTGTCACTTTCTCCCAGCAATGGACCAATTGTTTCCTTAACTTTTTTCTTGTTTTTAACATGTTGGAAGAAGCCTTTTTGTTATTTTTTACTTTTGTGGCAGGCCTTTCTTCATTGTGAGCCTTAGCTTTCCTCACTTCATCTTTACAGGCTCGGACTATTTGCTGATATTTTGCCTTAGTTACATCCCCCTCTTTCCACTTTTCTTTTTAAAGATACTTATCTTTTTTGTCTTTCAATTTGTCAGAGTTCTTTACGCAGCCATGCTGGTTTCTTTTGGGAGTTGTTATTTTTCTTCTTCATTGGTATTGTGCTAGACTGGGCTTTTATAATCTTGTTTTTCAAAATTTCCCAAACTTCTTGAGTTGTTTTCCCCTTGAGGATTCTCATCCATGGAATTCTTCCCAAGCTCTCTATAAGTTTATTGAAATTAGTTCTCTTAAAGTCCAAGACTCTAGTTTGACTTTGTTCTACTACTTGCATTTGCATAATGTTGAATTCCAATATTGCATTGTCACTTGCCCCCAGGATTCCTGTGGCTTCAACACCTTCTATCATTTCCTCTGTGTTAGTGAGAATTAAGTCCAATATGGCTGATCCCCTTGTTCCCTTCTCTACTTTTTGTCTGCTAGGTTTGTTAGGAACCTGTTGGATCCAGTGGCGTAGCGTGGGTTGTCAGCACCCGGGGCAAGGCAAGTAATTTGCGCCCCCTAACCCTCCCCCAGATAGTCCCTCGCTCCGCTTTCAAATGCATTTGACCCAAATGCATTCAAGATAGTCCTCATCATTGTTGTGCTTTATTTATGTAGAGATGTAGTTATTTCTTATATATAGTACAACTCCACCTCCTCTTTTATTTGGTCTATTTCTTTTAAATAATTTAAATCATTCTAGCTGTATGTTCCATTTGTGGGCTTCATCCCACCAAATTTCTGTAATGGCAACAATATCGTACCTGCCCTCATTTACTTGAATTTCTGTGCATTGGTGTATAGACATTTGAGTCCATTTTGTTTGACCCTGTGCTTACTGTCTACATAACCTGTGTTATGCCTGACTGCCCCTATTTTCTTGCTACTTGTATGATTCATGCACATGGTATGATACTCACTATTAAATGCTTGGTTTTGCTTGACAGCAGGAGTGATAACCTTACTCACACAAATGTTACATGCATTGAAAACCCTATGAATTTTAGATTGCCGGGGCAGAAGTGTTCTGTATCAATTAATTCTCTGTCCCCACTGTACAGTTTAAATGTTTATCCAAAAAATCTGTGAATTTAATGCCAAGTAACTCAGTCCCTTTCTTGGATGCGTGCAAACCATCTCTTTTGTACAGTTTTTCATTGGACCAGCCGCAGACATCATGACTAATAAAACCAAAGCCTTCCCTTTTACACCACTCCTTTAGCCACACATTAAACTCTGCTACACACCGGCCCTTCTTTTTTTGTTCCTTATATACTGGTAAAACCTCTGAAAAGATAAGCCTACAACCTATACCACTAAGTTTATACCCCAAGCTCTGGAAATCATTCTGCACAGAAAGTACATCTTTTTGGGACAGATCATTTGTGCCAAGATGTATAATAGCATCAATGTCACAGTCCTTACTTGCATTCTTGACTATCTTACGTATATGCCTCGTCTCTGCTGGCAGTAGCACCTGGCAGACGCCTGACCTCTTTTAAAACCTCCATATCCTTTCCTAAATTTACATCCCTTATGATTGAATCACCAACCAGAAGGTGACTTCTCTTTCTGCATACCTTGCTCTTCTTGTGCAACTGATGTGTGATACTTGGTTCCCCATTTCGCCTTTCCAAAGTAAGTTCTTCATTTTGAACCATGATCCCCTGCTTATTTGAGTCATCATGATGACAACTACCTTGACATGTCTCTTTATTGTCCCCATTAAGGTCAGCAAGAGCGCTATATCTGTTATGCTGGGTCACAGCAAAAGCTTTGTGTTTATGGTTCACAGCTCTCACCCTGACAGATCCAGACTGCTCTTATTCTGCAGGATCTTTGCAGTTGAGGGGGCTGATAGCGTGGCATCTCCACAGAGTGCAATGTCTGAATTGGACACCCAATTTCTGCTTGGAGAGCACAGATTAGAGATTCTAGATAGATAATCTATGTAGACTAGTAATTTGTTTACAAAGGGGACAGTAGCCAAATTTGAAGAGTACTGTGAAAGACAGGTGCAAAACAGCTACTACATTGAACTAAGCCAGTTATTTTGAAATAAAATAAAATCACAATTTAAAGCGCACTAATCTGGAATGTATTATTGTTATTTTGGTTTATAGATATATGATTCGCACACCATTATATAGCCATCCATCTTATATCAAACTCCCAATTAAAACAATATCTTTAATAAAACAACACAAAAACCCTGTTAAAAGCATAAACATTAACAAAATGAATGCAAAGGAGGCATGGTAGAAATAGCCGGGTTTTCTTTGTGTCAAAGATAAATTCAAACTTTTAGACAGACTAGCAGAAATGTTATTAATAATAATCACAACAGGGAGAGAAAAATTAAGAGGAAAGTTGGATATTAGAGAGGCTTGTGTAACATGCAATTACTGTTAATGGCCATGGTGCTCCTTTGTTAGATTATTTTAAAATACCATTTCTGTGTCAAAACAAGGGACCTTTTTTCATGAAACTATGTTTTCTGTGAAAAGCATTTTTAGCTCTGGTGTTACTAATTTATCAGAATATAACATAAAAATATGATTTCTGTTTTGTTTTTAACAGATTAACAGAGTTGGAAGGAACTTTATAGGTCATCTAGTCCAACCCTTGCCCAAGCAGGAGACCTTACACCATTTCTGACAAATGGCAGTCTAATCTCTCCTTGAAAGCTTCCAGTGATGAAGCTCCCACAACTTCTGAAAGCAACTTCTGTTCCATGGGTTGACTGTTCTGTCAGAAACGTCCTCCTTGTTTCTAGGTTGAATCTCTCCTTGGTCAGTTTCCATCAATCGCTCCTTGTCTGGCTGTTGAGTGCTTTGGAAAATAGCTTGACCCCTTCATCTCTTTAGCAGGCCCTCAAATATTGGAAGACTGCTATCCTGTCTCCCCTGGTCCTTCTCTTCACTAGCCATGCCGAGTACTTGCAACCGTTCATCATACGTTTGAGCCTCCAGTCCCCTAATCATCTTGTTTGCTCTTCTCTGCACTTTTTCTAGAGTCTCAACATCTTTTTTATAGTGTGATGACCAAAACTGGATGCAGTACTCTAGCTGTGGTCTTACTAGGGCTTTATAGAGTGTTTCACTGTCAGATAAGGGTCTAACCTAGAATGCCACATTATTGGATCCAGGCTTTTTTTTTTTTTACATTTGGTTTGCCAAGCATGTATGAGAAAACAAGTATGAATATAACATATAAGCATATGGGTGTAAGCAGGTATATGTATATACATAAGAAATGATGTATGATGATTGCAATGATGTCATCAGCTACAAGTTTAAATGTCCCAAAGGTGCCTTATCCAAAAGGTGACTGGACATTTTCTTGAAAAGATTTCGCTTCTCATCCTCGAAGCATCTTCACTTGTCTTCAGCATCTTCAGATGCTTCTTGGATGAGAAGTGAAATCTTTTCAAGTGTAGCGCTTACCCTGGTAAGGGCCGCTGGAGTCCGGGTTCTCCTGGCCCTTTTTTTTGTGTGTGGCTGCCAGTCCAACCTGGTCCCTCTCTGATGCACCTCTACTTGCCAAGGTCACGCGATGGAGTGGTGGTCAGCCTCCTCTCTGCAGGCAAGTCCCAGAAGGGGTCTTATTCAGGTGACTCCTTGGAGCTTCTTCCTCTTTCTCTATCTTCACGCTCCATTGTACTGTCTGCTGGGCTCTTCCTCCTCCTCCTCTGCTCCTTTGTTGTTTCCTCTGCTCTCCCTCAGGTTTGCTTCACCAAAAGTCTCTTCTATAATCTCCCCTCTTTCCCTTCAGGCTTGGTCTACAGAAACCTCTTGTATCCTATTCCCTTTTCCCCTCCTCAGACTTGGCCTACAGAAGTCTCAGGTTGCCCCACAGATAGCCCACTCTTTCCCTTTTCCCCTTAGGCTTGGCCTACAGAAGCCTCTGCTATCCAACTCCCTCTTTCCCCTCAGGCTTGGCCAATAATAATAATAATAATAATAATAATAATAATAATAATAATAATAATAATAATAATAATAATCATCATCATCATCATCATCATCATCATCATCATCATCATCATCTTTACTGTCATTGTAATAATACTGTAATAAAATTACAATGAAATTGGTTTGAGCGCCGTGCCAACACCTGCACCAGGTGGGATACAGACAGCAGTGACAGCCACAACTGGAATCTCTCCAGGCAAACGAAAAGGCCGACAAATGACTGTTGAAACAAAATGGCCGACAAATGACAGTTGAAAAGGATCAAATGCACCCTGTTATCCATTTCTTCAAATCTGTTTGGCATCCCAGGAGTTGGTGGAAGAGGAAAATGCACGTCTCTTTTTCTTTTTTCTTTTACAGCAGGTTCAGAGCGAGTTTTGATGGAAAAGTCTGCTGTGACGCCAGGAGCTCAAAGCCGCTGCACCTAAGCGCGCCGCCATCTTGGATGCAATAATCCTCTGCCATACAATTCCCTCATTTCCTTCAGGCTTGGCCTACAAAAGCCTCTCCCCTACAGCTCCCTCTTTCCCCTCAGGCTTGGCCTACCAAGGCCTCTGCTATGCAATTCCCCTTTTTCCCCCCAGGCCTGGCCCACCATCCTCTCACCTCCTCTCTCTCCTTCCCCCTTCCTCCCCCCAGCCAGTTCCTCCTTCCCCCCTCCCACTCTCCATTTCTTCCCTCCCCCCTGCTACACAAGCAAAAAAAAAAAAACCTTGAAAAAAAAAGTTTTGGAAAAGCATCTTTGGGACAACCATGACTGAGAATAGAATAGAGTAGAGTAGAATATAAAATAGAAGAGGAGTAGAGTAGAGTAGAGTAGAGTAGAGTAGAGTAGAGTAGAGTAGAGTAGAATTCTTTATTGGCCAAGTGTGATTGGACACACAAGGAATTTCTCTTTGGTGCACATGCTCTCAGTGTACATAAAAAGACATGAAAAGATACATTTGTCAAGATTCATAAGGTACAACACTTAACGATAGTCATAGGGTACAAATAAGCAATCAGGAAACAATCAACATCATCATAAATTGTAAGGATACAAGCAACAAAGTTATGTGAAGGAAGAGAAGCAAAGTCTGGGGGTATCCTTTTGCTTATCATGAAAATAGCAATACAGACCATGAAGGATGATTTAGTTTAGTTTAGAAGGAAAGAAGTAATACCTTTAAAAAAAGCACCTAGGTATAATTGCTGCATTTAACTGTAGTGCAAAAGGCAATCTTGGCTTTGATTAATAACTGTCATAAAACACAGCATTTGAATAATGGTAGATTGTTTACAGGATTTAGATTCTTTGCGTGTACTTTTACTGGGGAGAAAGTGAAAGTTCACACACCAAAAAGAATGTGAAAGCTATTCCAGGAAGTACAAAATCATCAGCAGGTGGCTTGATTCTTTCCTTAATTTAAAGGAGAGCGACAACAAATTCCTGATTGGGTTTGTAGAGTTTTAAACAAAATTGCACTAAGACATTGTTAGCTTTAATCGTGGTTCATTTAATAAGCCATAATTGGCTAAATTGCCAGAGCACAATAAGCCAGAATGAGAGTGTAAAACAGAGTTGTTTCTCTTCAAAATATAGCAATAGCCCTTAGACTTACATCCCTCTTCATGGTGCTTAAGAGCCCTCTCTAAGCAGTTTACAGAGTCAGCAATTTGCCCCCAAACAATCTAGGTCCTCAGTTTACCCACTTCGGAAGGTTGGAAGGCTGAGTCAACTTTGAGCAAGTCAGGATCAAACTACTGCTAATGGGCAGTTAGTCTGCAATTCTGCATTCTAACCACTGGGAGGGAAGGAAGGAAGGAAGGAAGGAAGGAAGGAAGGAAGGAAGGAAGGAAGGAAGGAAGGAAGGAAGGAAGGAAGGAAGGAAGGAAGGAAGGAATAGCACTTACTTATATACCTCTTCACAGTGCTTTAAACCCCTCTCTAAATGGTTTACAGAGTCAGCCTATTGCTCCCAACAATCTGGGTCCTCGGTTTACTGACCTTGGAAGGATGGGAAACTGAGTTAATCTTGAGCCTATCAGAATCAAGCTGCTGACAGTCAGCAGAATTAGTCTGTATTACTGCATTCTAATCAGTGCCACAGTTCTTATTCTGGTTTTAATCTTAATATTCTGGTTTTCCTAAAGGATGTTTCATTTTTCACATAGTCAAACTGCACCTGGAGCATCATGAATTTCTGATCTGGAAAATAAACTTTTGGACATGTACAAACTGCCTTAAATAATCAGAAGAAGAAAAAAATATGAAACATTCAGAGATGAACCACTCTCTTCACAAAATTTCAAAATACATTTCTAACAACACACCTATATTATTTCTATTCTTAGCGTATGCTCATACATTTTCATGCTGATGTAAGTAATCCCATTTCTTACCCTACGTGAATTCATGCAAGAACCATCCTATGGGTAGAAATGTGCCAGAGTGGAATTGTTTTACAAGAATTATATTAATAATTGTCACACAATCTGTTATATTCTATATCAATTCTTCTGCACAGGTACATTTGGAAAATTGTAGGTTTAACAGAGGTTTAACAGAGAGAACAGAATAACAGGAGGCCTTGTAGTCCAACCCCCTGCTCAAGCAGGAGACCTTATAGCATTTCAGACAAATGGCTGTCCAACATCTTCTTAAAAACTTCCAGTGTGGGAGCAGCTTCTGGAGGCAATTTCTGTTCCACTGACTAATTGTTCCCACTATCAGGAAATTTCTCCTTAATTCCAGGTTGCTTCTCTCCTTGATTAACTTCCATCCATTGCTTTTTGTTCTGCTTTCAGGTGCTTTGAACCCCTCTTCTGTGCGACAGCCCCTCAAATATTAGACTGTTATCATGCCACACCTAATCCTCCTTCTCATTAAACTAAGAGGCATACCCAATTCCTGCAATTGTTCTTTGTATGTTACAGCCTCCAGTCCTTTCTTTGTGTCATCCAACTATCATTGAAGGGATACAATGTCTGTCCTTTGGCATAACATTGACTCTAGAACAGTGGTTTTCAATGTGGGGCCCACGCCAGTGATGGGTTCCTATCTGTTCAGACCAGTTTGGCCAAACTGATAGTAGCTTGGCGGCCTGGGTCACTGGAATCGGTAGCGACTCAGGCCTGCCATGCCCCTGAACCGGTTCTCCCAGTGGCACCATAGGTGGCACCATCTTGTTTTTTGCTTCTGCGCATGCACAGAGCAATTATAGTCCTGCCGCGCATGTACACGTGGTGTGCATCAAGCTCACGGCACGCTCCTGAGCAAATGGCAGTAGTCTCTGCTGGAAACCATCACTAACCCATGCCCCTCAGAGGGGGCAATTTGATTTTTAAAGGGGGAAATTTGAACCTTGTTTAAACCACGTTAATAGCCTTTTAGGCTTTCTCTGTGTGAGTAGAATTCACTTTTTGAGTAAAGTAAAAATTATATGTGACCGGGGGGCGGGGGAGGCATCAGGATTTTAGGGATGCTTAAGTGGGGCATGGCCAAAAAATGTTGGGAACCACTGCTCTAGAAGTTACTATAAATTATTAGGGCAGAAATGACATATTGTTTCCGGAATTTTTAGTCTATCACAAAGAACAAAATATCCGGAATGTAGATGGTTGGGAAACTCTGCTGCAAGACAATCTTTAATTCCCACTGAGGATCTGTAAGAGTTTACACTAACACTAATGGAAAAGCTCCTGAGTTAACTATTTATGACACCATTATTATTATTATCATTATTATTATCTGTTTCCAGGAAAACCCTGTTGTGAAGAGAGAAAAATCAGTGAGAGGAATATCTCTTTATATCCCCCTTATGGTCAGAGGACTCCTCCTGCTGAATGTCAGGAGCGATGCTAGTCACATTACTGTAGGATGGAGGAATGACCACCAAAGACGAGCTCTGAGAATTATTGGACTGGCTGCCTTCATTTTCACTCAGACTCAACACAGATAAGTTTTCCTCTTCTGGAATGTTCTCCAAAGAGATAGTTACATAGGGTTCCTGGGGGGCTTCCTTCCTTGCATGCTGGAGGAGATGCATCCGAAAAGCTCTTTGAATTATGACGGCAGACTCATCCTGCTTTCTCTTGGGAGTTGTCACGATCGGCTCATAGGCAATCTTCTCGGGATATTTTTCTTCTATTTGGGACTCAAACGAGTCCATTTCTCCAGATTCTCCCAGCACCCTTTTGGTAAAAGCAAACAAAATATCCAAACAGTGGATTTTACTCCCATTGACTATCGGGAGGTCCATGGACAACAACTGCTGGCTATTTGGTTTCGGTATTCGTAAAGGTTCTTCCAGGGCATCTGCAAAGTTGGAGAGTGCTGAGTAAGAGATAAACTGGGTCGCTTTGGGGTCGAATTTTGCCCAGATCTCATAAAAGATTTCAAAGTCATCATCCCCGAGTGGCTCTGTGCTCTCTTCGGTGGCAACGTTCAAGTTCTCGATGATGACAGCGATGTACATGTTGACGACTATCAGAAATGAAATAATGATGTAGCTGACAAAATAGGCAATGGCCACCTTGTTGTTGACACAGGGGGTCTTCTGTGGGGTGGATTTGATGTTCGGAGCACACTTATAGTTGTCCTGGTGGAGGAGCATTGGCCCCAGAAGCTCATCCCAGCCGGCGGAGGTCGTTATCTGGAAGAGGCAGAGCATGCTGTTGCCGAACGTCTGGAAGTTGAAAATATCGTCAATCCCTTGGACCCAACTGGCGCAGGAGAAATTAGCCATGCCAAATATAGCGTAGATGAACATGATCAGGAAGAGGAGGAGCCCGATGTTGGTGAGGGCAGGAAGAGACATCAGCAGGGCGAAAAGCAGGGTGCGCAGGCCTCTCGCGCCTCGGATCAGCCTCAGGAGGCGACTGATACGGATCACTCGAATGACACGCAAGATTGTCGGCGGGAAATTGAGGCGTCGCCAAAGCTGGGTTGCTGCAAGGCCTGAGGGGGGGGAGGGAGGAAATAGGCTTGCAATTAACTTGACTGCCTTGAGTCGCCATGTACAAATAGGAGGCAATGAAAATTTTCTAAACTAAATAAACCAAAAACAAACAAAGAAATAAACCAACAAACTTAAAACTCTATTCTTTAATAGAAGTAGTCCTCGACTTACAGCAGTTTGGTTAGCGACCATTCAAAGTTACAACGGCACCGGAATATGTGACTGTTTTTTCACAGTTATGACCTTTGCACCATCCCCATGGTCACGTGATCGAATTCAGATGTTTGGCAAATGGTTCCTAGTTGCGACCTTGCTGTTTCCCAAGTTGTGTGATCCCCTTTTGCGATCTTCTGACAAAGTCAGTAGGGAAGTCAGATCCACTTAACAACTGGGTTACTAACTTAACATCTGCAGTGATTCACTTAACAACTAAGGCAAGAAAGGTCGTAAAGTGGGACAAAACTCACTTAACCAATGTCTGATTTGACAACATAAATGTTGGGCTCAATTGTGATAGTTAGTCGAGGACTACCTGTAGTAGGCCTCGAATTGCAACCGTTTATTTAGGAACTATTCAAAGTTACGACAGTGCTGAAATAGATGTCTTATGACTGTTTTTCACACTTATGACCATTTCAGTTCCCCACGGTCACGTGATCAAAACTCAGACATTTGGCATGTATTGATGACCGGTTCGGTTGCTGCCGGTTCGGCCTGGATTGGGCAAAAAGGGAGTAGCGGCGGTGGAAGCGCACCCAAATCGTAATTAAAAAAATAGCAACCCACCTCTGTTTATGACGGTTGCCGTATCCCGGAGTTATGTGACCTGCTTTATGACCTTCTAACAAGCAAAGACAATGGGGAAGGCAGCATCATTTTACAACCATGCCACTAAGTTAACAGCTACAGTGATTCAGTTAACAATTGTGGCAAGGAAGGACAAAATTCAGTTAACAACTCCCTTTGCTTACAAAGAAAATGTGGGGCTCAATTGACTCTGCTGGCTGTTTTGGGGATCTTGATTAATGAAGACCAAGGAAGTAACAGGCCACATCTCTGTTCCGTTCATGCTCTTTGTAGTTTTTATCTGATCTTTGTTATTACTTTTAATTCTATTATATTTATGGTTTTTATTGCACTGCAGGCCAGACCAGTTCACAATGGATCGTGAGAAGGGCAACATATACATTTAATTAATTAATAAAACAAATAAAAGCATATTTTTTAATGATAGGTAATGGTGGTCGGGATCAGGCCCAAGAAAGCAAATTGGTGGATTATTTTCTTAAAATGTGTTTCACACACATAGGCGGTCGTAGGATCCAGAGATTCATTGGTTTGCTGCTATGCCAGTTTCCTTCTTCCAAATTCTGAATTATTTCACTTTCATGCAACACTTTACAACCAATTCTTGCAACAATGCATTCCTAAGTCTGCATTATACAGATAGCCCTCAACTTACAACAGTTCATTTAGTGATCGTTCAAAGTTACAACTGCACTGAAAAAGAATGATTTATAACCGTTTTTCACACTTAAGAGGATTGCTGGCTCCCTGAGGTCACGTGACCAAAATTCAGGGGCTTGGCAGCTGACTCATATTTATGACGGTTGCAGTGTCCTGGGGTCATGTGATCACTTTTTGTGACCTTCTGACAAGCAAAGTAAATGGGGCAGCCAGATTCACTTAACAACCATGTTACTAATTTAACAACTACAAAGACTCACTTCATAACCATGGCAAAAAGGTTGTAGAATGGGACAGAACCAGTGGTGGGATTCAAATTTTTTATTTATTTTATTTATTTTAATCACATTTATATCCCGCCCTTCTCCACAAAAGACCCAGGGTGGCGCACAGGAATTTAAAAACATACAAAATAATAAATATAAAATTTAAAAACATATTAAATTATAATCCTATAATCTAAAATAGTCCCCATGGGAGGTTAGACTAGTCTGGCTTGCTGAAAAAGATGTGTCTTTAGACACTGGCGGAAGAGGTGGAGGTCCGAGATGGTACGCAATTCAGGGGGTAGGTCGTTCCAAAAGGCAGGGCCCGCCACAGAGAAGGCCCTTCTCCTGGGTGTCGCCAACCGGCATTGCCCGGCCGACGGCACCCTGAGAAGGCCCTCTCTGTGGGAGCGGATCGGCCGAAGGGATGTATGGGGCAGGAGGCGGTCTCGCATATAACTAGGCCCCGAGTCATGGAGCGCTTTAAAGATGGTCGTCAGAACCTTGAAGCGCACCCGAAAGGCCACAGGAAGCCAGTGCAGCTCGCGTAGGATCGGTGTTATATGGGAGCATCTAGAGGCTCCCGTAATCACCCACGCAGCTGCATTTTGGACTAACTGTAGCTTTCGAGTGCACCTCAAGGGAAGCCCCATGTTAACAACAGGCTCTCTGCCGTAATGACCAGCTGGGTAAGCAGGGCTAAGTGGTCATGTGACCAGGTGGGCGTGGCCAACTCAACGTCACTCACGTTGATGGACGCTTCGCCTTAGCTGTGACAATGTAATAAGGGTTAACCGGAGAGGCAGTTTCTGTAAGCAGGGCAATAAAGATGAGGCTAGAAACAACACCAGAATGTTTCCTCCCTGCCTTCCTTCCTTCCTTACAGGATTAGCCCTGTAAAGTGGGGAAAAACAAAAAGAGATTTCTTCCAAAAACTGGTTCTCCAAATTGCTTTAAAAAGGTAACAACCAGTTCTCCCAAATAGGTGCGAACTGGCTGAATCCCACCACTGGACAGAACTCACTTAACAACTGTCTCACTTAACAACATACATTCTGAGCTCGTGGTCCTAAGTTGAGGACTACATGTACATGTGAAGTGAAAGTTTATGACTGTAAATAAGTATGCCATGCTGAATATTATCTGCCTTGTAGCTTGTTAGCATTGGCAAGCAAAGGACCTTGTAAAGCAAAAAAAAGTCTACTTACTAATGATGGAAAGAATGACAACCACCAAGTCAAATATGTTCCAGGAGTCTTTGAAGAAATAAAGCCTCAGAGCCAACAGCTTCATTACACACTCGCCAGTGAAGAGGGCAACAAAGACACAGTTGATTTTTTCAAGAAGTTGTTCAGCGGCTTTATCTTGACCCTCATATTCCACGGCCATGACCACCACGTTTAAGAAGATAAGACTGATGATGAACAGTTCGAATGCTTGCTTGTTTACGATATCAAAAAGAAATCCTTGGAACTGGTTCTGTGGAAGGGAGGGAGAGAAAGAGAGGAAGGAAAGGAAGGAAAAGAAAGGGGGAGAAAGAAGGAAAGTAGAGGGAAGGAGGGAAGGAAGGAAAGAAGGAAGGAAGGAGGGAAAGAAGGAAGGAAGGATAGAGGGAGGAAACAGGAAGTGTGGAAAAGGTGGTGGGAGGAAGGAAAAGAGAGGGAGGGAGGAAAAGAGAGGGAGAAAGGGAAAGAGGAAAGAACAGTGGGTCATGAAAAAGAAGGAGAGAATGAAGGAAAGAAGGAAGGAAGGGGAGAAGGAAGGGAGGGAGGGAGGGAGGGAGAAGGAGGGAGGGAGGAAGATGTTAGTGTCAAGATTCCAAAGCAGTTCAAATACTTACATCAAATCCTTTGATAATTATTTATCCCAACCTGGAAGTCACTAATATAACTTAATAGAACCAGAAAGACAGAAAGGGCTACATATCCTAAGGAAGTCCTGAAAGGCTTCAAGGAGATGTTTCTATTGCTGTTGCTGCTGCCCCAAGTTAATCAAGTTTCTTTTTGATTCCTCTAAGCAGAATCAAAGAAACTGCCCAAGAGATTGGGATGCAGGAGGTTCACAGGAGAACCTCTAGCTAAGATTCTGTGCAGTTCAGAGAACTCCCAAATCACATTCCTAGGAAGGCTGGGAGGGCCTCTGGAGCCTGGGGAGGCTATTTTCACCCTCCCGGAGACTTGAGGAAAGCCTCCAGAGCCCAGGAAGGGCAAAAACGCCCTCCCCCCATAGTGCAGGAAGCCAACTAGGCCACACCCATCATGGCCACACCCACCCAGCAACTGGGCAGAGAACCTCTTGCTAAAACTTTTGAAGCCCACCCCTGGATTTGGCTGATCAAGTTCAAGGCATTTGATTGCTTCCTTCCTGCCTGGCTGCCAAGGATTATCTTGAGGGGCAGTAGTGATATATTTGATTTCCTTTTTGCAAGTAATGAGAAAAATAAGTTTGTTTCTATAAAATATTCACAGCAGCTCCTGCGACCAGATGATCAGTACGCCATCAGTACGCCGATGATACTCAGCTGTACATCTCTACCCCAGACCACCCCAACAATGCCGTGGAAGTGATGTCCCGGTGTCTGGAGGCCGTGCGAGTCTGGATGGGGAGGAACAGGCTTCGACTCAACCCATCCAAGACCGAGTGGCTGTGGCTTCCGGCGTCACAGTATAGCCAGTTGATGCCATCTCTGGCTATTGGGGGCGAGTCATTGGCCCCCACAGAGAGGGTTCGCACAGAGAGAGTCCTCCTGGACTCTCGGCTGTCTTTAGAAGAGCACATGACGGCCGTGGCCAGGGGGGCTTTCTATCAGGTCCGCCTGATACGCCAGTTGCGTCCCTTTCTGGACCGTGACGCCTTACGCACGGTCACTCAAGCTCTCGTCACCTCCTGCCTGGACTACTGTAACGCTCTCTACATGGGGCTTCCCTTGAGATGCACCCAGAGGCTCCAGTTAGTTCAGAATGTGGCCGCGGGGGGGATTTTGGGAGCATCTAGATGCTCCCATGTGACACCTCCTGCGTGAGCTACACTGGCTGCCTGCGGCTTTCCAGGTGTGCTTCAAGATATTAGTGACCACCTTTAAAGCGTTCCATGGCAAGAGACCTGGTTATCTGCAAGACTGCCTCCTGTTGCCAAATACCTCCCACCGACCAGTTCGCTTCCACAGAGAGGGCCTGCTCAGGGTGCCGTCGGCCAGACAATGTCGGCTGGCGACCCCCAGGGGGAGAGCCTTCTCTGTGGCAGCTCCTGCCCTCTGGAATGACCTATTCCCTGAATTACGTACGATCTCAGACCTACGTCTCTTCCGTTGGGCCCTGAAGACACATCTATTTCATGCAGCCGGCCTGTCATAATCTTGTTTTAATTGGGTTTTAGTATTGGGTTTTGGATTATGGGCCAAATTGTTTAATATATATTAATATGTCATTCTAACTTTTGTATTTTCTGTTTTTACTGTGGCTGTTCACCGCCCTGAGTCCCGAGAGGGAGAAGGGCGGTATACAAATTAAATAAATAAATAAATAAAATGATCCTTGCTCGGTGATTCCCAAAACTTTTATTTCCTTATTGAAAATTGCTGATCAGAAATAACCTTTTAGGCAATTTAGGTAAAACACTAACTCCGCAGGGGGGGGGGGGATAGTTTACCCAAAGAAAAACTGCTTTTATCCTATTTGGGGTAATTTACTCCAGTTTGGGTAATATCTGGGGTGGGATTCAGCTAGTTCATACTGGTTCAGGTGAACCAAATGCTAATTTTACATCTGGTTTGCCAAACTGGTAGTTGCTGGACTGGCTGGCCCCACCTACCCTTCCCCTCCCAGGAGTCTCCATGTGGCCCATTTTGCAAGACCCACACGGAGGCTCTGGGAGGGCAAAAAACAGGCCTCCCAGAAGGGCCCATTTCCGGCCCCCAGGGGGGGTGTCTCCGGAACCTGGGGAGGGCAAAAACAACCTCCCCTCCCCCCCACCTTGGTGCAGGAGGCCAAATAGACCCTGCCTCCCATGCAACTAGGCAGAGAACCAGCTGCTAAAACTGAAAATTTGAATCTCGTCCCTGGTAATATCACCTTAACTGAAGGCACCTGAGGACAGGACAAGAAGCAATAGATAGAAACTAATCAAGGAGAGAATCAACCTAGAACTAAGGAGAAATTTCCTGACAGTCAAAATAATTAGTCCATGAATGTTGTGGATGCTTCATCTCTGAAATGTTTAAGAAGAGATTGGACAACCCTTTTGTCTGAAATGGTGCAGGGTCTCCTACTTGAGTAGGGGGTTGGACTAGAAGACCTCTTAGGCCCCTTCCAACTCTGCTCTTCTGTTATTCTGAATAACATTTTTGTACTTCCTGTATTAACCATATGCAAGGAATGCAGATTGGTTTGCATTTTCCCTGTGATTCAAGATGGCAGATTTATTGCAAACTAATCTGAGCTGACTTTGGTATAGTCTTTAAAATTTTGTTCCTTTTACTTTAGTTTTATAAGAATACAACTAGTCACCTGGTTGTTTAGAGATTGTCTGAAGGTCTGATGAGTCTATAGGAACTCCACAGTCATGTGACTATACTTTGGATGCTTGGCAACTGGCCTGTATTTACAACTTTTTACAATCGCACAGGTACTTTTTTCAGGATGCAACTGGACTTCCTGATTTTTGCTTGAAGACATTTCACGTCTCACCCAAGAAGCTTCTTCAGCTCTGGCTGGTTGGTAGGGAATGGAAGGGACCAGACAGCTGGTCATTTGCATCCTTTTAGAGAATTTTCCATTCCCCACCATCCAGTCAGAGCTGAAGAAACTTCTTGGATGAGAAGTGAAACATCTTCAAAGAAAAAACAAGAAAGTCCAGTTGCCTCCTAAAATTAAAGTACCTTGGGGACAATGTAAAACATCATAAAATTGGGTTGGTCTTGAGTTATAATCATGATGTGAAAGCTTTATTATGGCCATAACTCCTGGTCTATTTGTAACACATTGACTCTTAGCAATAGCACTTAGAAACCGCTTCACGGTATCTAATATACGGCTTCATATTGCTTTTACAGTCCTTTCTAAGCGGTTTACAGAGTCAGCCTATTGCCCCCAACAGTCTGGGCCCTCATTTAACCAACCTCGGAAGGTTGGAAGGCTGAGTCAACCTTGAGTAAGTCAGGATTGAACTCCTGGTAATTGGTAGAGTTAGCCAGCAGTACTGCGTTCTAACCACTGTGCCACCACAGCTCATGCAGAAAAAAAATGTTTTATATTTGGCTTTACTAGAATTTCTGAAAAATCTTTCCAAGTTAATAATAATGCAAATGCATTGATGTTCGCAAGAGTCTTACCAGAGGTCGTGGAATAGTCTTATGTGGTTTCTTGGTACCAAGCTTTTTTAGTGCATTGTAATATTTCTTTTGATCCTCTGACAAAAAGATGAGTTCTCCACCTAGGTATAAGAGAATAATAACATTTGCTATTAAATTAACTGCATCTATTTATCTCTGTTCAAAAGACAAGAATTGTTCAAAGCCAACTAAACAGCGAATACCAATAAATAGAATTTCAACAAATAAAGCTCTGAATATTTATTGTCTTAAAGATGGATGAATGCATCCTCTTCTTTTAAAAAACTCTTTAATTTAACTGAAAACAAGTTCCTGAATTTGGGTTCGGGATTATCCTAGAATTCTAAAATGTTAGTCATAATTATGATATAATAATAATAAAACTTTGTGGTTCTTTAAATGAAATACTTTTTTCTCGCAATCTCTTTGTGCACTCCATAAAGTCATTTTTATTGATTTTTTTTTTTTAAGTCAACGTGACTTAGAGCTACTTTTGTTACTTCTGTTGCTTGGAGCTGCTTAATTTACTTTGTGACCCTCATGAAACAAAGACACTGTCTAAAATAAAATTTGGCTTCTGTTTGGATTTTCTAGGACATGTCATCTGATTGACTGTATGGCCTAAAAGATTAGAGAATAAATGTGCTATCTAGGCTCCTAAGCATAGCGCTGCCAGTAAGTGAACCATTGATGGTGGTTACTAAGAAACCAGGCCAAGAGCATCTCTGGACACCTACGGGCTCCGGGAGTTAAGGAAGTGACCACTAAAAGAGTCATGCCTTGGGCAGAAGGTTTTGCTTGTACAATCTATGGAAATAAGATGATCATGTCCTTTCAGGCAGTTCTAATAGTCTGGCACCTCAAAACGTCTTATTGGTTTTGCAGCAAAAGGTTAACCCAACCTATCTTTCTGCAGACTTTCTAACTAGGATTGCACAAGTGGTAAGGCAATACAGGTAATCCTTGACTTACAACAGCTCGTTTAGCAACCATTCAAAGTTACCACGGCACTGAAAAAAACCACTTAGGCATCCTTAGGATCACATGATCTGAATCCAGACGGCAATCCGTTTCTATTTATGATGGCTTCATTATCCCGGGGTCACGTGATTCCCCCGTTTTGTGACTTTCTGACAAGCAAAGTCAATGACGAAGCCAGACTCACTTAACAACTGTGTTATTAACTGCAGTGATTCACTAAGCAATTTAGCAGGAAAATGAGTCCAAACTCAGATAACAAATCAGAGGTGGCATGCTACCGGTAGTGGTAGAAGCGCGAGGCTCTGCCCACCCACCCAGACGTCATCAAGGCATGTCTGTGCATGCGCGCTCCCGCTACTGAACCGGTAGTGAAGAAAATAGAATATCATTACTGTAACAAATGTGTAACTTAGCAACGGAGGCTTTGGGCTTAATTGTGGTTGTAAATCAAGGACAATCTGTATATTAAATGAGAGCAAGATAGATTAGCTTTTGTGGATTATTCTCTTTCTATATGAATCTTTCCCAGGATTATCTTCAACAATGTCTCCTGTAAAACACAATAATGACACACTAACATTGGATACACTTGAAAGAGTTTGTAACTGTTTGTCTTCATGAGTCTTCGCTGTCTATTTATGTTAGATACTTATCTTTTTTCTTTGCTGGTTAAAATTGTCGATAACCACACCAATGAAGAGGTTCAGCATGAAGAAGGATCCAAATATAATAAAAACCACAAAGTAAATGTATGCGTATACATTGTTTTCAAAACATGGCTGGGTGGAATTCTGAAATAAGAAAAAAAATGTTTAATATGATACAGATGATCAATATCCTTCTTCTGGATTTCGACTTCCCTTCTTCAGGATATGCAAAATGAGCACCACTGATGGTGTTGCCTAGTATGGGTCATGAAATATCTGCAAAACAACCAAGCTCAGAGACCACCAAGGACCCCTCACAGGATTCGCTCTCCAGAAGAGCATTGCAAAGGAACTGCTTTCAAAACTGGCATCTACCCTCATCTGGGAAAGCTAATGCAAAACGATACCATTTGGTTTGCATTTCCCCCAGCCTAAGGACATCTACACTTCCTGGCTCAAAAGCCTCAGCAACATTATTTTATCCTTGTGGAAAAGTCAATAAGCTTATTTACTCTTCTTTAATTCAAGATGCTTAATTTTACAGGAAACAGGCTAGCTGCTCAGGTGGAACTAAGCTCCTGTGCAATGTTTAATCCTTGATGGCTTCTGAGTCAACATTCAAGCCTTTTAGGATTCTTTCCTTTGAACTTCCCATAATACAAAAGTAAAGGTAAAGGTTCCCCTCACACATATGTGCTAGCTGTTCCCAACTCTAGGGGGCGGTACACATCTCCGTTTCAAAGCTGAACAGTCAGTGCTGTCTGAAGACGTCTTGGTGGTCATGTGGTAGGCATGACTAAGAGTCAACCAAGCCTTGGACTCAAAACAACCTACAATGTTAGCCCTGCATGGCCCCATGGGAGTCTGACAAACGCTCAGAATACAAGTTCAAATCCAAAAGCCCACAGAGGGCATAAAATCCCAGGCACTCTCAGCATCTCTTCCCTTTTTGCCCAGGACCTCAAACCATATGATCCTGTTCATCATTAAACCATCTTTTCAAGTAGTCATCGTGTTTCCAGTGTCTTTCTTCCCACTTGGAACTGAGCCCAGATGGACATTTCTTCCAACAGACTAATAAAACCTAATATTTGCTTTACTTGGTTTTCCCCTTTCCTTGTTTCAGAATAGAACCTTCCTTAGTTTCACATCTAAATTTATCTTTAGCGTCACTAGCTCCTGCTTGATCTAGAAGCAAGTAGGACTTAGGCTCCAACTAGGACAGAGTAATCATTATCATTATTATCACAACTAGCCAAATATCCAACAGAAGCTATGAAAACAACTGTAGATGGCAGGCGCCACTGTGCGCTGGCCGCCCAGCTCCTATATCGCCTTGGAAACCTCCTGAAGGGCGCTGAACATTTGCACCTACAGGAGGCTAGCCGCTCTCCGACAAAGCGAAGAAATGCCACTCGCCGTTTCCCCAACAGCTGTGGGTGGCGAAAAGAAAGGAAAAAAGCGGCCGGGGCTAGCAGGAATCTCCCGTCGCCCCGCACCCGCCGGCAGCCGCCAGACAGGTGGTTTCCAGGAAACGCTGCTGCATGCGACCAGCAGGCAGCCCTGGCTCCATCAACCTCTCAGTAAAATTAAATTTGTAGTCCACCTAAAATGGAAACCTAAATAACTATGGAAGGAAATTGACAAAAATAATAAACCTAACTATTCTAAATCTATACTTGGAGAGTCCCTAGGAATAAATTCAGCCTATCTGCCAAATTTTTAAGAGCTCTCCAAATTAAGTCCTATTGGGCGGACTGAGTTTTCTAAAACTGACCACAGAGAGCCAGAGGAGGCGTGGTCAAAGAAATTGACACTCAGTCCTAGGGCAGCGAGGCTGATTTTACCCATCCTTGGACTCTCCAAGCAGCGCTATGGAGAACAACTGTTTCAGAGTTCTAAGCAGGGGATTTGGAAATCTAAATAACAAAATACTAGAGTTAGAAGGGATCTTAGAGTCCAACCTCCTAAAGCAGAAGACCCCTTACCATTCCAGACAAATCACTGTCCAATCTCTTTTTAAAAAACTCCAGTGATGGAGCACCCATATCTTCTGAAGGCAGGCTGTTCCACTTTCCTATCTTATCCATGAGCTGTAAAAGTGGCAAAGAATGGCTGGATTCATGCTAAAATATAAAATGAAGTCTTTCTTGTTGATTTAACCTAACCTGACCCATGATGGTTTATGAAGATGTGTGATCCCCAGACGTTAAGCCTTAACAAAAGCTGAGTTTTAAAAAAATCCTGGTTTAACATTAAGTGTGAACCTAGGCTAATTTATTTATTTTTCTCTGCCATTGATTTCACCGGTGAGCTTTCTACATGGCATAAAAATATTACAGCCAAATTAGCATTTCCCAAATTTGGAAGGAAATTCGAATATTCTTATTTTTTTAGTACTTAATCCCAAACATGTACCTAAACAATGTCAGCTGATTAATGTCAATTCTTTACTGTTCGTCTTGCCACAATGTTGACCAGCTTTTAAAATCTGCTAATATTATCTCATAGCGTCTGATGCTCAAGCTGGAAAACTACAGTTTTAGAGACAATAGTGCAAGATTGCTAATAGAAACAGGAAGATATTTGAAACAAAAGAGAAATATAGCAACTTCTTTTTACAGCTTACGTCATTAGCTGAATCTACTGCAGCATACATAATTTCCATCCAGCCTTTAAATGTTGCCTGGGGAAAAAAAACAAATGGAGATATTATTAAGCCAGATTATTAAACTTTTCTATGCTTTTTCTCTCTGATTTGTCTTATAGAGGTAGACTTTACTGTGTTTCAAAAATCATTGCAAACTTTCCCCGGTCTTTTCCCGGTCATTTGCTTATTTTCATCAGAAATATATAAAACCCTTAATAGGTGCAGATAACAAACATTGGCTTTTCTTGGACAAAACGTAGAAATTTAAAACAATGCGTTACTTTTCCCTTATTGTATTTTTATTTTTATTATTCCCACCCCTTATTTATTATTCTGTTACTTTAAGCATCTAATTTTCTTGCCCTATTCACTCCAAATATTACAACTGGGCTAGAGGATTTGAATTTGAAATGAAAGATCACCGAAAATTAAGAAGCAATGACAGTATTGACTTCGCTTGATCCATCTGCTTCTTTTGATGTCCAGAACAGGACAGAAATAGAGACACAGATTAAATTCTCCCATCCCACCTGGTTGACAAAAGAATAATTAAGAGAATCATGCTTTGCATGATATGTAAAAGGGAAAAAAAAAGAATATTTGCTCAAGGCGGCAAGACTCAACTCCTTTTTTATTAGGTAATGTTGTCTATATTTTTACTGCTAAAGTTAGGGGAATCAATTATAATTATTATTAATTCTATTTATAATGCACCTACAAGATTCATTTCTCTATTTCACAAATACTGGGTTTAGATAACCACAAAGGCCAATCATGCTGCTACTAACCATAGCCAATTAACTGTTCTACACTGCTGTGTAAACACAAAGGATTTTGTTTGGACTTTGTCCAAATAGCACAAGAATATTTTAATTGCCTTTTTTTTTCTTTTCCCAGCACTGTTTTTTTAAGCTCTCCTCATAACTTTTTCTCCCTAAGCAAATTTCCCCACAAATCAACTTTCAACAATCTGCTATTAATAACATATTTTGGCTGCACACATCTTACGAAAGATATTTAATATCTATATTAAATATAGCTCCAAAAGAATAACAAATCACAAAACCAACTGACCACACTGGCACACAAGACATTTATAAGATAAAGAGAACAGGACAAGAAAATCCTGCTGATGATGTTACCTAGTCTAGTAACGAAATGTCCAGAAACTAAATTGAAACCAGCTTGGAAGAGCAAGCAACTGCCAAAATCTAAAACCCGAGCTACAAGTATTTTCTATTATTTCAAAGTTATTTAATATCCATGTTATTAAACATACCACTTGAAGGAGTGCCAGGTACCCATTCCCAACATGATTAAAGTTGATAGTCTTATTGATGCAATGATCCTTATTTTCAATGTTCCAACATGAAAATTTCCCTCCAAACAGTTGCACTCCTAAGATGTTAAATGGGAGCCAAAGTACAATGCAGACCAGAAGCACATTTCCAATGGAAGGGATAGCGCCGGCCAGGGCATTCACAACAACCTTAAAGAAAGAAAGAAAGAAAGAAAGAAAAATGGACGCACACAATCCATTTCCATTGCAAGGACAAATAGTACAGGCCGTCCTTGATTTACCACCAGATTGAGCCCAGAATTTATGTTGCTATGTGAGAAATTTCTTAAGTGGCTCGGGGCCTAGTTATATGTGAGACCGCCTCCTGCCCCATACATCCCTTAGACCGATACGCTCCCACAGAGAGGGCCTTCTCAGGGTGCCGTCGGCCGGACAATGCCGACTGGCGACACCCAGGGGAAGGGCCTTCTCTGTGGCGGGCCCAGCCCTTTGGAACGACCTACCCCCTGAATTACGCACCATCACCGACCTCCGCCTCTTCCGCCAATGTCTAAAGACATACCTTTTCCAACAAGCCGGCCTAGCCTAACCTCCCTCGGGGACTTTTAGAAAGTTTTAAATTGGGTATTTTAATAATTTGGTTTTTAGCATAGGATCAGGATAATTTAATATATATTTTAAATTATGTATTTATTTTTTGTACTTTTGTATATTTTTAAATTTCCTGTGCGCCGCCCTGGGTCCTCTGTGGAGAAGGGCGGGATATAAATATAAATAAATAAAATAAAAATAAAATAAATAAAGTGAGTTTTGCCCCATTTTACAATTTTTCTTGCCACAATTGTTAAGTGAATCATTGCAGTTGTTAACTTAGTAACACAGCTGTTAAGTGTTAAGTGAATCTAGCTTCCCTCATGGACTTTGTTTGTCAGAAGATCACAAAAGGGAGATCACGTGACCCCGGGACACTGCTATTGTCATAAATATGAGTCAGTTGCCAAACACCTGAATTTTGATCACATGATTATTGTGCGTGAAAAACAGTTATAAGTCACTTTTTCCAGTGCCATTGTAATATTGAACGGTCACTAAATGAACTGTTGTAAGTTGAGGACTACCTGTAGTATGAACAAATGAGCACTCTCAAAGTCCACACATCTTAAAGTTGCTAAGATTGAGAAACACTGTCCTGGTGGAATAGTCTCCCTATAAGGTCCAAGTGCCTCAACCCAGACAAAGCTTGGCCCATCCCAAACTTGCCCGTGGATTCTAGACCAGCTGAAATTTCAAAGTGTTTTCCGTATCTTTCATTAAAAATCAGGAGAATCTGGGAGAAAAGCAGATGGGCCAAATGAAAAAACAAAACAAAACAGAATTCATGAGTTAAAAGTTTCAAACCATGTCAGGGAAGGTGACAAGTGCTGTTACGTATCTAGAGAATGATTTCCCCCTACCCCACAGGGCAGTATTTTGAATAATAAATTCCTAATCTAAAAGTGACATATGTTAGGTAAAGCAGCATTATTCAAATATATGGCTGAATTTGATTAGGGTAGCAGCAAATGTTTTTCATTAGAATCTTCCTTAGAATTTAAATGTTCTTTAATATTCCTACAATACAGAAAGAGAAGGAGCGATGGCTGAAACAATGCGTCAGTCCTATTCATCTGAAATAAAACAATATCTAGTTCCAAAAGATAGGCAAAGAAGGAGGGAGGGAGGGAAGGAATGAATGAGGAGGGAAGGAGGAAGGAACGGAAGGAAGGAAGGAGGGGAGCGGAGGGAGGAAGGAAGGAAGGAAAAAAGGAGGAAGAGAAGGAAGTAGAGAGGGGGAGGAAGGGAGGAGGAGAGAAGAAAGGAGGGGAGAGTGGAGGGAGGATGAAAGAAGAGGGAAGGAGAGATGAAAGGAAGGAGGGAGGAGGGGAAGGAGGGGGGGGAGGAAGGAAGGAGAATGAGGGAGGAAGATTTAATACCTTTATTCCTTTAAATCTAGACAGTGCTCGGAGAGGTCTAAGGGCCCTCAATGTTCTTAGAGATTTTGTGGAGATATTACTGTCACACTGTCTTGTCCTTGATATAGTTCCCGACATAGGCAAAGAAACCTGTGAAAAACAGGAAAAATACAATTGAATTGCAAAAAGACAACTTGTAATTCTGGTTTACTTCCTGGAAAAACCATGCTAAGAGGTTTAGCAAATATCAATTGTACACTTGCTATGAAAGTCCTGCTCTATGGGTTCCTCTCCCCCATCCCCACCCCATTGTAATGCTCTCTCCGTTTGTTGCCTTCACTAGCTTAGAATCATAGAATCATACAACATCAGAGTTGGAAGGGATCTTGGAGGTGTTCTAGTCTACCCTTCTGCTCAAGCAGGAGATCCTCTTAACATTTCAGACAAATGATTGTCCAGTCTCTTTTCAAAAACCTCCAGTGATGGAGCGCCCACAACTTTTGAAGGCAATCTGTTCCACTGGTTGATTGTTCTCATTACTAAGAAAATTCTCCTTAATTTTAGGCTGCTTCTCTCCTTGATTAGTTTCCATTCGTTGCTTCTTGTCCAGGTCTCAGGTGATTTGGAGAATCTACTTTGTGGCAGCTCCTCAAATACTGGAGCGCTGCTATCAAGTTACACCAAGTCCTTTTCATTAAACCAGACATACCCAATTCCAGCAACCATTCTTCATCTGTTTTAGTCTTCAGTCCCCTAATCATCTTTGGTGCTCTTCTCTGCATTCTTTCTAGAATCTCAACGTCTTTTTTACATCATGGCGACCAAAGCTGGATACCATATTCCAAGTGTGGAATTACCAAGGCTTTATAAAGTGGTCCTAGTACTTCATGTGATTTTATCCTTCTGTTAATGCAGCCTAGGACTGTGTTGGCTGCTTTTGGCTGCTGCCGCATTCTGCTGGCTCATATATAAGTGATTGTCTACTAGGACTCCAAGATCCCTCTCGCAGTTGATTGTTATTGACAAAAAATTCACCTAATCAGTACTTGTACATTTGTTTTTGGTGCCTAAGTGTAACACCTTACCTTTCTTTACATTGAACTTCATTTTGTTAAATATAGGAAATGGGAATGGTTTTTCTCAGGCTCTCTATGTGATAAACTACTTTTCCTATTTCCACATTGCAGCAATGCACTCAACAAGAAAATAGATGGTACTCACACAGACAATAAAGAAATCAAGAATACACCAGCCATCAGTAAAATATTTTCTAAAGCCGTAGGCCACCCATTTGAGAAGCATCTCCAGGAAAAAGGTACAGAAAAAGAATACATCGGCATAGTTGAGAATTTTTTTTATGATCCGTTTTTTAACGAGATAAATGTCTTCAAAGATCTGGAATTATAAATCAGATGTCATTTACAGTATAATAAAATCAAATATCGTATAGGCAGGCCCCTCACATCCTGGACAAAACTGTTCTGACTCCTCCTCTTACGAAGCCAGGATAGGGCATTGCATGCCAAGATAAAGTAAAATATAAAGGGTCTCCTTGTACATATGTGCTAGTTGTTCCCGACTCTAGTGGGCAGTGCTCATCTCCATTTCAAGGCTAAATTTAATTTTCATTTAATTTAATGTTCAAATTTTTATACTGCCCCATCTCCACAATGGGACTCGGGGCGGTGCACAGAAGATAAAAAGTAAAAACAACAGCATACACATCATATAAATACAATCCACAATTTAAAACCGAATTAAATAAATATAACTGTGCTACAAAGATTAAAACTATAAAACCCTCTATTCAAATTAAATTTACATTATTAAACTCTAAGCCAGGCCGGCCAGATGGAAAAAGTGTGATGAGAGCTCCCGACGGAAGAGGCATAGGTCCGTGATGGTGCGAATATTGGGGGGCAGGTCGTTCCAGAGAGCCGGACCCGCCACAGAGAAGGCCCTTCCCCTGGGGGCCGCCAGCCGGCATTGACTGGCAGACGGCACCCTGAGGAGGCCCTCCCTGTGCGAGCCGACAGGTCGAAGGGAGGCATGCGGTAGGAGGCGGTCTCGCAAATACCCAGGTCCCGTGCCATGGAGCAATTTAAAGATGGTAACCAACACCTTGAAGCGCACCCGGAAGGCCACAGGCAGCCAGTGCAGCTCGCGCAGGAGAGGTGTTACATGGGAGTAACGAGAGACTCCCAGAATCCCCTGCGCGGCTGCATTCTGAACTAGCTGCAGTCTCTGGGTGCACCTCAAGGGGAGCCCCATGTAGAGAGCATTGCAATAGTCCAAGCGGGAAGTAACGAGGGCTTGGGTGACTGTGTGAAGGGAGTCCCGATCTAGAAAGGGGCGCAACTGGCATATCAGGCGAACCTGATAGAATGCCCCCTGGCCACGGCCGCCACCTGGTCATCCAGGGACAGCCGAGAGTCCAGGAGGACACCCAAGTTGCGGGCCCTTTCTGCAGGGGCTAATGACTCGCCCCCGATAGCCAGCGATGGCACCAGCTGGCTATATCGGGACGCCGGAAACCACAGCCACTCGGTCTTGGATGGGTTGAGTCGGAGCTTGTTCCTCCCCATCCAGACCCATACGGCCTCCAGACACGGGGACATCACTTCAATGGCATCGTTGGGGTGGTTCGGGTAGAGAGATACAGCTGAGTATCATCAGCGTACTGATGGTACTCTACCCCAAAACCACGGATGATCTCACCCAGTGGCTTCATATAGGTGTTAAACAGGAGATGGGAGAGAACCGACCCCTGGGGCACCCCACAAATTAGGGGCCTCGATGTCGATCTCTGTCCTCCTGCCAACACAAATTGCGACCGTCCGGAGAGGTAGGAGAACCACCGTAAAACGGTGCCTCCCACTCCCAACCCCCCCAGCCGGTGCCACAGGATACCATGGTGGATGGTATCGAAAGCCGCTGAGAGGTCTAATAGGATCAGGATAGAGGAATAGCCTCTATCTCAAGCCCTCCAGAGATCATCAACCAACGCGACCAATGCCGTCTCTGTGCTGTGTGTCCGGGTCGGAAGCCGGACTGGCGCGGGCCTAGATAGACAGTTTCCTCCAGGTGTCGGGGGAACTGTTGTGCCACCACACTCTCAACAACCTTCGCAAAAAAGTGGAGGTTGGAGACCGGACGATAATTAACCAACAATGCTGGGTCTAAAGAAGGCTTCTTGAGGAGGGGTCTCACCACCGCCTCTAAAGAGCCAGCACTGTCTGAAGGCGTCTCTGTGGTCATTTGTCTAACATGACTAAATGCCGAAGGCGCATGGAGCGCAGTTACCTTCCCACCAAAGGTGGCTCCTATTTTTTTACTTGCATTTTTTATGTGCTTTCTAACTGCTAGGTTGGCAAAAGCTGGGACAAGTCACAGGAGCTCACTCCGTTACACAGCTCTAGGGATTCTAAACCTTTCTAATCGACAAGCTCTTAGCCACTAAGCCACCACATCCCTTGTACTGTCCCTTGCATGCCCTTTGCATGCCAAGATAGCTAGACACAAAGATTCCCCACGGTGTCATCAGTCTGCTGAACACAAAATCCTTAAGTATTGCCCTATGTCTAAGTATATTTACCCATGTAGTAGGGATTTATTGCTATGGTATTTCTCATCTTTTCATCTACCTTCTCCTATTGGTATCTTAAGATTATATTACTTTGTTGTTTGTACAGTATTTACATTGAGGGCGTATGCATTGGAGACAAATCCCTTGTGTGCCCAATCACACTTAGCCAAATAAAGCTGTTCTGTTCTCTTCTACTCTACCCTATTCTTGTATTTTTATGATTTATATTGTTGTGTTGTTTCCTAGTATGATTTTATCACTTATTAGTAACCTATGACTATCACTGTTGTCTCTTTTTATTCTTGATGAATGTATTCTATATTAGTTTTCTTTATGTGCACTGAGACCATATGTACCAAAGACAAATTCCTCATGTGTCCAATCACACTTGGCCAATAAAGAATTCTATTCTACTCTGTTCTGTTCTGTATTCCGCATTCCAGTCTAGTCTAGTATCTGTATTATTAATATCTTATTATTGGGCTCCTTGGTTTTCCGAGGAGCTGAGGGAAATGAAACGCCAGAAGAAATGCCTAGAGAGCATCTGGAGGTCCACCTGCGCCGAATCTGACCGAACACGGGTAAGATTGCATTTGCGGACCTACCTTGTGGCGATGAAAGCGGCGAAGTGAGACCATCTCGCCGCCCTCATCGCATCCGCAAATAACCGCCCTGCCACCCTGTTTAGGGTGACCCGCGCCCTCCTTCACCAGAGGCCACGGGAGGCTCCCTTGCAGGGTCATACAGAGGAATTTGGATCTTATCTGCAGGATAAAATCGTTCAGATCCGGGTCGAGCTAGCCTCCAATTGGACTAGTCTGGGCGGGGTGACAGAGATAGGCCTTGAGACCACTGTTTGGGCTGAGTTTGACCCCGTGACCCCCGATGGCATGGACAGGATACTGGGGCAATTGAAGGCCACCACATGTTTATTGGACCCGTGTCCCTCCTGGCTTGTACTGGCCTCCTGGGAGGTTACACGAGGCTGGCTCCAGGGGGTTGTTAATGCTTCTTTGAGTGAGAGGTTCTTGCCGGCCGTCTTGAAAGAGACAGTGGTGAGGCCCCTCCTCAAGAAGCCCTCCCTGGACCCAGCTTTATTATCCAACTATCGTCCAGTCTCCAACCTTCCCTTTTTGGCAAAGGTTGTTGAGAGTGTGGTGGCACGACAATTCCCCCAGTACCTGGAGGAAACTGCCTATCTAGACTCGCGCCAGTCCGGTTTCCGGCCCGGACATAGCACGGAGACGGCATTGGTCGCGTTGGTAGATGATCTCTGGAGGACTCGGGATAGGGGTTGCTCCTCTATCCTGGTCCTGTTAGATGTCTCAGCGGCTTTCGATACCATCGACCATGGTATTCTATTGCACTGGGTGGAGGGGTTGGGGTTGGGGGGAACCGTACTTCGGTGGTTCTCCTCCTACCTCTCCGACCTTTCGCAATTTGTGTTGGCAGGGGGACAGAGGTCGACTTCGAGGTCCCTCACTTGTGGGGTGCTTCAGGGGTCGGTCCTCTCGCCTCTCCTGTTTAACATCTATATGAAGCCGCTGGGTGAGATCATCCGTGGTTTTGGGGTAGAGTTCCATCTGTATGCGGACGACACCCAGTTGTACATCTCTACCCCTAACCACCCCAACAATGCCGTTGAAATGATGTCCCGGTGTCTGGAGGCCGTGCAAGTCTGGATGGGGAGGAACGGGCTACGACTCAACCCGTCCAAGACCGAGTGACTGTGGTTTCTGGCACCACGACATAGCCAGTTGGTTCCATCTCTGGCTATCGGGGGCGAGTCATTAGCCCCCGCAGAAAGGGCTCGCAACTTGGGTGTCCTCCTGGACTCTCGGCTGTCCTTGGATGACCATGTGATGGCCGTAGCCAGGGGGGCCTTTTATCAGGTTTACCTGATATGCCAGTTGCGCCCCTTTCTGGATCGTGACGCCCTACGCACAGTCACGCAAGCTCTTGTCATTTCCCTCCTAGACTACTGCAATGCTCTCTACACGGGGCTTCCCTTGAGGTGCACCCGGAGGCTCCAGTTAGTGCAGAACGCGGCCGCGCGGGGGATCTTGGGAGCAACAAGACACTCCCATAAAACACCTCTCCTGCGCGAGCTGCACTGGCTGCCTGTGGCCTTCCGGGTATGCTTCAAGGTTTTGGTGACCATCTTTAAAGCGCTCCATGGCATGGGTCCTAGTTATTTGCAGAACCGCCTCCTGCCACATACCTCCATCTGACCTGTCCGCTCCCACAGGGAGGGTCCCCTCAGGGTGCTGTCCGCTGGACAATGCCGGCTGGCGACTCCCAGGGGAAGGGCCTTCTCTGTGGCGGGTCCAGCCCTCTGGAATGACCTGCCTCCTGACCTTCGTACTATCACGGACCTTCGCCTCTTCCATCGAGCATTAAAGACCTATTTTTAGAGACCTTGTTTTTACCCCCGTTTTAATAGGGTTTTTAAAATATTTTAGCACGGGTTAAATTTTTTAATTTAATTTTAAATTTATCTTATTGATTGTATTTATATGTATTTTATCTTTTTATTACCCCAGTGCATCGCCCTGAGTCCCAAACGGGAGAGAGGGCGGCATACAAATTAAATTACTAAATAATAAATAAATAACAAATTAACAGCAGAAGGTAAAGAAAAGCAGAGTTGATTCAAAGTATAGTAAACTTACCAGAGCACCACTACTCAGTAATATCATGAATATAATGAAGGATTCAAACCAATCATGTTTGATAATTTTGTAGCAGGTTTTTCTAAATCTCCACCAAGTGTTGCCTGGAAATTTATCTGTATTTACTCTGCAGCATGGAAACAATTTCATGAAGACTGAAATAAAGAACATAGAAATTATTAGTTCTTGAAAATGGATCAGGACCAAATCCATTCCTGGACTCTTTTTTTTTTTTTTTTTTTTTTTTTTTTGCAGTCATAGGACATAGATCAGTGATAGCCTTTTTTGGCTTGCGTGCCAAAAGCGGGGGGAGTGCAGGGGGGTTATGTGCAGGAACAGATTTCCGGTTTGCTCATAGGGCCGGTTTTCACTCTCCGGAGCCTTCAGGAGGCTTCCCTGAAGGCTCCGGAGGGCAAAAAACGAGTCAATGGTATTTGTGACACATCTTTAAATGTTCCGTTGACTGAGTTTTTTGTGTTTAATGAATAAAAGAAATAATAATAATATTTCTTTATAATATTATTATAATATTGAAGTTGGCACATTTACTAAGAAGGATGACTGCTACTGATCAACATTTCAACAGATTTGTTTAACTGGACTAATTTTTTGCCAAGAAAGCTGGAAAGTGTGCTCACATACTATATAACTATATGGTACGCTGGTTTAACAGGCGCATAGAAGAAACCACTACAGAGAGTGACTTATTCCGCACAAGTAACAATTGGTTGCCCCCTAACACCACTGGATGACATTACCAGGTCTCGCTGCTTTAGTAGAGTAAGGAAGAAACTCAGAGATGATTCACACCCTGGTCAGTGTTTCTTTTCAGTTTTACCATTGGGCAGAAGACATCAAAGTATAGACAGCTGGACAAACAGGTTTAAAAACAGCTTCTACCCATAGGCTGTCAGACTCCTAAATGCAATATAGCACCACAAACAGATTAATAAGATGAATTTCACTAATGCCAGTGTAGTGTGTAATATGTATTTACCATGATATAAGATCACACACTAGATCAGAGGTCTTCAAACCTGGCAATTTTAAGACTTCAACTCTCAGAATTCTCCAGCCATCTATGCTGTGGAAGAGTGTGCTGGATGAAGAATTCTGGGAGTTGAAGTCCACATGTTTTAAAGTGGCAAGTTTGGGGACCACTGTACTAGAGTAATGTAAATGTTGCACAGAATATGACGTACATATGGAAATGTACGACTAGTTTTTCCCCCTAACTACTTGTATAAGGATTATTCTTTATATTATTCATGTTGTCTTGCATTCTTGTGTGGACTGCACCAGTAGAGGCTAAACCAATTTCATTGTATACATGATGTATAATGACAATAAAGGCTTTGAACTTTGGCCTTCACCTTGTGGGAAACAGTCCTGAGGTTCCTTCTTGACTTCAGGCATGTGAAGGATAGGAGATCTCTGATCCACTGTGCTGATTTCTGAACAGCTTGTATCATAATCTGATCTCTGGATATGAGAAAAGGGAAACCAAAATCAACTTATGAGGAATTAAGGCAGCTCAACACATTATTCAGGAACATTCTATTCACGATAGGAAAAGAAAAAGGCTGAAACTCAACATACTTTTTAACACAGCTTTGAGATCTCCAAGTAGCATGCAGAAAATCTTCTAAGATACATAGGAAATTTATCCATGGCTTAAGTTACACACATAATTGTAACCCACAAGAAAAACATGATTTGAGGACTATCTGGATCTGGAGATATTCTACTTTTGGTTCTGGATGACATTATACTGCCCCAAACCGCTCATGTGCAAAATACAGAATAACAGAGTTGGAAGAAAACTTGGAGATCATCTAGTCCACCCCCCTGTTCAAGCAGGAGACCTTGGCATATTCCATTCCAGACAAATGGCGGCCTGATCTCTTTTTAAAAACCTCCAGTGATGGAGTGCCCACAACTTCTGGAGGCAAGCTACTGAATGTGCATATGTATTTCCTACTGTAACTGACATATTTATACTGTGTTTCATTATAAGGTTTTCCAGAATTGAGTCATTGTTTGTACATTTCATGGGCTGCCTTGAATCATGTGTCGACGGGTGGCGACATATGTCAATTACATAACAAATAAGCAAATGAATGAGTGGAATGCAAAAAGCTTTATTCGATGTTTTCATTGGCCTTGTAGCTACGATAGGACAATGTGCCCTAAACTGAGAGTATTTGGCGTTTATAGAATTAGAGTTCCTATAGGGTTTATTGTCCACTCAAATGACATGCCTCTGAAGAACGGATATGCTATTTGCTAGGATTTTTAAATTCAAAAAGTGCTTGATCCAACAATTGGTAGTAAAGTATCATGTGGGGAACACTTTGTCCCACACACACAAACTCAGTACTGTCTTTCCATGCTTACCAGAAGGGCTCACTGTATGCCAAGGGGGTGAGACAAAAAAAAAATCTGGAACCCTTTTGTAATAATAATAATAATAATAATAATAATAATTTAATACTTATAAACCGCTCCCTCTCCCCATGGGGACTCGGGGCGGTGCACAGGTAGAATAAAAACAATAAAAAATATACAAACAGTTCTAAAACCAAATTAAACTCAACCTGTGCTAAAATTCCCGTAAAACTAACTATGCTAAAACTACCCAATAAAACCCCAAGACAGGGAGACTATCCCAGGCCGGCCAGACAGAAAAAGTGAGTTTTTAATTTAAGACGGAAGGAGCGGAGGTCCGTGGTCGTTCTAATATCGGGGGGAAGGTCATTCCAGAGGGCCGGGCCCGCCACAGAGAGAGCCCTTCCCCTGGGCGTCGCCCGCTGACAAAGTCTAGTGGACGGCACCCGGAGAAGTCCCTCTCTGTGGGAGCGAATCGGCCGTGAGGATGTATGAGGCAGGATCCGATCCCGCAGAGAGCTAGGTCCCATGGAGCGCTTTAAAGATGATGACTAACACCTTGAAGCGCACCCGGAAGACGACAGGTAGCCAGTGCAGCTCGCGCAAGAGCGGTGTTACGTGGGTAGACCTTGCGGTCCCCATAATTGCTCGCGCGGCTGCATTCTGGACTAGCTGAAGTCTCCGGGTGCATCTCAAGGGAAGAGTAACCTAAGAATGATAACTTCTCTAGTCAAATTTTAGAGAATGCAAAATACCATTTTCTCAGCAAGTAATGAAGATGCCTCGAATATTTTTATTTGGTTTACCTTGGGAACATCCAAAGACCAAATACTTGTAGTTTCAGAAACTTGAGAAGAACGTCTTCGATTTTGGCCTTGGCATATTTCTCTCCTCTTTCGCAGATTGTTCTCCTAGAAAAAGACAGCCAAGAAATAGTTTTGTTCTTCATGTTCCTCCAACGCCGAGAAGTTCCATCCCAAACATAAAATGGTATTAAAAGCAGTAAAGAAATGACAAAATCTTAAACATATATTCTGAAATATTACCAGTGTAATGAACACACAAGAGTAAATTATGTCATCCACATCCTTTGGCCATGAAACATTGTATTGCTTTGTATTGTATAAGCATATTAGAGCCGTATTTGGATTATTCAAAAAGTCTGTTGAACTATTGGCCACCGGCCCTTCCAGCAGCCAAATCAGAGGAGGTGTGGGAGTCAGGGTCAATATCAAGGCAACCTGAGAGCACTGAGGGGGAAAAGGGAATGGAGCTGTCAGAGATAGAGACAGAGGCGGAGCCTGGACCGTCCATCAGCCATCAGATGGAGAGTCAATAGCCCCCAGGTCTGGAGGTGGCTGATGAGGAAGAGGAGGAACAGGTGGGTCCAGTGCATGACACATGGATGTGCAGAACACAGAGAAGAGGAGAACAGTGGAAATCTATAGGCAGGTCCTTGGGACAGAAGGGCTGCTAGCGAAGCCCCGCCCTAGCTCTGGGGTAAAAGGCAGGGGGCGGAGATGAATAGGTATGGCAGACAACTATTCCTCTCCCTGCTAGTCAGCTGCTGATCCTGTCTGGAAATTATCAGAACTCTTCTTGGAATCTGCAGTGCCTTCTGAGTGTGTGTGTGTCTCTGCTGATGGAAGAAAGCAAGAGTACCTTCCAGAACTTCCTTTGCAAGTGTGGGGAGAGAGAAAGAGAGACTCCTGGGGTGTTGGGTCCAGTTCAGGGGGAAAGGGAGTGAGCGTCACTTTCCATAGGACTTAGAGACTTTGTAGCCTGCTGTGAGAGAGCAACCGCTGGTGCTCCTAATAAAGGGAACGTTTTGTTAAAATACAAAGGGCTTGTCGTATTTGAGAGTTGGGACAGAACATGAACCCAAATTTTCATTCCTCCAGAGCATGGGTCTGCAAAGTCGGCTCTTTTAAGACTGGTGGACTTCAACTCCCAAAGTTCCCCAGCCAGCTATGCTGGAATTCTGAGAGTTGAAGTCCACCAGTCTTAAAAGAGCCGACTTTGCAGACCTCTGCTCCAGAGGATCATAAATACAGTTTAAAAAATAAAAATAAAGGAGTTCTAGCAGATTTTATTTTGCTAATTGTTGCTGACTGTAGAGGGCAGTCCCCATCTCTGTTTCAAGGCGGTTGAGCCAATGCTGACCAAAGACAACTCCGCGATCATGTGGCCGGCATGAGGTCACGAAGTGCTGTTACCTTCTCACTGAAGTGGTACCTGTTTATCTATTCACATTTGCAACTGCTAGGTTGGCAGGAACCTGAGGCGAGGACAGGAGTTCATCCTATCGCACTGCACTCGGGTCTCAATCAGGCCTGCTGGCTTTCCAGCTGACAAGCCAGCTGAGACTCCAGGCCACCTCAGATATATAGTAAAATAAGAGAAATCCCTCATCTCTTCCCAGCATCTGCTATTCAAGTTAAAGGTAAAGGTTCCCCTTGCACATATGTGCTAGTCATTCCTGATTCTAGGGGAGAGTGTGCATCTCCGTTTTAAAGCCAAAGAGCCAGCACTGCCCAAAGATGTCTCCATGGTCATGTGGCCAGCGTGACTAAACACCAAAAGTACATGGAACGCTGTTACCTTCCCACCAAAGGTGGTTCCTATTTTTCTACTTGCATTTTTAGATGCTTTCGGATTGCTAGGTTGGCAGATGCTGGGGCAAGAAACGGAAGCTCACTCTGTTACGTGGCACGAGGGATTTGAACCGGCAAACTGCCGACCTTTCTGATCGACAAGCTCAGCATCTTAGCCACTAAGCCACCACGTCCCAATTGCTATTCAAGTTACATACAAGTAATTCTCAATTTCAACAATTCTTTAGTGATCATTCCAAGTCCCAACAGCACTGAAACAGGGACTTGCAACCAGTTCTCATATTTATGACTGGTGCAATACAGGTAGTCCTCAACTTACAACAGTTCATTTGGTGAGCATTCAAAGTTACAACGGCACTGAAAAGAGTCTTATGACCATTTGTCACACTTTACCACTGGATTTTCCCCCTTACCAGAGGGAGCCCCCTTGTGCAGGACTGTGAAGCTGTTACCATGGCAATTTCTCTGTGCTGACAGAGGAAGCCATTCTACAACAGTACAGTAGAAGTCATTTTAAGGCACAACAGGATGTATCTTAGCAGAACAGTTGCCTCGAGGGATGTTAGGGGTATCATACCCACAATATTTGTTTCTAGAGAGTAGGCCATCTTTGTACCAAGTTTGGTTGAAATTGCTTGAGGTGTTCCATAGTTATGCTGGAACATACACACATGCAAAGGTGTGTGTGTGTGTGTGTGTGTGTGTGTGTGTGTGTGTAATAATAATAATAATAATAATAATAATAATAATAATAATAATAATAATAATAATAATAATAATAATAATAATAATAAATTTAATTTATAGACCGCTCCCTCTCCCCGGGGGGACTCGGAGCGGTGCACAGGGAAGTTAAAAATACAATAAATATACATAAATAACTAAAAGGCAAATTAAACAATTATCCCTGCGCTAAAATTTCCAATTTAAATTACTAAAATCCCATACTAAAAGAGACTACCCTAGGCCAGCCAAGCAGAAAAGATGTGTTTTTAATTTTAGACGGAAGGAGCGGAGGTCCGTGGTTGTTCTAATGTCAGGGGGAAGGTCGTTCCAGAGGGCTGGGCCCGCCACAGAGAAAGCCCTTCCCCTGGGCGTCGCCCGCTGACAGAGTCTAGTGGACGGCACCCGGAGAAGTCCCTCTCTGTGGGAGCGAATCGGCCGTGAGGATGTATGGGGCAGGATCCGATCCCGCAGATAGCTAGGTCCCGAGCCATGGAGCGCTTTGAAGATGACAACTAGCACCTTGAAGCGCACCCGGAAGACGACAGGCAGCCAGTGCAGCTCGCGCAAGAGAGGTGTTACGTGGGTAAACCTTGAGGTTCCCATTATTGCTCGCGCGGCTGCATTCTGGACCAGCTGAAGTCTCCGGGTGCACCTCAAGGGGAGCCCCATGTAGAGAGAGTTACAATAGTCCAGTCGGGATGTCACGAGAGCATGAGTGACTGTGCGAAGGGCATCCCGATCCAATAGGGGGCGCAACTGGCGTACCAGGCGAACCTGGTAAAACGCCCTCCTGGCCACGGCTGTCACTTGATCTTCCATGGACAGCCGGGTATCCAGGACACCCAAGTTGCGCGCCCCATCCACAGGGGCAAGATATTCGCCCCCTATGGCCAGCGATGGAATCAGCTGGTTGAATCGGGCAGCCGGAAACCACAGCCACTTGGTCTTGGTCGGGTTGAGCCTGAGTCCGTTACTTCCCATCCAGATCCGCACGGCTTCCAGGCACTGGCACATCACCGCTACGGCATCGTTGGGGTGGTTTGGGGTAGATATATACAGCTGTGTATCATCAGCGTAGAGGTGATACTCTACCCCAAAACCACGGATGATCTCACCCAGCGGCTTCATATATGTGTTGAACAGGAGAGGCGAGAGGACCGACCCCTGAGGCACCCCACATGTGAGGGGTCTTGAGGTCGACCTCTGCTCTCCTGTCAACACAAATTGCGATCGGCCAGAGAGGTAGGAGGAGAACCACCGTAAAACGGTGCCTCCCACCCCCAACCCCCCCAGCCGATGCAATAAGATACCATGGTCGATGGTATCGAAAGCCGCCGAGAGGTCTAATAGGACCCGGATGGAGGAACAACCCCCATCTCTGGCCCTCCAGAGATCATCAACCAACGCGACCAATGCCCTCTCCGTGCTATGCCCGGGCCGAAAGCCGGACTGGCGCAGATCTAGATAATCAACTTCCTCCAGGTGACGGGGAAACTGTTGTGCCACCACACTCTCAACAACCTTCGCCAGAAAGGGAAGGTTGGAGACTGGACGATAGTTGGTTAATAAAGCTGGATCCAAAGAGGGCTTCTTAAGGAGGGGCCTCACCATAGCCTCTTTTAGGGAGGCAGGCAAGGAACCCTCACTTAAGGAAGCGTTGACAACCTCTTGGAGCCAGCCTCGTGTCATCTCCCAGGATGCCAGTACAAGCCAGGAGGGACACGGGTCCAATAAACATGTGGTGGCTCGCAGTCGCCCACGTAACCTGTCCATATCCTCGGAAGTAACGGAGTCAAACTCCTCCCAAACAAGATCTGTCTCGTGCAATCCCACTGGGCCATCAATGGGGGCTAACTCGTTCTGTATCTGAGCGATTTTCTCCTGCAGATAAATCACAAATTCCTCTGCTCTACCCTGTAGTGGGGCTTCCCGCACCCTCTGTTGAAGGAGGGAGCGGGTCACCCTAAACAGGGCGGCAGGGCGGTTATCTGCGGATGCTATGAGAGTGGCACAATGATGACGTTTGGCCACTCTCAGCGCCACAATGTAAGTCCGTAAATGGGCTCTTACCTGTGTCCGGTCAGATTCAGATCGGGTAGACCTCCATCTTCTCTCTAGGCATCTCTTGTGGCGTTTCATCACCCTCAGCTCCTCGGTAAACCAAGGAGCCAGGATGGCTCGCCCCCGCAAGAGAGGCCGCAAGGGCGCGACCCAATCCAAGGCTCCCGCGGTCGCAATGTTCCATGCGGCCACAAGGACCTCCATCGGGGCGCTGGTCAGGGATACAGGAAGTGGCCCAAGCGCCGCCTGGAACCCATCAGGGTCCATCAGGCGCCTGGGGCGGAACCAAATTGATGACCCAGGTTCTGCCTCCCCGCGGAGGGGAGTAGCGGTTGGAAAGTCGAGCCGGAGAAGTGAGTGGTCTGACCATGACAAGGGCGTAATGACTATATCCCCTGTACCCAGATCACTCTTCCATTGGCCTGAGACAAAGATGAGATCCGGCGTATGTCCACTCTCGTGGGTGGGGCCTTGAATTAATTTGGTCAGGTCCATGGCCGTCATGGAAGCCATGAACTCCCGAGCTACCTCGGATGATTCGCCCACCGATGGCAGATTAAAGTCCCCCATGACTAAAAGTCTGGGGGTCTCAACTGCCACCGTAGCAATCACCTCCAGGAGCTCGGGCAGGGCTGCTGCTACATAGCGGGGAGCCAGGTATACAACCAGCAAGCCCAACTGCCTCCCTAGGCCCCACTTCACACAGAGGGACTCACAACCGGTGGTCTGTGGCACAATGGTCTCTCTCGGCTCAAGACCTTCCTTTACAATAACCGTTACCCCACCACCCCTGCCTAGGGCCCGGGGCTGATGAAAAGCGCGGTAACCTGGTGGGCACATTTCAACGAGGGGGAGTCCACCCTCGTGGCCCAACCAGGTCTCCGCTATTCCTGCCAGGTCCGGCTCCCCCTCTGACACAAGGTCATGAACGAGGGGGGCTTTGTTGACCACAGACCTGGCGTTGCAAAACATCAGCCGCAGGCCCTGGCTCTGTACTCCCTGACCACCTAGCCTGCGGGGGTTGTGGCACTTCACCGTTTGCAACCAACGGTTCTGTGCCCTCAACCGGGAGGATGGAAATTGTCTCCCCTCGGACCTGCCTCTCCCCACGACCTTCTGAATAGAAGTGCCCTCCACCGGGACGACTCGTATTTCCCCCCTACTAACGGCACCTTCCGCTTCCCTCCGTCGCCTGCTGGCCTGGCCCTCTCTTTCCTCCTCAGTCTCTACCTGTCTATAATACCCTCCCCCCTCCCTGGTACCCCCTAAAATAGACAATAACCTACAAATTAAAAAACCCCTAAGACCACGCTTCTTCCACCTCTCCAGATTAATAAATCCCTCATCAAGGCGGGCCCTCGTTAAAGCGGAGGGCCAAACCTGCGAGAGCGGGGACTCTCACAGTCGTAGCAGGTCTAGCTTCGAGTACATAATGGTGTTAATATTAATAAATAATTAAATGCGTGTGTGTGTGTGTGTAGAAATAAAATAGAAAATAGAACAGAATAGAACCGACAGACAGACAGACAGACAGACAGACAGACAGACAGACAGACAGACAATCCTGTTTCATCCCTTCAGATGCCTCCTAAAGTTAACAATTGGTAATAGAAAATTTGGTTGGTACATGTCAACAAAAAAGGGAGTTAATACAGAACTACATAAAAAATAGAAAGAAATTTTCCACAATTGTTTAATTATACTTTATAGGGGACCCCCCCCCCCCGCAAGCATGTTAGGATGATGGTTTCCTACCAGGGTACCAAGGTCCATGTCCTCAACACTTAATGTCTCCAGTTCAGCCAGGGGGATAGTGGGAATCTCCCTGTAATCTGTCACAAAATCTTCCTGCTTTCTATCCCACGGAAGTTTATCCCAATTCCCGAAGGATTCCTTGCCAGCAAAGTTATCCGAGATGTCTTTCATGTGTTCAGAATCAGAGGACCTTTCAAAAGCAGTTGTCTCGTTCTTTTTCTTTGGGCCTGTTATCCTCAGCTTCTTCAGGAAGACATGGCAACAACAATCCCACAGGAAAAGTCTAACAAATCGCAGCCCCCTCTGAATGAGTGCTAAAGATTTTCCAGGATCAGGTTTATGGTCGTCTGCTTCTATTTCGGAATTGCTGCTACTGAAGGAACTCAGCAGCAGAGCGATAAAGAGGTTGAGGACCTGAGTGGGGAGAAAAGCAATATTTTTTTTAAATATAAAGAATAAGAGACAAGTACCGTGTTTTTCGGACTATAAGATGCTCCGAAGTATAAGATGCACCTAGCTTTTGGGGAGGAAAACAAGAAAAAAAATCTACATCCGCCGCACTGCAATTTGCCTCCTTGAGCAAACAGCAAACAGCCTGTTTCAGTTTCTGTTTAGCATAAGGGGGAAAAATTCTGCCTCTGTCTCCCAGCAATTTGCCTCCTTGCAGCAAACAGCATGTTTCACTTTCAATTTCAGCAAAGCCTGATTAACACAAGCAGCTAATTGTTGGATGGATCAGCCTCCCAACAATCAGCTGTTTCAGCCTGCAGGGATTGCCATAGCCTATTGCTGTCTACATGCACCCCATTTTCAGACTCTGCACACCCCTTTTTTGGCTTCTGCGCACCTTGTTTTCCACCCATTCCAGGCGGTAGGGATTGGAATGGGTGGGAAATGGAGTGCATGGAGGCCGAAAACAGGATGTGCGGAGGCCTGCAGCTTGAAACAGCTGATGGTTGGGAGGGCGGTCCAACCGACACTCAGTTGCTTATGCTAATCAAGCTTTGCTGAAGCTGAAACAAGCTGTTTTCTGTTTGCTGCAAGAAGGCAAATTGCTGGGAGGCAAAGGCCAAAGGGTGGGGGCCAGCGGGTGGGGGGGAACTACATTTGATGCATAAAATGCACCCAAATGTTCACCCTCTTATACTCCGAAAAATATCGTAGTCCTTGACTTACAACCATTAATTTAGTGACCACTTGAAGACAACAGCATTGAAAAAGGGACTTGGGACCATTTTTCACACTGATGACCATTGCAGAATCCCCATGGTCACTTGATCAAAAATCAGAGGCTTGATCATTATCTTACATTTATGACAACTGGAGTGTCCAAGAATCATGTGACCCCCTTGCGACATCCCCCAAGCAAAGTCAATGGGGAAGACAGATTCATTTTACAACGGTATTACTAACTTAGCAACTGCGGTTGACTGCTAAGAAAAGTCGCAATAGGTGGCAAAACTCACCTTAACAACTGTCTCGTTTAATAATGAAAATATAGGGTTCGATTGTGGTCCTAAGTCGAACACTAGCTATGTTCATACTACCATCCTATTCATAGGGCCTGGGGTAATAAGGCTTATTTCTGAATAGATAAACATAAGATTACAACATCAAGCCATTTTCCATTACAGCGTAAATATTATGCTGTGAAAGAGGTCTATGAGAACACCTGTACTCAAATACTGCCAACTCTTTAGTTTTGCTCCTGAAATAACAGGATAATTTTTTTTTCATCTGCTTCTCACTGGACCATTTAACACAAGGTGAGGGAGTTAGGAACGTATATAGGTTTCAATCCATGCCATCATTTCCACCCACAGAATCCTCAAGGCAGCTAACTGTAAAAAGTCCAGTAAAAGCATTTGCTAAAATCTTTACTAATCTAATGCTAAAGACCCTGGCTGATAAAGAAAGTCATGATTCCTTCTCTGAGGGTGGAAAGAGTGGGCATTTAGTATGAAGTCTAAAGAATCAACACAGGAGATAGAAGGTGTTGATTCCAGCTTTTCTCTGGCTGTGCTTGAAACCAGTGAAAATAGTATGACTTGAACAATGAAAAGAAAATCCATGAAGCAATGAATAGTGCAACACCTTCTCAAGGTCAATAATCAGCCCATTCCTTCAATCTTGGCAAAAGATTGCACAAGCAAACTAAGTTTGACCCATGATGACTTCCATGAAGTGAATTTAAGTTTTCTAGTAGCACTATGGATTCTTTATTAAGTTTGTTAGAAATTTTGTTTATATAATCTTATAAAACAAAATGCACAGTCACCATGTGCTTTACTGTTAGAAGGAAACAGGAAACTTTCTATATAGAGAAAAGATTATAGTGCCGTGATGGTGAACCTATGGCATGCGTGTCACAGGTGGTACATGGAGCCATTTGTCAGGGTACGCAAGGCACTGCCCTGTCAACTGGCCAGCGCATGCAAGTTGCCTTTTTTGAAGCCATTTTTCATCCTCCCCAGACTCCAGAGGCTTTCCAGAGTCTCCACGTCTTTTCTACATCGTGGCAACCAAAACTGAATGCAGTATTCCAAGTGTGGCCTTACCAAGGCACTATACAGTGGTATTAAAACTTCACGTGATCTAGATTCTATCCCTCTGTTTATGCAGCCTAGAACTGTGTTGGCTTTTTTGGCAGCTGCTGCACACTGCTGGCTCATATTTAAATGGTTCTCCACTAGGATTCCAAGATCCCTCTCACAGTTACTACTATTGAGCAAGGTACCACCTATACTGTACCTGTGCATTTTGTTTTTCTTGCCTAAATATAGAACCTTACTTTTTTCACAATTGAATTTCATTTTATTAGATAGTGCCCAATGTTCAGGTTTGTCTAGATCCTTCTGTGTCTTAAGCCTATCTTCTGGAGTGTTGGCTATTCCTGCCAGCTTGGTGTCATTTGATGAGTTCCCCATTTATCCCCTCATCCAAATCATTGATGAAGATGTTGAAGAGTACTGGGCCTAAAACAGAGGCTTGGGGTACTCCACTGCATACTTCCTTCCATGTAGATGCCGTTCCATTGAGGACTACACGTTGAGTGCGGTTGGTCAGCCAGTTGCGAATCCATCTGGTGGTGATGCTGTCTAACCCACATTTTTCTACTTTGTCTAATAGTAGGTTATGGTCTACTTTATCAAATGCCTTACTGAAGTCCAAATAAATTATTTACCTGGCTCCCCGCTATGTATCAGCAGCCCTGCCCGAGCTCCTCGAGATGATTGCTGAGGTGACAGTTGTTACCCCCCAGACTGTTAGTCATGGGGGATTTCAACCTGCCATCGGTAGGCGAGACTTCCGAGGCAGCTTGGGAGTTCATGGTCTCCATGGCGGCCATGGACCTGACCCAAGTAGTTAAGGGCCCCACTCATGAGGGAGGACACACACTGGATCTAATTTTTGTCTCTGGCCAGTGGATGAGCGATCTAGGAGGAGGGGACCTAGCCATTATACCCCCATCATGGTCTGATTACTCACTACTCCGGCTCGACTTTCCCACCGCTACACCTCACTATGGGAAGGCGGAACCAGAGATACCAAGATGGTTCCACCCCAGGGGCCTGATGGACTCGGAGAGATTCCAGAGAGAGCTTGGGCCACTACCTGTGACCTTGACCCACGGCTCAACTGAGGACCTAGTGGCCGCATGGAATAGTGCAGCCATGGGGGCCTTGGACCAAGTTGCGCCCTTGCAGCCTCTCATGCAGCGCCAATCCACCTAGGCTCCTTGGTTCTCCGAGGAGCTGAGAGTGATGAAACGCCGCAAGAGATGCCTAGAGAGCAGGTGGAGGTCCACACGGTCTGAATCTGACCGAGCACACGTAAGAGCCCACTTAAGGACTTACCTAGTGGTGATGAGAGCGGCCAAACGTAACTACTGTGCCGCCCTCATTGCATCTGCAGATAACTGCCCTGCCGCCCTGTTTGGGGTGACCCGCTCCCTCCTACAACAGAAGCCGCGGGAAGCCCCTCTACAGGGCAGAGCAGAGAAATTTGGAGAGTATCTGCAGGATAAAATCGTTCAGATCCGGAACGAGTTGACTTCCACTGAAAATAGTCCAGGGGGATTATCCGAGGCAGGTCTTGAAACAGTTTTATGGGAGAAGTTTGACTCTGTTACTCCCGACGATATGGACAGGTTGACAAGGTGACTAAAGGCCACCACATGTTTGTTGGACCCGTGTCCCTCCTGGCTTGTACTGGCATCCTGGGAGGTTACACGAGACTGGCTCCAGGAAATAGTGAGGACATCTTTGAGTGAGAGGCTCTTGCCGGCCGCTTTGAAAGAGGCGGTGGTGAGACCCCTCCTCAAGAAGCCTTCCCTGGACCCAGCACTGTTGGTAAATTATCGTCCAGTCTCCAACCTTCACCTTTTGGCGAAGGTTGTAGAGAGTGTGGTGGCACAGCAGTTCCCTCATCACCTGGAGGAAATTGATTATCTGGACCCGCGCCAGTCTGGCTTCTGACCTGGGCACAGCACCGAGACGGCATTGGTCGCATTGGTGGGTGATCTCTGGAGGGCTCAGGATAGGGGTTGTTCCTCTATCCTGGTCCTATTAGACCTCTCAGCGGCTTTTGATACCATTGACCATGGTATCCTATTGCATCGACTGGAGGGGTTGGGGGTGGGAGGCACCGTTTTATGGTGGTTCTCCTCCTACCTCTCCAGTCGGTCACAATTTGTGTTGGCAGGGGGGCAGAGGTCAACCTTGAGGCCCCTCATATGTGGAGTACCTCAGGGGTCGGTCCTCTCGCCACTCCTGTTCAACACCTACATGAAGCCGCTGGATGAGATCATCCATGGTTTTGGGGTAGAGTGCCATCAGTATGCTGACGATACTCAGCTGTACATCTCTACCCCAGACGACCCCAATGATGCTGTTGAGGGGATGTCCTGGTGTTTGGAGGCCGAACGGGCCTGGATGGGGAGTAACAAACTCAGATTCAACCCGTCCAAGACTGAGTGGCTCTGGTTTCTGACGTCCTGGTATAGCCAGTTTACTCCAACACTGGCCATTGGAGGCGAGTCACTGGCCCCCCTGGACCCAGCTTTGTTAGCCAACTATCGTCCCGTCTCCAACCTTTGCTTTTTGGCAAAGGTTGTAGAGAGTGTGGTGGCACAACAGTTTCCACGTCATCTGGAGGAAATTGATTATCTAGACCCGCGCCAGTCCGGCTTCCGGCCCAGTCACAGCACCGAGACGGTATTGGTCGCGTTGGTGGATGATCTCTGGAGGGCCAGAGATGGGGGTTGTTCCTCCATCCTGGTCCTATTAGACCTCTCAGCGGCTTTTGATACCATCGACCATGGTATCCTATTGCACCGACTGGAGGGGTTGGGGGTGAGGGGCACCGTTTTACGGTGGTTCTCCTCCTACCTCTCCGGTCGGTCGCAATTTGTATTGACAGGGGGGCAGAGGTCGACCGCGAGGCCTCTCACGTGTGGGGTGCCTCAGGGGTCGGTCCTCTCGCCTCTCCTGTTCAATACATATATGAAGCCGCTGGGCGAGATCATACGTGGGTTTGGGGTAGATTACCATCTGTACGTGGATGACACCCAGTTGTACATCTCTACCCCAAACCACCCCAACGATGCCGTCGAAGTAATGTCCCGGTGTCTGGTAGCCGTGCGGATCTGGATGGGAAGGAACAGACTCAGGCTCAACCAGTCCAAGACTGAGTGGCTGCGGCTACCAGCGCCCCGGTTCAACCAGTTGACGCCATCACTGGCCATAGGGGGCGAACATCTAGCCCCCGTGGAGCGGGCACGCAACTTAGGCGTCCTCCTGGATTCCCGGCTGTCTATTGAATACCATGTGACAGCTGTGGCCAGGGGGGCATTTTACCAGGTTCGCCTGGTACGCCAGTCGCGTCCCCTATTGGACCGGGACGCCCTTCGCATGGTCACTCATGCACTTGTGACGTCTCAGCTGGACTACTGTAATGGTCTCTACATGGGGCTCCCCTTGAGATGTACCCGAAGACTGCAGCTGGTCCAGAACGTGGCCACGCGGGCAGTTATGGGAGTCACTAGATACTCCCATGTAACACCACTCCCGCGCGAACTGCACTGGCTTCCTGTGGTCTTTCGGGTGCGTTTCAAGGTGTTGATTATCATCTTTAAAGCGCTCCATGGCACAGGACCTAGTTATTTGCGGGATCGTATCCTGCCCCATACATACCTCCGGCCGATTCGCTCACACAGAGAGGGACTTCTCTGGGTGCCGTCCACTAGGCAGTGCCAGCGGGCGACGCCCAGGGGAAGGGCCTTCTCTGTGATGGGCCCGAGTCTCTGGAACGACCTACCCCCGGATATTAGAACGACTACGGACCTCCGCGCCTTCCGCCAAAAAGTAAAAACCTATTTGTTTCATCAGGCTGGCTTGGCCTAATCTATGCTCCTCGCCCCAGTCTGTTTTCTCAAATTGTTTATTGGGTTTTAATGGGTGGTAATTTTAATGGTTTTTAAATTTTGTACAGGGTAGTTTAATTTGTTTTTAAATTTGTGTGTATTGTATGTTTTTAGTTGGTTTTTTAATTTTCCTGTACACCGCCCCGAGTCCCTTCGGGGAGAGGGGGCGGTTTATAAATATAATAAATTATTATTATTATTATTAATAATAATTATTAAAGGGCACGCAATCTAGGCGTCCTCCTGGACTCTCGGCTGTCCATGGATGACCATGTGATGGCCGTGGCCAGGGGGGCTTTCTTCCAGGTTCGCCTGGTCCCCTTACTAGACCGGGACACCCTTCGCGCAGTCACTCATGCACTCATGACATCCTGCCTGGACTATGGAAACGCTCTCTACATGGGGCTCCCCTTGAGGTGCACCCGGAGGCTACAGCTAGTGCAGAATGCGGCCGCGTGGGAGATCCTGGGAGCCTCTCGGCATTCCCATGTAACACCTCTCCTGCGCGAGCTGCACTGGCTGCCTGTGGCCTTTCGGGTGCGCTTCAAGGTGTTGATCACCATCTTTAAAGCGCTCCATGGCATAGGTCCTAGCTACTTGCGAGACCGCCTCCTACCTCATACATCCCTTCGACCGATCCGCTCCCACAGAGAGGGTCTTCTCCGGGTACCGTCGGCCGGGCAATGCTGGCTGGCAATGCCCAGGGGAAGGGCCTTCTCTGTGGCGGGCCCTGCCCTCTGGAACGAGCTATCCCCCGCGCTCAGGAACATCATGGACCTCCGCCTCTACCGTCAACATCTAAAAACACACTTCTTTCATCTAGCTGGCCTGGCCTAACTTCCGAGACTATTTTATCGACTGATTTTAAATTAAACTAAAGTTTTAACAAATGGGTTTTAAATTAGCACAGGGTATTGTTTAATTTAATAAGATTTTAATGATTATTTATGACGTATTTATTCTTTTTGTATATGTTTATATTTGTGCTCTTAATTTCCTGTGCACCGCCCCGAGTCTCTTTTTGGTGAGAGTGGTGCGGTATAAAAGTCTAATAAAATAAATAAATAAATAAAATAAATATCAACAGCATTTTTCTGGTCCACTAATTTTGTCACTTTGTCAAAGAATGCAATTAGATTAGTCTGGCATTATCTGTTTTTGACAAACCCATGTTGGCTTTTGGCTATTACTTTGCTTCTAAGTATTCGCTTATTTTTTGCTTATTTATCTTTTCCTGAATCTTCCCTGGTATTGAGGTCAGGCTGATGGGTTTATAGTTTCCTGGATCTATTTTTTTTCCTTTTTTGAAGATGGGAACCACATCAGCTCTTTTCCAGTCTTCTAGCAGTTCCCCGGTGCTCCAGGATCTCTGAAAGATATAGTCCAGTGGTTCTGAGATCTCGTCTGCCAGTTCCTTCAGAACCCTGGGGTGTAATCCATCTGGTCCTGGTGATTTGAACTCGTCCAGGGCAGACAGATGCTCACTTACCATTTTCTTCCCTATTTCAACTTGTGTTCCTAATCTGATTTTTGTGGTGCTGTTTTTGATTGGTTGGACTGTTTTATCACTTTGTGTAAAGACAGATGCAAAAAATGAGTTAAATAGTTCTGCTTTCTCCCTGTTGCTTATCATCTTCTTGCCATTTTCTCCCAGCAGTGGACCAATTATTTCCTTAACTTTTTTCTTGTTTTTAACATGTTGGAAGAAGCTTTTTTGTTATTTTTTACTTTTTTGGCAAGCCTTTCTTCATTGCGTGCCTTAGTTTTCCTCACTTCATCTTTACAGGCTCGGGCTATTTGCTGATATTTTGCCTTAGTAATGTCCCCTCTTTCCACTTTTTATATTTATCGTTTTTGTCTTTCAATTTGTCAAGAGAGTTCTTTATGCAGCCATGCTGGTTTCTTTTGGGAACTGTTATTTTTCTTCTACATTGGTATTGCGCTAGACTGGGCTTTTATAATCTCATTTTTCAAAATTTCCCAAGCTTCTTGAGTTGTTTTCCCCTTGAGGATTCTCATCCATGGAACCCTTCCCAAGCTCTCTCTAAGTTTATTGAAATTAGCTCTCTTAAAGTCCAAGACTCTAGTTTGACTTTGTTCTACTACTTTTGTTTGCATAATGTTGAATTCCAGTATTTCATGATCGCTTGCCCCCAAAGTTCCTGTAGCTTCTACACCTTCTATCATTTCCTCTCTGTTAGTGAGAATTAAGTCCAATATGGCTGATCCCGTTGTTCCCTTCTCTACCTTTTGGGAAACAAAGTTGTCTGCTAGGTTTGTTAGGAACCTAGCAGGGTCTTATTTTCTTTTGACCCCCGAAATAAGCATTTGGCCTTATTTTTGAGGAGGTCTTATTATTTTTGAGATGCAAGAGGTGTCAAGGTGGTCACCTCATGGCTACTGCTGTATTGCAATATTTTCAGGGATGGCTTAATATCAGGGGAGGGCTTATTTTTGGGGAAACAGGGTAGATGACAGGACTTTGGAGGAGAAAGTTCTCCTCCTCATTTTGTTAACCGAGAAAGGCTCCAATTTAAATTGCATTGACAAAAATATTTAGAAACTTACCACCAGGTTTCCTAAAACCAGGACCAGCATGAACAGAATTATGCACCGTCCTTCCCCAGCAACTTCCATGCATTCCCACATGGTGGAAATCCATTCTCCGCACAGAATTCGGAATATAATAAGGAATGAATGTAAAAAATCTTTCATATGCCAACGCAACTGGCATGTCTCAGAACTATTATGGAAAGGGCAATTCGGTATACCGTCGTTGTTGCAGATGCTAGCGTTAGCAGCGACAATGCTGTAGTAATGCGCAAAGGCTTGCTTGCCAACCACGGCAAAAATGAATACAGTGAATATCAGAACAAGAGTGAGGTTACCCAGCGGGCCTACTGATTTCAACATTATTTTCATAAGCTTATTTAAAGCTGGCCAAAATTTTGAAAGTTTGAAGATTCTCAGCTGTTGGGGATAAGATAGGGTTGGGGAGGAAAGGAAAGAACAGAGAAATCCAGTAGTTAGATTTAGATTTATTAAATTTTTAGACCGCCCATCTCCCTTGCGGGACTCAGGGTGGTGTACAGGCAATAATAAGAACAATAAGTTAGAACATAAAATCCAATTAAAATACAATTAAAAATATATTAAATGGATTGGCCTGATCTAAATCCAGTTAAAAAACCCTTACTAAAACCAATTTAAAAACTAAAGCAATTTAAAAAACTACACCAGGCCGCCCGCATGAAACAGATAGGTCTTTAAGGCCCAACGGAACTGGCGCAGGTCCGTGGTTGTCCGTAGGTCAGGGGGTAGATTTGAGTTTTATACTATGCGCACAGTTCATCCTTTCTGACCAGGAGGTGCAATTCACCTCCTGGTTCTGGCACAGGTTTGTAGCAATGATGAGATCCTCATAGGGCCTTAAGTTCTGCATTCCACCCCATGACCAATGGTGCTGCAGAGAGAACAAATGCAATGGTGGAGCGCTACTTACGGTGCTACATTCAGTACCAGCAGACTGATTGGGCTGACCTACTCCTCTTCATTGACGCTGCATATAATAATACAGTGCACAACAGTCTGATCTGATAAAACAAATGTATCAAAATATTCTTACCAAAAGGAAGTTCAAAACTTCCTTTTGGTAAGAATAGTTTGATACATTTGTTTTATCAGATCAGATTGTTGTGCACTGTATTATTATATACAGCGTCAATGAAGAGGAGTAGGTCAGCCTTTTGTATAAACCCTCAGTTGTACAAGAGGATGACATTTACATCTGAAATTATATATAGTACATGTTGTCATTAATGATTCAGAGACAATTACAAATGCTTCCTGATGCCAGCAAATGCTCTCTGAATCAACCGGTAAGTATGCTGCTTCATATGGTGTTTCTCTGGTGACTAGCTATTCTATCAGGCCCGCTCAAGAGAAGAGGATCCTATCAACAAGAGATAATTGTCATTATTATATATTATTTGGTCTCACCTTGTACTGTACCAAGACAACAAAACAGAATATGCATCTGACAAAAATTGGCCAAATTATTGCCAAAAATAAGGCACTTCATTACTCAAATTTAGCATTCTAATTCGTTTCCTTTAAAAAGTAGGAGTTCGTTCACAGGATGGACATAAAAGATTTATACTTGACTGAATCAAAAGAGTTCTTTATTACCGTTCTGAAAATTGGTGACCGCATTTTCAGGAACAGGTTTATTATGCTTATAATAACCACAGTGAAGTCAAACACATTCCAGGAGCACTGAAAATAGTAATATGGATCCAGGGCAATCATCTTGAGGACCATTTCAGCTGTAAAAATGGCAGTGAATACCTGCAAAAAAAAAATACATCAGAACTATGAAAGACTGATGGCTCCAGATTTGTTATTGCAGAAGGCAAAGTCTGTTTATTTATTTATTTATTTATTAGATTTTTATCCCTCCTTTATTAGTGTATAAGTAACTCAAGATGGTGAATATCCTCCGATTTTCCCAATAATAACAAACTTGTGAGGTGAGTTTTGCTGAGAGACATTGAGCCCAAAGTCACCATCTGGCTTTTATGCGCAAGGTGCAACTACAACTCCTAGTCTCCCGGTGATTGACCCAAAGTCACCCAGATGGCTTTCATGCCTATGGAAGGATTATAATTGTACTATTTCCTTTTTTCACCTCACTTCCACTTCCAGGGGCACGTAATGGGTAGGCATTAAAGGCATTAAAAAATCAAGATGGCAATTATTAAAACCATCTTGTGTTTTCTTGACTGCTCCTGAAGATGCCCTGGCCACTTCATTACGCAACTGACTGAGTTCAGAGATCTGAGTAGAAGAAAATGAATAATTTAATGCATAATTAATAGGTACAACATTTAGAGTACCAAGCTTTGAAACAGGAATGTTTTCCCAGAAAACATAATTATTGGCTGGCATGCACCGTAATAAGAAATTGAATTCACTTACATTATTTCCTTCAGTAACCTGTTCTGATGATAATGAAAGATTTTCCAATGCCATCAGCATGGTATTTGCTATAATGCACAGTGTAATAAATAGTTCCATTAAAGGATTTATCATTATTTTCTTCAATATATTCTTTATCTGCAACCACACCGAACAGCACTGCCAAGTCAGATGTTTTTTGATAGTTTCTTTCAGGCTGGGAGGAAATTCAAATTTGGATTCTTCCCATTCTGAAGACCAAGAGAAACATAATTATGAGTTATTAGTTTAGAACTTGATGCAGAATAACAGTTTCTGTTTAACTTTCCAGGTAATCACTGGCACTAATACACATGCTTAACCTGAAAATGCATCCAAACTAACAAATGCATATGATACATCTTTTCATAAAGTTTATTAGTCAGAAAAGGTGCTGCTCTGTGACACCTTCTGATTCTTCACTGCACAGGTAGTCCTCAATTTATTATCACTAATAAATTATGACAACAAAACGACATTTATGATCTGGTTTTGAAGTTCCAACATCTGCTCTGGGGGTCATGTGACATTTTGGGCACTCAGCTGCGTATATAGGATTTTGCAGTCCTCCACAGTCATGTATCCACACTTATGTCCATGTGTACTTTCAGTTTCTGGTCGCCACCCCATTGCATATAATGGCAATAATGTTCAGAACTGTTTCCTTAATAACCACCACAAAGAAATCATAAAGTCAGATCTGGTCACATGGACCATAAATGTGGGTTCAACTCAAGTACCACCTTTAAACTATAAACTTGATCACAGTTTCTCAACTGTGACTCTTTTAAGAGGTATGAACTTCAACTCCCAGAATTCCTCAGCCAGCTGTCCAGCCAACTCTGGGAGTTCAAGTCCACATCTTTTAAAAGGGCCAAGGCTGAGAAAATGTCAGGCATATGGAATCAGAATCACACATAAGGCGTCAATATTCTGACTGACGAACCCAACCATAGCAAGCACAGTTGAGACATTCTAATCTCTGAATCTGAATCACTCCACTCTCTAGCCGCGTTACTGCAAGAGCCATGTGGGCACCTGCATCACTGCAAACATCCTGCAGGGGCTAATGACCCCATTTGTATCACTCTCACAGCCCTATTCATGTTTGCACATGTGCACATAAAAAGGCACCTGCCCCTCCCTCCTTCAGGCTACCAACCCAGAAAGATCTGTTGTAGAGTACAATGTGCTGACTCTAGGGTTAGGACCTGGAATAAGTCATGGGAGATTAAGGTCAGACCAAAAAAGGTGCTTTGTCACACATATTTCAATTTAGCATTCTAGTGGTCACCAATCTGCACATCTTCAATCTGCTTGTAAGGCTTTATGCATGTGATAGTTGTAATAATTATTGCTTCAGTTAGAGACAATGTAGTTGTATTCCTCTTTGAATTCTGGGCTTTTTTAGCTGAATTAGAGGGGAGGACCAGGAGGTATTAACCACACTATGGTTAAAAAAAATCAAGGTTATGATACACATGAAAACAGGTGGGGTTACAACAGCACCATTATAGTTACCACCTTGGCTTTTTTGATCCCATTCTGGGGAAGACCCTTCTAAGTTTTGTAAATAATACAACACAACAGAAATTTAAATGAATTTTGCACCATGAAAACTTAATTAGTTGTAATATACAAATGGTACTGAAGTTGTTTTGTTGTAAAAAAAAAATAGGAGTCAAATTTTCCAAATTATTGACATTTATCTGAAACCTGTCAATAGTGAAAGCTAAAAGCTCAGAAACAAAAAATATAGTATGAATAGAAGGTAATCTTTGAACCATTTGAACTATTGGAGTCTTTAATGTTTTTGAGTTTGGTTGTTGTTGTTTTTCCAAATGTTTCATTAAAAAATAAATAACCAAACATTGCCATTCATGTCATTACTTTTTTGGTAATGAAACATCTGCAAATAAATGGCCCCCAACCAAGCTCAGATACACCAAAGACCCCATAAAAATGTGGTGGAATTGTTTTACAGATTTTTTTAAATGGGTTGGAATTATTTTTACAGTAATACTGGGAAAGATTGAGGGCAAAAGAAGAAGGGGATGGCAGAGAATGAGGAGGCTAGATGCAGTCACCAAAGCAGTAGGCATGAGGTTAAATGGACTCTGGGGGATGGTTGAGGACAGGAAGGCCTGGAGGAACGTTGTCCATGGGGTCACAATGGGTCAGACACAACTTTGCAACTAACAACAACAATTTTATTTGAACAAATATTTTAAAAGGACCGAAAGGGATTTCCACAGATAGCCTTTGCTGTGGGGCTAATACTTTTCATCTTTTCATTTTCAACAGAGAAGGAAAGGGAAGGGAAAAGGAAAGGAAAAAGAGACTGAACTATTTTCACATTTTACCAAGCAGTTACAATAATTAATAATACTACCCGATATATTTTTGAAAATTATTTTATCTTTTCCCTCACCCATAGTTTTGCTAATCACATTGGCAGCACTTGTTAATTTCTGCCTTTGGAATGGATCATCAAGCATTTCAAGTGGTAGTTGATATGACATCACCATCTCCTTCTGTAGAAGAAAAAAACAACCCCTCACTTTAACTGAATAAAGTGAATGTTTGAACTATTAATGTATCCTTTATTGAAACATCTCTTATTGGGTGAGTGCAGGAAAAAAAATTCCTGGAAAAAATCTTAGGTTAAGATCCTCTTGAATAGGATACAGCTTAAAGTCTTATAGTTGATAAACATTTGCTTAAAGGTAAAGTTAAAGGTTCCCCTCACACATATGTGCGAGTCATTGATCACAGTTTTTCAACCGTGACCCTTTTAAGAGATATGGACTTCAACTCCCAGAATTCCTCAGCGCCAAAGAGCCAGCGTTCAAAGCCAAAGAGCCAGTGCTGTCTGAAGACGTCTCCATGGTCATGTGCCTAACATGACTAAATGCCGAAGGCGCATGGAGCGCTGTTACCTTTCCACCAAAGGTGGTTCCTATTTTTCTACTTTCATTTTTACATTCTTTCGAACTGCTAGGTTGGCAAAAGCTGGGACAAGTAATGGGAACTCTGTTATGCGGCGCTAGGGATTCGAACCATCAAACTGCTGACTTTTCTGATTGACAAGCTTAGTGTCTTAGCCACTGAGCCACCGTGTCCCTTAAACATTTGCTTAGTGGTATATTAATTGCCTGTAATTGTTAGATGTATCACATAATTCCAGGTGTTTTGTCATGCAGAACTAAAGATCTTCATTACAAGTAGTCCTTGACTTACAACCATTCATTTACTGAATAAAGTTAAAACAGCATTGAAAAAAAGTGACATGACCATTTTTCACACTTTTGGCTGTTGCAGCACCTCCATGGTCTTGTGATCAAAATTCAGAGACTTGGCAACTGGCATGTATTTGTGACAGTTGCAGTGTTCCAAGATCACTTGACCACCTTTCGTAATCTTCTCACAAGGAAAGCCAATGGGGGAACCAGATCCACTTAACAACTGCGTTACTACGTTAATAATTGCAGTGATTCATCTAACAACTGTGGCAAGGAAGGTTGTAAAATGGCGCAGAAGTCACTTAACAACTATCTCGCTTAACAACAGAAATGTTGAGCTCAATTGCGGTCATGAGATGAGGACTAGCTGTATTCTGAAAATGAGAAAGAGCCTAAAAGATCTTCCACAATATTCTTTGTATTTTCTAGTTTACTTAAAAATGAGATTGGAGAATGCCATACATCTTTCAGTACTGACCTCTAGCTGTCAAGAGAAGAACTAAGAACTAGAACTAAGGAGAAATTTTCCAGAAGTTCTGGGTGCTCTGTCACAAGTTTTCCAGAAGAGACTGGACAGCCATTTGTCTGAAATTGTATAGGACCATGATCACAGACCTATGGCAGTGGTCTTACCTCTTCTATCTATCTATCTATCTATCTATCTATCTATCTATCTATCTATCTATCTATCTATCTATCTATCTATCTATCTATCTATCTATCTATCTATCCCTCCCTCCCTCCCTCCCTCCCTCCCTCCACCCACCCACCCACCCACCCACCCATCCATCCATCCATCCATCTATCTATCTATCGTGTGTGTGTGTTATCAGCTAGTTCATAATAAAAATGATTATGCAACTACAGAAATCTAGCAACTTTCACACATACTTCTGAATTCATTGTTTGCTTGCTTTGATGAAATGAATGGCGGGGAAATCAGTGGTGTCCATAGTGTGAAATTGATACATTTGAACTCTGTTTATAACGGTTAAACTGCTTAAACTTACAAGTTCCTTTTGATTTTTATCCGGTGGTGAATAAAACATTGTTTCATCTTCTCCATAGGTTTTGGATTTTGTGTTTTTGTGCTTCTTCTTTCTCTTAAATCTTCTTTTCCTTTTTTTATTTTCAGATTCTTCACTTGGTACTTCCACGTTTTCATTCGATAATGCCAGGAGACTTTGCGAAACTAGTTCCTGAAACACACACATATATATATATGAAAGGATGCATTGCAAGAGTGGTAGTAGTAGCAGCAATAAGAATACTGATCTTGTAAAAGCTGATATGCAATGAAAGAAATAGACACCGATGCCCCAACAGATATCAGTATCTGGATGATCTTGGAAGGCAAGCAGGGTCGATACATGTCAATACTTGATTAGGAAAAAATACCACACATAAATAACACAAGGGAGGGAGAGAGGGAGGGAGGGAGGGAGGGATGGTTGCTGGATTGAAGATTGATTACAGACACAGAAGCACACATGATAGATATAGAGATAATTATATAGATAAAGATACAAACTTACATATTCGTATGTGTGTGTGTGTGTGATGTTTGCGCTGATAAATAAATAGAGAGAGTGGGGGGAGGTGTCTTCTGTCTGCTGATTACAAACACACAAGTGCACCACTCTGTTCTCCCTCTGTCCATCTTTTATTATCTTATCGATGTATTCTTGCAGTTTACTTTTTCATTGTTATTAAACAACGAAAGTTCCATTGTTTTGTTTACTTTCTTTTCATTCATTCTTTTTAATTGCTGTAAGTCAACTAGCCCACAGCGAGATAGATGGCAAATAAATTTAGCATATACATAGACTTACATACATACATGTTTGTGTATGCATGCGTGTCACACACCCACACGTAGCGTCTCCTTCAGCATGATATGAATATTAGAGGTAGTCCTTCATTTACCACAGTTCATTTAGTGACCATTTGAAGCCACAACACTGAAAATAGTGACGTTACTGTTTTTCACTTATGACATTGCAGTATCCCCACAGTCATGTGATCAAATTTCAGCTGCTTGACAACTCACTGATATTTATGATGTTTGCAGTGTCCTGGGGGCGGGGAGGGTTATGCGATAACCTTTTGTGACCTTCTGACAGCAAAGTAAACAGAGAATTCAGATTTATAACAACCATGTTATTAACTTAACAACTGCGATGATTCGCTTAACAAGAAAGTTTGTAAAATAGGGCAAAACTCACTTAATAAATACCTTACTTAGCAAGAAAAATTTTGGCCTCAGTTTTGGTCATAAGTCAAGGACTACCTGTAAATATACATAGACACACAGTCTCATGCTATGTGAGTGTAACACTAATATTATTTACATTACTTCTTCCACTTTAAAATATTAAGACAGAAACTATTGATTAGTATACATTTTGCCAGTCCCTACCAGATTAATTGATTCTAATTTCCACATCTGCCTTTCAACAGATTTTGAGCAATTTTTTTTCCTGATGTGTTGTGTTAAAGAGGTTTTTAAAGGGAGAGCTGCAAATCACTATAAATAGCTTCTTAACTTTTGATATTCTTCATTTGTTTTGATGTTTGCATTTAGTACATATTGATGTTTTTTGATGAACAATGCTCTGAAATATATAGCTGTCTAGTCTATGGTACAAACTTTTACAATTTCCACCCAAAAGTCATGCATACACTTATTTACAGCATGCTTTTTCATCGAAATGTTTGGGCACTTATTTTGTATAGTTGTTGATTTTATTTAGTTGGTGATGGTATGTTGCTACTTTTTCCCCAAATTCTGTATTCTTACATTAAAGAATAATTATATTAAAATTTATTTAATAAATTTATGAACAGCTTGCCTCTAGAAGTTGTGAATGCCCCAACCCTGGAAGTCTTTAAAAAGATGTTGGATAGCCATTTGTCTGAAATGGTGTAAGGTTCCTGCCCACGCAGGGGGTTGGACTAGAAGACCTCCAAGGTCCCTTCCAACTCTGCTATTGTATTGTATTGTATTGTATTGTATTGTATTGTATTGTATTGTATTATGTAGCTGCCCATCACTCATAAAGACTGTGAGCAGCATACAAATTTAAAAACACAAAATAACAGAGTTAAAAATACAAAGTAACCAGAACCATATGGAGAATATTTTTTTCAATCAAGAACATGGAAACCATCTATTAATGATGCATTGTCTCCCGATTTTCATGACTGCAATAGATTCTTTCAGTAATACAGGTAGTCCTCAACTTACAATCATAATTGAGCCCAAAATTTCTGTTGGTAAATGAGACATTTGTTAAGTGAGTTTTGCTCCATTTTATAACTTTTCACGTAACAGTGGTTAAGTGAATCGCTGCAGTTGATAAGTTAGATCAGTTGGCCCTGGCCTGGGAAGGGCGAAAATCCCCCCCCCCCCCTGTGGTGCAGAAGACTGAGTAGGCTATTTATTTATTTATTAGATTTATATCCCGCCCTTCTCCAAAAGGACCCAGGGCGGCGCACAGGAATTTAAAATACATACAAAATCGTAATACAAAAATTTAAAAACCTATTAAATGCCTGTCCTGCGCTAAAAACTAATTAAATCCCCGAAATAAAACTATCTACACTAGTCCCAGCGGAGGCTATGTTAGGCCGGCTTGATGAAAGAGGTGTGTTTTTAAACACTGGCGGAAGAGGCGGAGGTCAGTGATGGTACGGAGTTCAGGGGGTAGGTCGTTCCACAGGGCAGGACCCGCCACAGAGAAGGCCCTTCCCCTGGGTGTCGCCAGTTGGCATTGTCTGGCCGACGGCACCCTGAGAAGGCCCTCTCTGTGGGAGCGTATCGGTCTGAGGGATGTATGGGGCAGGAGACGGTCTCGCATATAACTAGGCCCCGAGCCATGGAGCGCTTTGAAGATGGTCGTCAAAACCTTGAAGCGCACCCACAGGAAGCCAGTGCAGCTCGCGCAGGATCGGTGTTATATGGGAGTGCCTCGAAGCTCCCGTAATCACCCGCGCGGCTGCATTCTGAACTAACTGGTCACCATGGTCACCCTCACCCACTCAGCAACCCAGGAAGATAACTGGTTGCTAATATTTTTCAATCCCATCCCTGCCTAAATGTTATTTACAAACCTTTTGTTCCTTCAGCACTTTTTTTGCTTCTTGAAGTAACATCTCTCTTGCCTTTGTCTGTGCTAGAGTCGCTTTATTTTGCTCTTCATATGCCATTGAAACAACAGCCAGGATTAAATTGAAAAGATAGAACGAACACAGAAAGATGACGATAAAAAAAAATATGCTGTAGGATTTCCCAGATGTTCTGATAACCTGTAAATACAAAATGAGAGAACCCCAGTTTTTTTGAGATCCCAAAGCAATCAATCAATCAATCAATTCAATTCATTTAATACTTATAAACCGCTCCCTCTCCCCATGGGGACTCGGGGCGGTGCACAGGTAGAATAAAAACAGTAAAAAACATACAAACAACAATAAAATATACAAACAATTTTAAAAACCAAATTAAACTCAGCCTGTGCTAAAATTCCCATTAAACTAACTGAACTAAAATCTACCCAGTAAAACCCCAAGACAGGGGGACTATCCCAAGCCGGCCAGACGGAAAAAATAAGTTTTTAATTTAAGACGGAAGGAGCGGAGGTCCGTGGTCGTCCTAATATCGGGGGGAAGGTCGTTCCAGAGGGCCGGGCCCGCCACAGAGAGAGCCCTTCCCCTTGGTGTCGCCCGCTGACACAGTCTGGTGGACGGCACCCGGAGAAGTCCCTCTCTGTGGGAGCGAATCGGCCGTGAGGATGTATGAGGCAGGATCCGATCCCGCAGATAGCTAGGTCCCGAGCCATGGAGCGCTTTAAAGATGATAATTAGCACCTTGAAGCGCACCCGGAAGACGACAGGTAGCCAGTGCAGCTCACGCAAGAGCGGTGTTACATGGGTGGACCTTGCGGTCCCCATAATTGCTCGCGCGGCTGCATTCTGGACTAGCTGAAGTCTCCGGGTGCACCTCAAGGGAAGCCCCATGTAGAGAGAGTTGCAATAGTCCAGTCGGGATGTCACGAGCGCATGAGTGACTGTGCGAAGGGCGTCCCGATCCAATAGGGGGCGCAATTGGCGAACCAGGCGAACCTGGTAAAACGCCCTCCTGGCCACGGCTGTCACTTGATCTTCCATGGACAGCCAGGCATCCAGGAGGACACCCAAATTGCGCGCCCCATCCACAGGGGCAAGATGTTCGCCCCCTATGGCCAGCGATGGAGTGAGCTGGTTGAATCGGGCGGCCGGAAACCACAGCCACTCGGTCTTGGTCGGGTTGAGCCTGAGTCCGTTACTTCCCATCCAGATCCGTACGGCTTCCAGGCACTGGCACATCACCGCTACGGCATCGTTGGGGTGGTTTGGGGTAGATATATACAACTGAGTATCATCAGCGTATAGATGGTACTCTACCCCAAAACCATGGATGATCTCACCCAGCGGCTTCATGTATGTGTTGAACAGGAGGGGCGAGAGGACCGACCCCTGAGGCACCCCACATACGAGGGGTCTCGCGGTTGACCTCTGCCCCCCTGCCAACACAAATTGCGATCGGCCAGAGAGGTAGGAGGAGAACCACCGTAAAACGGTGCCTCCCACCCCCAACCCCCCCAGCCGATGCAATAGGATACCGTGGTCGATGGTATCGAAAGCCGCCGAGAGGTCTAATAGGACCAGGATGGAGGAACATCCCCCATCTCTGGCCCTCCAGAGATCATCAACCAACGCGACCAATGCCGTCTCGGTGCTATGCCCGGGCCGAAAGCCGGACTGGCGCGGATCTAGATAATCAACTTCCTCCAGGTGACGGGGAAACTGTTGTGCCACCACACTCTCAACAACCTTCGCCAAAAAGGGAAGGTTGGAGACTGGACGGTAGTTGTTCAAAAGAGCTGGATCCAAAGAGGGCTTCTTAAGGAGGGGCCTCACCATCGCTTCTTTTAGGGAAGCAGGCAAGGAACCCTCACTTAAGGATGCGTTGACAACCTCTTGGAGCCAGCCTCGTGTCACCTCCCAGGATGCCAGTACAAGCCAGGAGGGACACGGGTCCAATAAACATGTGGTGGCTCGCAGTCGCCCATGTAACCTGTCCATATCCTCGGAAGTAACGGAGTCAAACTCCTCCCAAACAAGATCTGTCTCGTGGCATCCCACTGGGCCATGAATGGGGGCTAGCTCGTTCTGTATCTGAGCGATTTTCTCCTGCAGAAAAGTCACAAATTCCTCTGCTCTACCCTGTAACGGGGCTTCCCGCACCCTCTGTTGAAGGAGGGAGCGGGTCACCCTAAACAGGGCGGCAGGGCGGTTTTATGCGATTGCTATGAGAGTAGCACAATGATGACGTTTGGCTACTCTCAGCGCCACAATGTAAGTCCGTAAATGGGCTCTTACCTGTGTCCGGTCAGATTCAGAACGGGTAGACCTCCATCTTCCCTCTAGGCATCTCTTGCGGCGTTTCATCACCCGTAGCTCCTCGGTGAACCAAGGAGCCAGGGTGTTTCGACGCCGCAGGAGAGGCCGCAAGGGCGCGACCCGATCCAAGGCTCTCGTGGTCGCAATATTCCATGCGGCCACGAGGTCCTCCATCGGGGCGCGGGTCAGGGGTACAGGAACTGGCCCAAGTGCCGTTTGGAACCCATCCGGGTCCATCAGGCGCCTGGGGCGGAATCAGATTGGTGACTCAGGTTCCGCCTCCCCGCGGAGGGGAGCAGCGGTCGGAAAGTCGAGCCGGAGAAGTGAGTGGTCTGTCCATGACAAGGGTGTGATGACTATATCCCCTATACCCAGATCACTCTTCCATTGGCCTGAGACAAAGATGAGATCCGGTGTATGTCCACCCTCGTGAGTGGGGCCTTGAATTAGTTGGGTCAGGTCCATGGCCGTCATGGAAGCCATGAACTCCCGAGCCACCTCGGATGATTCGCCCACCGATGGCAGATTAAAGTCCCCCATGACTAAAAGTCTGGGGGTCTCAACTGCCACCGTAGCGATCACCTCGAGGAGCTCGGGCAGGGCTGCTGCTACATAGCGGGGAGCCAGGTATACAACCAGCAAGCCCAACTGCCTCCCTAGGCCCCACTTCACACAGAGGGACTCACAACCGGTGGTCTGTGGCACAATGGTCTCTCTTGGCTCAAGACCTTCCTTTACAATGACCGCTACCCCACCGCCCCTACCTAGGGCCCGGGGCTGATGAAACGCGCGGTAACCTGGTGGGCACATTTCAACGAGGGGGAGTCCACCCTCGTGGCCCAACCAGGTCTCCGCTATTCCAGCCAGGTCCGGCTCCCCCTCTGACACAAGGTCATGAACGAGGGGGGCTTTGTTGGCAACGGACCTGGCGTTGCAGAACATCAGCCGCAGGCCCTGGCTCTGTACTCCCTGGCCACCTAGCCTGCGGGGGTTGAGGCACTTGACCGTTTGCAGCCAACGGCTTCGCCCCCCAACCGGGAGGATAACACTTGTCTCCCCTCGGACCTGCCTCTCCCCACGACCTTCTGGATGGGAATGCCCTCTGTCGGAACGACTTGAGTCTCCCCCCTCCTAACCGAACCTTCCGCTACCCTCCGTCGCCCGCTGGCCTGGCCCTCTCTTCCCTCACCCGCCTCTACCTGTCTATCCCCTCCCCCCTCCCTGGTACCCCCTAAAATAGAGATTAATTTACAAATTAAAAAACCCCTAAGACCACGCTTCTTAAGCAAGTACATTAAATCAAGATTTCTTGCCAACATGCACATATTGTGAACATTTCAAAGAAGCAAATTTGTTAATTCGATGTTGCAAAGATCATATTGTGCCTTATGGTCAAATTAATGAATTGTGGCACTTGATATAAGATAGCCAGAATTGAGGGTGAAGATTCATTCTCTGAGCTTGTGGGTTGGTTTCCGAACATTTTGTTACCAGGCTATGTAACATCTTCAGCTGAGTTTAGGGGAAGATGTTACTTAGTGAGAGTCAAATGACATGGGTTTGTAATTTGTTAGCTAACATAGATACTTTATATATTGATGTTATATTTTTAACATACTGTATTTTTCAGAGTATAAGACATACCTTTTTTCCTCTAAAAAGAGGCTGAAAATCTGGGTGCGTCTTATACATCGAATACAGCATTTTTTTTTGCCTCCTGGAACCCCGCCCCCTTCACCAAACTGGCTATGCCTAGCCTTATGGAGGCTTCCAGAGAACTCCTGGGGGCTGGGGAGAGCAGAAATTAGCCTAAAACAGGCCGTTCCCCCCTCCCCAGTCCCCAGCAGCACTCTATAAGCCTCCATAGGGCTATGCATGCAATTTATTTGACACAAAAATGGCCCGTTTTCACGATAAATGGCCCATTTTTTTGCTCATTTTTTGACCACCACCCCCACTCCCCCAGGAGCACTCGCAAGCCCCCTCAAGGCTATTCATGCTTTTTATTTGGAAAAAAACACAGCCCCGTTTGCACGAAGAAATGGGCCATTTGGGGGAGGTTTGCAAAGTGCAAAAACACTCTCTAAGCTCTTTAACTGTTTCTGTGCCAACAGAAACAGAGTCTTAAGGTTTGTCAGCAATTTCCTTCTCCAGCACATGGATAAATACACCTGGAAACATCAACCTACCTACCTACTCTTTCTCTCTCTCTCGCTCTCTCCCTACTATATTTCTCTCTCTCTATTTCTCTCTCTCTCTATCCTTCTATCTACCTACCTACCTACCTACACACACACTCTCCTTACCTACCTACTGTATTTCTCTCTCTCTCTCTATTTCTCTCTCTCTATCCTACCTACCTACCTACCTACACACACATATACTCTCTCTCCTTACCTACCTACTATATTTCTCTCTCTCTCTTTCTCTCTCTCTATCCTTCTACCTACCTACCTACCTACACACCCACTCTCTCTCTCGCCCTACCTACCTACTGTATTTCTCTGTCTTTCTATTTCTCTCTCTATCCTTCTACCTACCTACCTACCTACCTACACACATTCTCTCTCCCCCTACCTACCTACTGTATTTCTCTCTCTCTCTATTTCTCTATTTCTCTATCTACTTACCTACTTACCTACCTACCTACTCTCCCTACCTACCTACTGTATTTCTCTCTATTTCTCTCTCTATCCCTTTTTCCACCTACCTACCTACTCTCTCTCTCTCTCTCTCTACCTACCTACCTACCTACCTACCTACCTACCTACCTACCTACTATATTTCTTTCTTTCTCTCCCTCTCTATCCTTCTATCTACTTACCTACTTTTTTTTGTAATTTGCCTCTTCAAAACCTTGGTGTGTCTTATGCTCTGGTGCGTCATACTGTAATATGTAACATGTTTGATTACTTGTAACTGATTTCCTATGCAAAGTGGAGGTTACTTTTATCCTGTCCAATCAACTTTCCTCTTGGATTTTTTCTTTGTTATGCTAATTATAAAAGGTGTTACAAGCTAAAGATTGGGGTTCCTTCTTTGAATGAGAGGAACCCCTTTTGTCTGACTATTTTGATAAATTATAATAAAATGATCTTTCTGTCTTGGTTTGTCTCATTGAAAAACATGCATGCTAAGGCACAAGCCTGAAAAAACCATATTTAGCCTTAACTAGCCTGGCAAAGATACATTCGGAAACCAACTCAAAAGCTTTGAGAATGAACTTTTCCCCTCATCCTACACCTGAACTGCAGATATTTGCCACTATTACATAGATAAATGTGATCACGGTTTTTATACTGTTGATATGAGACCAAGGACAACCCACTGTCAGGCCTGGAAGCCATCTTTTGCCTTGGGCCTTCGGGCCTGCCACATTTATTGCTGTGGGGGGATTATATGGAGTATGGGAGATATATAGTCTAAACAACATTCCTTTCTCAGAGTCAAGGACACCTTGCCCTGCACCTGAAGTGGCGTGACTGGGAGGCAACTCCAGTTGGGGCGGTGCCTGATTGGGCCATGTAACAGACACATGTGTTGGGCAGGGGCTTGGACTTTCATTTGGATGGGAAAAACTTAGAAGCTTTCAGATTTGGATTTTCCCAGATGTGCCAATATGACATCTCTAATAAAATGGAACTTTGAGGAACTTCAAGCCTCAGAGTCTTTTTTCGTTGGGGTGTTACTTTAACTCTAACTTTAATTTCATTTCTATACCGCCCTATCTCCCGACATGGGACTCAGGGCACAGGAGCTGTAAAATATAAAATATAAAAGTACAAACAATCAAATAGTTAAAATTAAGATTAAATAAGATTTTGACCGTGCTAAAAACCTTAATTAAAACCCAATTAAAATAGTAATAGGTGTACCAGCTATGCCAGGCCAGCCAAACGAAAGAAGTAAGTTTTTAATGTCTGACGGAAGAGGCGAAGGTCTGTGATTGTGCGGAGATCTGGGGGGAGGTCGTTCCAGAGGGCGGAACCCGCCACAGAGAAGGCTCTTCCCCTGGGAGTCGCCAGCCGGCATTGTCCGGCGGACAGCACCCTAAGGAGGCCAAGAGCTTGCGTGACTGTGTGTAGGGCACCACGATCCAGAAAGGGGCGCAACTGGCGTATCAGGTAAACCTGATAGAAGGCCCCCCTGGCTACGGCTGTCACGTGGTCATCTAAGGACAGCCGAGAGTCCAGGAGGACACCCAAGTTGCGGGCCCTTTCTGCGGGGGCTAATAACTCGCCCCCAATAGCCAGAGATGGAACTAACTGGCTATGTCGTGGCGCCGGAAACCACAGCCACTTGGTCTTGGACGGGTTGGGTCGGAGCCCGTTCCTCCCCATCCAGACTCGCACGGCTTCCAAGCACCAGGACATCACGTCGGCGGCATCGTTGGGGTGGTTAGGGGTAGAGATGTACAGCTGGGTGTCATCAGCGTACAGATGGAACTCTACCCCAAAACCACAGATGATCTCACCCAGCGGCTTCATGTAGATGTTGAACAGGAGGGGCGAGAGGACCGACCCCTGAGGCACTTGCAACCCTGACACCCACAGCATTCAAATAGGGTATGTAGCAACTGCATGCTTCCAGGAAATAATGTCTCCTTCACTCTGTTTTGCATATTTCTTACCTTTTGTCTAGAAAGTTTACCTGTCTATAGAGATGTTCCCAGCTGTCCTGCGTCATCAATCGAAACAATGATAGAAAGGCCCACCCCAAGTGATCAAAACTGGTATATCCAAAATCAGGATTCTCCTTAGTCTTTACACAAACAGTGTTCAAGGGGCATTCTGTTTTACTAATAATAGACCAAACATTAGCGTTAGTTTCGTGTTAAAAAAAGGATTTTTGCTATGTCATTAACACAATACAGATAATCCTTGAGGGCTACACAGCATGGACTTTGTAATAGTTGAAACATTCTTTTGACATGAATTTTCTTGGGTTTACTTTTTTCAAATGCTAATAATTGGTCATGAGCCTTAACCTTCAAGACAATTCTCCCTTTTAGAAACCAGGACTGGCAGGAAAGCATTCAATACATAGATAATAATTTCATTTTCAGCTGTTCTTGAGCATCCAAGAACAAAGAAAATAGTCACGCCCAACCTTGAGTAACATTGAGAATGTAACTTACCCATGCCCATTCTGATGTTTTTCCTTTGCACATTTTTCTTATATTTTTATTTGGAATACAACACTTTTTTCTATTGCTATGCTCACATATTATTGGATGCTTTAATTCTTGTGTTGTAACTGGACAGAGGACTATTTCTAAACCAATCAGCTTTTGTTTTGAAGTTCTTTGTTGTGTTAACTATAAAAGTAAATGTAAGCTATTTTTCCTCCTTTTCAAAGGGATACTCAACTTTATCAGAGTTCTGTAATAAATTGCTTTAAATCATCTTCCGACTCAGTTGCTTACTGGAAAAGGTAAACTGAGGCAGCATTTAGAGCCAGATTTGGCCATCATCCTTGACCTATGATTATAATTGAGCCTGGAATTACAATTAGAAATACCACTGGTTGTTCAGCAGATCACTATGTGATTTTGCAGCACTTATTAAATGAAACACCATGGTTGTTAAATCCATTGTTCATAATGGGTGTTTTTTTGGTCAGAAACTGAAAGTAAATGCCAGTTTTGAGGGTAAAAAAACATTATAAATTATGGCCACATAACTGGGAAATTGCAATTGACTGTAAACATGGGCCAGTTGCTGACTGCCCAAGAGATTCTGTGACCACGGAAGGAGATGAGGGGAGTAGCAGTGGAACTCCAAATCCAGATGTAAGTAGCCCTGGGGAGATCTGTCATAAATTCAAATGACACTAAGTGACTGGCTGTAAATTGAGAACAACCTATTATAATTTTGAATGTTCATTTTTTTACCTACTCAATGTCCTTTTATTCCAAAAAAGGGAAATGCCAGTGCTGTAAATGCTTTGATATAAATTCTGTTTTTTCTCGTACGAGTTCACTTGAAACTTACAGGACTGTATGTCATAGTTGTATAGCATTAAACCTCTGGCAGAATAAGACTCTTTTATGAGATATCACTAGCATGCCATAGCCTTTTGCAGGAATATTGCATATGTCTCCTTCAAATTTACTACCAAAAGTTAAAAAATAGAGAACCAATTTGGTTTAGTAGTTAAGGCACCAGGTTAGAAAGAGGGAGATGATGAGTTCTAGTCCTTCCTTCGTCATGAAAGTCAGCTGTGTGACTTTGGGATAGTCATTCTTTCAGCCCAACCCACCTCATAGGGTGGTTGTTGTGGAGAAAACAGGAAAAGGAAGTTCTATTGGATATATTTGCTGCCTTAAATTATTTGTAAAAATAATAAAGGATACAAATAAATAAATAGCCTTTGCCTTTTGCTTAGAATAACAGAGTTGGAAGGGACCTTGAAGGTCTTCTAGTCCAACCCCCTGCTTAGGCAGGAAACCCTACACCATTTCAAATTCAGACAAATGGTTGTCCAACATCTTCTTAAAGACTTGCAGTGTTGGGGCATTCACAATTTCTGGAGGCAACTTCTGTTCCACTGATTAACTGTTCTGACTGTCAGGAAATTTCTCCTATGTTCTAAGTTGCTTCTCTCCTTGATTAATTTCCACCCATTGCTTCTTGTTCTGCCCTCAGGTGCTTTGGAGAATAGCTTGACTCCCTCTTCTTTGTGGCAGCCCCTGAGATATTGGAAAACTGCTATCATGTCTCCCCTACTCCTTCTTTTCATTAAACTAGACATACCCAGTTCCTGCTTATACAGTGGTAACTTAGTATTCATTATTAATCAGTTCTGGAAGGTGGAAGAGTATCAAAAATGATGAGTACCAAACATTTTTTTCCATATAAGTAATAATATACAAGTCACAAGGCACCTGACACAGACAAGTTCAAGCTTGTGTGTTGAGCACCAAACAAACGATGAGCACGTGGACAAAATTTCCATATCAAAATGCATTGAGTACCAAATTTGATGAGTTTCAAAGTAGTTGACAACTAAAGTATTTTATTTTATTTATTTTTTATTTTATTAAATTTATACCCCGCCCTTCTCCAAAAGGACCCAGGGCGGCGCACAGGGATGTTAAAACACATATAAAAATATAAAAATTTAAAAAACTTATTCTAATAGACCCTGCGCTAAAAACCGAATTTAAAAAACCCAAATTTAAAACTATCTAAGAGTCAGTAATGGGGGTTACGCTAGGCCGGCTAGATGGAATAGGTGTGTCTTCAGACACTGGCGGAAGAGGCGGAGGTCGGAGATGGTGCGGAGTTCAGGGGGTAGGTCGTTCCAGAGGGCTGGTCCCGCCACAGAGAAGGCTCTTCCCCTGGGTGTCGCCAGTCGGCATTGTCCAGCCGACGGCACCCTGAGGAGGCCCTCTCTGTGGGAGCGTATCGGTCTGAGGGATGTATGGGGCAGGAGGCGGTCTCGCATATAACTAGGCCCCGAGCCATGGAGCGCTTTAAAGATGGTCGTTAAAACCTTGAAGCGCACCCGAAAGACCACAGGGAGCCAGTGCAGCTCGCGCAGGATAGGTGTTATGTGGGAGTGTCTAGGCACTCCCGTAATCACCCGCGCGGCTGCGTTCTGGACTAGCTGCAGTTTTCGGGTGCACCTCAAGGGGAGCCCCATGTAGAGAGCATTACAGTAGTCGAGTCGAGAGAAAGTACCCCTGCATTCACCATTTTTCTTCAATTATCACCAGACAATCACCTAAATTTCCTACTCCGCTAAAAGACAAGGACTAGTCCAGTTCAATTTTCTGTCTGAAACAATAGATAAATAGTTGCCCTTCCAGAACCCAATTGCAAGCATATTCTTGTACCTGAGGAGAAGAGAACTATTTATGGGGCCATGACAGGCTGATCTTTCAATTCTTCAACAGCTTCTCAGGCACTTGAAGCATTGATCTCCTTTGGCCTCACTGGCCCATATTATCCTTACCTCAAATTTAAAAAGGCCCAGCAGAGGAATAAGAGTATTCCTCCCTCCCTCCCTCCCATCTTCTCTCTCTCTCTTTTAAAAAAGGATACAGAATCTTGCCTACCTACCTCCATTATTGTAGCCTCAATTATTCTGAAAGCAATTCTATTTTACAGTTAAAATGTTTTGAGAAAAAAAAGTATGTACTTAGGATTTTGGCTGAATCCACATAGAAATGGCTTAGAAGCATTATTGAAATAGTCGCCATAATTTTCTGGGGAGAAAAAAAGGAATAATTTCAAATATCATCCTATCCTTGATATGCATGGTTAAAACCATCCATTGGATAACCTCTGTATAAAAAATAATTTATTAGTCTGCAAATTAACGCTGGTGTAACTTTTAAAAATAAAATCCTTATTTCAGAATCTGGGGTCGGGTGGATTGGTAGGATGAGAGAGAAAAAAGGACAACAGGAGCCAGGGGGAAAAGGCAACATAACAGGAAAACCTCCAAATAATATAACTGGAGTCATTTCTGAAGGAAAAGAATATACAGTATATCTGATGTATTTCAACAGACTGTTTCTCTCAAAAGAAAGAAAATTTTTATTGTAAATTCACAATTAAAATGGCAGCCTAACTTTTACAGGAACATGCAGGTAAGAAGAGCTATAACTTCCTCTTATCTGTGTTTTTATTTGTTGGATAATTTTACCTTGCATGTCCCCAGTCTCAATTCCAGAAGTTTGTCATAAAGAAAAATGTAATAATTTTGGAGTAATGTATTAAAGCAACATAAGCTACACGAGGGAACCTGAACAGATTATGTTAAGTCTTCTCTGGCACATCATATATGAAATCAATTAAAAAAAAGTATGCCCAGTGAGTGAAAAGTTCAGTGGTTTTACCAGCTCTGAAACAACATTTTTTGTTGTTTTAGAAATACAGAGATACAGGCAGCCTATCCAATACAGTTATACAGTGGTACCTCAGTTCACGAACGCTTCTGTTCACGAACAACTCGGTTCACAAACAGAAAAGTTCATCAAAATATGCTCCGGTTCACGAACTCCGCTTCGGTTCACGAACAGGAGCCGCGGCCATTTTAATGCTATTTCCTGGCTGTCACGTGGTTGTGACTTCCTGTAGAAAGATCGTGGAGAGAAGGAGACACAGAAAAAAGTACACTGTGAGTACTTCCAGTGACCTTTTTTGATTTTTGTTATGCTTTTTTATGTATTGTAATTTGTTTCATATTTTTTGTGCTTCAAAACCCAAAAAAAAGATCAGAACAGATTAACCGGATTTACATTAAAACCTATGGAAAACTGTGCCTCGGTTCACGACCAATTCGGTTCGCGACCAGAGTCAGTTCACGAATTAAGTTCGTGAACCGAGGTACCACTGTATGTTGTAATGGTCGTAAAACAGGCCGGTCATATAACCAACAATATTTTAAAACTTTTTTTTAGCAATCATTAAGCAAATCACTATGGTTATTAAGTGAATCAACAGTTAAGCAAACACTAGGGTTTAAACAAAACAATCGTTCACTATAGATGCAGTTTTGCCCCAAACTAAAAGTGCTGATTTTCGGCAAATAAAATTCAGTCATGTGACCATGGAGGAGGCTTGAAACTTCCAATCAAGATCCTAAGCCCCTCTTTTCAAGTTGGTTGTAATTTCGAAGTCGCTAAGCAACAAGTCATAAGTCGAGGACTATCCGCAAATATTCCCTCAGGAGATTCCACTGTTCTTGGAATTAGGGAAAACCACATTTGCAATCTTGAGAATGCTTTCACAAAGTCAGGCGTGTGAATGGAGAGGCCAAAAAACTCGGGATAGTAGTCACAACCACATGATTTAAGACCTTTTTTATACACAAGTGTAACATTGTTAAGATAAAGGTAAAGATTCCTCTCGCACATATGTGCTGGTCGTTCCCAATTCTAGGGGGCAGTGCTCATCTCCATTTCAAAGCCAAAGAGCCAGTGCTGTCTGAAGAAGTCTCTGTGGTCATGTGGCTGGCATGACTAAATGCCAAAAGCGCACGGAACACTGTTACCTTCCCACCAAAGATAGTCCCTATTTTTCTACTTGCAATTTTTATGTGCTTTCAAACTGCTAGGTTGGCAGAAGCTGGGACCAGTAATGGGAGCTCACTCCGCTACACAGTGCTAGGGATACGAACCGCCGAAATGCCAATATTTCTGATTGACAACCTCAGCATCTTAGCCACTGAGCCACGGTGTCCTTTGTAACATTGTTACATATACCAAAAGAAAAAGAAAAAGAGAGTGCTGTGACTGAGGTGGTGCAACTAACATCTTGACTTTCTTTTTATGTCCTCCATGGAACAAAAAAAGGGGGCACAGTTTCTTCGCCCCCGCTGCCCCAAAAAAGGGGCACAGTGTTTTCGCCCAGGCACAAAACATATATCTGTAGATTTGAACTACACATTTCTCTAATTCCAGGGCATAATTCTTTATTTTGCTTTGTTTTTGGGGTCAGGGGGGTGGAGCAGGCAGGACAAATACTTAAGCCTTGAAATACAGCCACCTTCTTATTTTCACTATCTTTAATGAAAATCCGGCTGTTAAGCAAATCTCGTGGCCCTAAGTCTAAATCCACTTTTATAAATGGGCATTTTTTCCCATGATAATATAAAATTTTGGAAAATAGTGCTTTGAGACAAACTTCTAATCCCAAACAGAAATAAATACACACACAAAAACCTTGTAGAGGTAGTCCTTGACTTACAACCATTTGCTTAATGACTGTTCAAAGTTACTGAACTTATGCTTATTTTTCACGGTTATGACCATTGCAGCATCCTCATGGTCACGTGATTTACATTCCGATGCTTGACTCACATTTATGACAGTTGCAGTGTCCCAGGGTCCTGTGATCTGCCTTTGCAACCTTCTGACAATCAAAGTCACTGGGGAAGCCAGATTCACTTAACAACTGTGTTACTAATTGAACAACTACAGTGATTCGCTTAACAAATGTGGCAAGAAAAGTTCGTAAAATGGGGCAAAACTCACAACAAATTTCTCATTTAGCAACATAAATTTTGGGCTCAGTTCTGGTCATAAAGTGAGGATTACCTATATTTCATTTTATGAAATCGCAAGGCTGCCTTGACAATACCACAGTTCTATGAGTTAATGGTTTTACATTTCTTAATTTGCAGCTCATTTGGTTAACTAAAGTGTTCAGCATATGGTTCACAAATAAATGGTGTTAATACAGTTACCGTGTTTCCCCGAAAATAAAATAGGATCTTATTTTCTTTTGACACCCGAAATAAGCGCTTGGCCTTATTTTTGGGGAGGTCTTATTATTTTTGAGATGCAGGAGGGGGTAAGCATAGTTACCTCATGGCTACTATGTTGCTGTGTTGAAATATTTTCAGGAAGGGCTTATTTTGGGGGGAGGGCTTATGTTAGTGCATGCGCTCAAAAGCCCTACTGAGCTTATTATCCAGAGAGGTCTTATTTTTGGGGAAACAGGACATTAACACAATAAATGGTTTAAAACAAGTATGACATAAAGCTTACCAAAAGAGAGGGAACTTATACATTACCTTTGCCCTTTGATAAACAGTGAGTTTTGTTGAGGTTTTCAGTAAGAAGCGAACAGGAAACACAATTATATCTTAAGTTACCCATGAAGAGCTGAAGACCAACCAATGCAAACACAGCCAAGAAGAAAACTGTCAGCAGCATCACATTTGCAAGTTTTTTCACCGACTGAAGAAGGGAGGATATAATGACTTTCAAGCCTACGGCAGAGGAAGCATCAACTTTATTATGTTTCTGAGTTCTATAATCTCCCAGGATTTAATAATAATAATAATAATAATAATAATAATAATAATAATAATAATAATAATAATAATAATAATAATAATAATAATAATAATCTTTATTGTCATTGTAATAATATTGTAATAAAATTACAATGAAATTGGTTTGAGCACCGTGCCAACACCTGCACCAGGTGGGATACAGACAGCAGTGACAGCCACAACAGGAATCTCTCCAGGCAAATAAAAAGGCCGACAAATGACAGTTGAAATAAAATGGCCAACAAATGACAGTTGAAAAGGATCAATTGTACTTTATCTTTTATTATCCATTTCTTCAAATCTGTTTGGCATTTTAGGAGTTGGTGGAAGAGGAGCATGTCTCTTTTTCATTTGAAACGGACATCTAACATTACACAGCCATCATTAAAAAGGCACAACAAAGAATGTTCTTCCTGAACATTCCTGAACTCAGAAAGTTCAGTCTGTCCCAGGAATTCTTGATACAATTCTACCGAGGAATTACTGAGTCCATCATTTGTACTTCTAGAACTTTCTGTACAGCAACCAAACAAGACTTCAATGTAGTTAGGACTGCAGGAAAGACAATTGCGATCAGCCTGCCTTCCATTGAGGATCTGAATAATGTAAGGGTCAGAAGGAGTGCTGTGAAAATATCTATACACCCCTCACATCCTGGACTTAATCTATTTCAACTTCTCCCCTCAAGTTGAGGCTATAGAGCAAGCGTGCCAAACTCGATTTCATTGAGGTCTGAATCAGAGTCATGTCTGACCTCAGGGGCTGAGATGGGCATAGCCAGGGTGGGCATGGGTATGGCCAGCTTGATGTCACTCGTGTTGCAGGCGCCTGTAGTGGCACAAGTGCTCTGCCAGCGAAAACAGGCTCCTGAGCTCCGTTTTCAGCTATGATGGCCTCCTGCAATCCTCTGCAAGTGAAACTCATGGTCCTCCAGAGCTCCGTTTTCACTAGCAGAGGCCCTGTGGGCCGGTCCTTTGCTGTTTCCAAGTTAGCCCTGCGGGCTAGACCTAAGTAACCCGTCGACCGGATCCAGCCCGTGGGCCTTGAGTTTGACACCCCCACTATAGAACATTGCATGCCAAAACAGCTAAACACAAAGGCAGGTTTTTTTGTGTCCATTTGTGCCATCACTCTACTCAAAACCTAATTCCCACAGTACTATCTGATGTTTAAGTATATTTACCCATGTAGTATAGCTGCATTATTATTATCTTTCACCTCTGTTCCACTACCTTCTGTTACTGGTGTCATTATTATTATTATTTTGATACTATGATTATTATTTCTTTGTTGTTTTGCATGTGTATACTGAGAGCTTATTTCTTGTGTTTCTATCACACTTGGCTAATAAATCTATTCTGTTGTTCTGTTCTACTCTACTCTACTCTATTCTACCCTATTCTATTCTACCCTACCCTACCCTACTCTATTTCTACTCTACTCTACTCTGTTCTACTCTATTCTATTCTCTAGAGCAGTGGTTCTCACCTTCCCAATGCTGCAACCCTTTAATGCAGTTCCTAATGTTGTGGTGACCCCCAACTATAAAATTGGTGTCTCGGTTCCTAAGACCATCAGAAATATGTGTTTTCCGATGGCTTTGGGAGGCCCACAGGTTGAGAACCGTTGCTCTAGAGCATGATACTACGAGATGAAAACTACAGAAGACTTATAAAGTAGTTTAAAATCCTTAATCGTTCATGAAGCTACATAGACAACACGTGTGTGTGTGTGTGTGTGTGTGTGTACACAATAAATAAATAAACTATCTGCTTTTGAAAGTGAATTTAAACTTAAATCATGAGATTTGCTTAACATCTGGGTGAAAAATCATGTCCATTTATGTGGTGCCTCAACTTACAACCATAACAATGTACAACTAAATTCCCAATTGTGGTTGTAAATCGAGGACTACCTGTATATTAATTTTCTTGTTAAGATTCAGATTTGAGTTAGCTCTCTTTAACCTTCTGGTGCCTCTCTAAAGTCCATTTAAACGACATATTATGAATATATTCTGAATTCACACTAATTCTTTTTTTTTTATGGCATAATAAGAGCTCCCTGATTATTGTTATCAAGGTTTGAAATTGGGGATTAAATTCCAGGTTTCTCAGAACAACAGAAATTTTATCAGGTAGAAATACAGCAGGTTTGCTCTCTTTTAAACTGGACCAGTTCATTTTTCAATAAGACTGCTTTATGACTATTTTGATATATATTCCTATAATGTAGTCTTTAAATCCTTAACAGTCAGTTTGTAAATTTTATATATTAGCAATAAAAATTGCTACGTACTTACCTGGGATTACAGAAACCGCCTTTAATGTTCTCAGAATCCTGAAAATTCGAAGAGCTGAAATGCTGCCAAATTTTTGATTGAAAGCTACATATCTGCATAAAGATACCATAATATTATAATATAATACTTTACAGAGTTGCTGTGAGTTGAATAGCATAGAAATTTAATAAATTATGAGGGCTGGTTGCAAAGTCCGCCAGATGATTAGACTGGATTTGGCATATTTATCCACCTATTAAATCCTTCCCAAAGACCTGAGATAGGCAGATGTTTTCCAGTGATATGTGCATTCCTGTCAACATCATCATATCAGCTACTGAAATGTGTGGATTTGGACCACAAAGATAACAGACTAATTTCCAAACGTTCTCAATGCAATTGTTTTGGTAGCAGAACCTAGGAATAGCTTGGGCATCTGATGTTAGTCCAAGCACAGGGTTTGGCTGGGTGAATGTATAAAAATACTCATGGCAGAAAAGCTGCAAAACAAGAGGGCAAATTGTAACTCTTTGTTGTATCATACAGTTTAAGGTAAAGGTAAAGGTTCCCCTCACACATATATGCTAGATGTTCCCGACTCTAGGAGGCAATGCTCATTTCAAAGCCGAAGAGCCAGCACTGTTCAAAAATGTCTCCGTGGTCATTTAGCCAGCATGACTAAAAACCGAAGGCGCATGGAACGCTGTTAACTTCCCACCAAAGGTGGTCCCTACTTTTCTACTTGCATTTTTTTACATGCTTTCTAGCTGCTAAGTTGGCAGAAGTTGGGACAAGTAACGGGACCTCACTCCATTACACAGCGCTAGGGATTCGAACCGCCGACCTTTCTGATCAACAAGCTAAGCATCTTTGCCAATACATTCCTCATATAGTTTAGAGAGCCAATTTGGTCTATTGGTTAAAATACCAGGCTACAAACCGAGAAACTGATTCTACTCCCGCTTTGGGCATGGAAACTGGCTGGGTGATTTGGACCAATCATTAGGAAACTGAGAGTTTTAGTTCCGCTTTAGGCATGAAAGCCAGTTGGGTGACTTTGGGTCAATCTGCAGGGGATTGAGTTTTAATCCCACTATAGGGATTATTTTGGGCCAGTCCCTCTCTCTCAGCCCAATCTACCTCATAGGGTTGTTGTGGGTAAAAAAAGGAAGAGGAAAGTATTTTTGTTATATTCAATGCCTTGAGTTGTTTAATATTAGGTAGATCTATTAACCTCTAAGCCACAGGATCTAAAGGAGGGATATAAATAATAAACATGTAAATGTGAGTAGAATGCTCCAGAATGCGACTTCTGGCTGCTGCAGGAAGGAAAGTGATTGAAGACTTTGTAACCAAGTCACTATAAAGAAGTCATTACAATATAAATAATGCTGATGGATAATTAACCTGTGAAATTCAATACACAGGATGGGGTAGTAGATATTAATTTGAATGGTTTTAAAAGATAATGTGTCTATCAAGGTCTCTCGGCCTTGAACATTCAAGTACAGCCAGTCCTCAATTTACAACAGTTCATTTTGACGGTTGCAGTGTGTCCTGGGGTCATGTGATCATTTTTTGAGACCTTCTGAGAAGCAAAGTCAATGGGGAAGCCAGATTCACTAATAACTGTGCCACTAACTTAACAACTTCAGTGATTCACTTAACCACTTGGGCAAGAAAAGTTGTAAAATGAGGCAAAATTCACTTAACAACTGTCTCCCTTAACAACAGAAATTTTAGACTTAATTGTGGTCATAAGTCTAGGACTATGTGTATTATTCAGCTGGGGACAGCATCTATACAAACACCCAGATGTAGGAGAGCAATGATAGGAGAATGGTAGGTCTCCTGGTCCTGCTTATGAATATCTCAGAGGCTTCTGCTTGGCCATTATAATAAACATTTATTTGATTTAGAAGCTGCCACCCTCAAAATGCTCACTGTTGGACTAAGATGGCCCGTAGCCAGATTTAGTACACTTCTTACATTATTAGGGTAGACTTTAGTAGACTTCTTACATTATTTTCCATCTCGCCGGCCTGGCCTAATCCACACCATTAGTTATAGACTGAAGTTTAAATTGTTTTAATTTGGCTTTTAAGGGTAAAGTTTTTAGGATTTTAATGGTTTTAGGATTTTTAGTACAGGGTATTGGGGTTTAATTTATTTTTAGTACTATTTATTGTTATGTGTGTCTTTTTATTCTATTTTAACTTCCTGTGCACCGCCCCGAGTCCCTTTGGGGAGAGTGGGGCGGTTTATAAATTTAATAAATTGAAATTGAATTGAACAGGGGCAACAATCTGAGCTTCTTCTTCAAGTACTATATAAAGGCACCATTTCATCCATATTATTTATTGAGACACAGAATAAAGAACATAGAATAATAGAATTGGAGGTCTTCTAGTCCACCTCCCTGCTTACGCAGAAGACCCTATAGTTTAATGAAAAGAAGGACTAGAGGTGACATGATAGCAGTGTTCCAATATCTTAGGGGTTGCCACAAAGAAGAGGGAGTCAAACTATTCTCCAAAGCACTCGAAGGCAGGAGAAGAATCAATGGGTGGAAACTAATCAAGGAGAGAAGCAACCTAGAACTAAGGAGAAATTTCCTGACCATGAGAACAATTAACCAGTGGAACAGCTTGCCTCCAGAAGTTATTGAATGCTCCAACACTGGAAGTTTTTAAAAGACGTTGGATAACCATTTCTCTGAAATGGTACTATAGGGTTTCCTGTCTGAGCAAGAGATCGTACTAGATAGAAGACCTCCTAGGTCCCTTCCAACTCTGTTATTCTGTTCTGTTCTATTATATTCTATTCCTAAGACATTGCTGGGTGAAGATGGAAGCCCTAAAGAGCATAAAGTTTACCTCAGATTATTTTGGTTCATCATTTTAGGGCTCTATATAATAATAATAATTTAATTAATAATAATTTATTAAATTTGTTGACCGCTCCCTCTCCCCGAAGGGACTCGGAGCGGTGCACAGGGCTAATAAAACAATAAATACATACATATAATTAAAAACAAATTAAATATTTCCCTGCGCTAAAAATTCCAATTAAAAAACTAAAATCCCCATCTAAAATTTCTGGCAACCCCATCGAAGAAAGACTATCCTAGGCCGGCCAAGCAGAACAGATATGTTTTTAGTTTTAGACGGAAGGAGCGGAGGTCCGTGGTAGTTCTAATGTCGGGGGGAAGGTCGTTCCAGAGGGCTGGGCCCGCCACAGAGAGAGCCCTTCCCCTGGGCGTCGCCTGCTGACAAAGTCTAGTGGACGGCACCCGGAGAAGTCCCTCTCTGTGGGAGCGAATCGGCCGTGTGGATGTGTGCGGCAGGATCCGATCCTGCAAATAGCTAGGTCCCGAGCCATATCCATATACCTCATACTTCAAACCTTCTTCAACATCTTTAAACATTTACTTCCACCTCTATGTTTTGATTGTTCACAGTCCTGGCCAACACTCCCTCCGTCAGGCCAATGAGAAGGCACAACAAATGCTCCCAATTGGTGCCCTGTCCCTGTTCTTCCTTCCCTGATTTGTTTGTGCAGCCTCGGAAGAGGGAACATAAAATCCTACCAGTTATTAAACAAGGGTGCTAACAAGGAGTGCCAAAGTCATGTGACTTATTAAGGGAGAAAGAAATTCCAGCAGCTGTGAGTCAGAATAAGAAGGAAATGTCTGTCCCAGAGCTACAGGAAAAATGCTGCAAAACATACTTCATTTTATTTCTCGGTATAGTTGAGAATATCAGCCCAGCTTCCCAAGAGACACAGCAAAAAGCTATGAAATCTATTACACATACATAGCTTCTGCTAAGCACTGCACAATGTTTTGCTGAGCATTTTCCGGAAGCAAAGCCTTTTACAAAACAAGTTGGAAACAAAATATTAATTTTGACTGTTATAAACTCTCTGAGCATTATGGTTTTTTTTTCCAGGTTCTCCTACAAAGGCATAGCATTAAATCTAGTGATGAATAGGGAGTAGCCCACTTTTGTTATTATTTATTAGATTATTATCTCTTTTATTATTTTGTAAATAATTCAAGGCAGCAAACAAACCCTTCCTCCTACTTTCCTCACAACAGTCCTGTGAGGCGGGTTGGGCTGAGAGAGAGGGATTAGTCCAAAGAAATTCATTCGGTTTTCGGGACACTGATTCTACTCCAGCACCTTGACTGGTTCGGACAGACCGGTTGTTCTGATTTTGTGCAGCTAATGATAGTTAGAGCTTATCTCTCTATCTCTACAGGAATTTCAACCATCAAAGAAACAACCAAACTTACGTCATAATTAAAACAAAGAAATCCAAAACATTCCAAGGATCTCGCAGGTAAGTGAATTCATTACAAACAAATCCTCTTGCTACCACTTTGACTACAAACTCCGCTGTATAAATGCTGGTGAAAATAATTCTGAAAAGGAAAGCAGCAAAGAAAGAAAAGCCATTAGAAACAGAAAAGAGAGGATATTTCATTTACAGTTCTGACTATCTCGATATTAGTGATGGGAGCAGAAGAGGGAACTCTTTGAGCAACTGCTTTCAATAACAAGGGGCATCTCCAATGCCGTCTAAACGCATAGGCCCGTTGGGCATTTGCCCGGGGGCCCACGATCATAGGGGGCCCCCGGGCAAATGATTCTGCCTCTTCGCCACCCACCTGGCTGCTGCTTTCGGCGGGCAGGTTCCTCAGCAGAATCTTGCGCCTGTTGCTCAGCTCCCGCCTTGTGCTCTGCAGCCGGTGGGTGATCTCCTCCGGGGAGAGAGCGCGGGGCTCCCCGCCCGCCCCCAGGTCAGGCTCCCCGGACCCCGCTGATGCTGCCATCTTGCCGGCCCAGAGGCGAACACGTTCTCCCTCCGCCAGGGCAGGGGAAGCCGGTGGGCGGGAGGGGAGCCAGGGCGGGCTGGTCGGAGCGGGAGGAGCAAGGAAAGCTCCGCAGCCGGTGGCGGCGGCAATGCCGTCTTAACGCATAGGCCCGTTGGGCATTTGCCCGGGGGCCCAACACTATTTCTATGCCCAGGGGCCCAAAATGGTGTAAAGACAGCTCTGGGCATCTCTGATTAATATGCGCCCACATTTGCGAACAGGTAGGGAAGGTAAGTGAATCCCACCGCTGGCTGTACCAAAATAAAACTCAAACGGAAAAGGAAAAACCTCTATGACAGAGGTTCCCAAGATGTGGCCTCAGGGCCTCTAGAGGTCCCCACGATCACTTCAGGGAGTCTGCAAAGAGAAATAAATATTTGATATATTTTTTTCAGAATAACAGATTAACTTGGAGGTCTTGTCAAATCTCCTCTTACAAACCTCCGGTGTTGGATCATTCGCAACTTCTGGAGGCAAATTGTTCCACTGATCTGATCATTTTACAATATAACTAATTAAATTTGTAGATAATGCATAAAAAAATCTGATAAAGATAAAACAAAGTCCAAAAAGTGGTTTGAAAAAAACTGAAGAAGCTTCTTGGGTGAGAAGCAAAACTTAAAAAAAAAAAAAAACCAAGAAAGTCCAGCTGCCTTTTGAAAAACACATTTGGGACAACCATGACCTGGATGATTAGACAGAAAGAGACATGCTCAACACACTTATTAGGAAATGGCTAAAGGGCTAGTAGAGTATCAGAGTCACTTTATCACTGGGATAAGTTTATATAAATGTAATAAATAAAAACCAAGGATCTAGGGAGGTCAAAGGCCATGACTGCAGAACCAGAGGTGGGCTGCTGGGTGTTCTCATAGGTTCGGGAGATCCTCTAGCTACGATTCTGCCCAGTCGGTGAACCCCCCAAATGCCACCCCTGACTGGCCCACCCCACCCTCCCTCCCAGGAGCCTCCACATGGCCCGTTCATCATGCAAGCTAAGTGCAGGGCCCATGCAGAGGCTCAGGTAGGGCACAAAACAGGCCTACCAGAGGTTCCAGAAGTCCAGAAACTGGCCTGTTTCCCGCCTCTGGAGGCCAAGGGAAGCAGTTTTTGCCCTCCCGGAGGCTTGAAAAAAACCTGGTGCAGGAGCCAACTAGGCCACGCCCACTGTGGCCATGCCCACCCAGCAATGGAGCAGTGAACCCGTTGCTGAAACCTTTGAAGTCGACCCCTGTGCAAAACCAGATCCCAAGTTCTTTTGAATATGTGTACATGCATAGTGCATGTAAGTGAAGTATCTCTTTGTTTCTCCAAGTCCTGATGGCAACTTGACTTTTATGACTCACCTCATAGATACATAGGTCAAAATCAGAGGGTTTTTTTCCCATCAACAAAGAAAAGAATTAAAATAACTTCTTGAAGATATTTAATATAGAATCGGGTAGAACATAAGAAGGGTTGCAGAACCTCTGATTAAAAAAGATTCTGGCAAAAGTTCCGGTCAGCTCGCTGGAAACATACTAAGGCTAGTACCTGCTATGCCAGGGGTCTGCAAAGTTGGCTCTTTAAAGACTGGTGGACTTCAATTCCCAGCAAAGCTGGCTGGGGAATTCTGGGAGTTGAAGTCCACCAGTCTTTAAAGAGCCAACTTTGCAGACCCCTGTGCTATGCTATCTTGAATTCTCAGCCTTCAGAGTTTGGATTGATTCCCTGAACTGTTTTGACTTTAGCACTGCTGCTTGTGTTGTGTTGCTGTGTCAAGTCCATTAGATCCATTAATTGTTGCTTGCGGGAAAAATATGAAAGTTTAGAATATACTTACTCGGTAGTGTTGCCCTCAGTTGGAGGATTGTTTAAAGCCATAAAAACACAATTGATGAGGACAACACATGTTATAAATGCAATAAACATAGTGAATAACGTTAAGGAAATTATGTTCTTTTGAAGAAGGAAAAATGCATTTGTATGTTCAATTACTGGTTAATATGGTAAAAAAGTGGTTCTTTTTCAATTGTATTCTTAAATTAAAGGGAGCATTTCAAAAAATAGGAAAATGCAGTTGTTCTACTCAGTTTTCCAGTTATGACCCTCACTCCTCACTGACATTGACTCAAGCAGGGTCAATTGAGCCAATATTGGGTTTAATAATTTAATATGTTTTTAACAATGTATATTGTTTTATTGTGGTTTTAATAATGCCTGTGCGCCGCCCTGGGTCCTAACAAGGAGAAGGACGGGGTATAAATTCGATAAAATAAATAAAATAAATAATAAATATTCAACCTCAAAGATAGTTTCGTTATAAATCCAAAACACCTAATTTTGATCATCATAAGAGAACTGAGGAACCCAAGTGTTTGGATTTTGTTTGGGGTGAATAGAACATGTGAATCCAGTCAAAAATGAAATAAAGTTGCTGGGATCACAAAAGATCTATTCCAAATTTAATAAAACCTAGTTATTGCCATAATTGTTGCTGACTACGGAGGTATGGTGTATTAAGCAACTGGTTTTGTCCTTATCGGGACTCCTCAGGTATACATAATCTCCCTATGCTGAAATAGTTGGGCCTGAACATATGGAGTCCATATGAAGTCAATAACAACCATAGATAGTCCTCAACTTACAACCATTCATTTACAATACAATACAATAGCAGAGTTGGAAGGGACCTTTTAGGTCTTCTAGTCCAACCCCCTGCGTGGGCAGGAACCCTTATACCATTTCAGACAAATGGCTATCTAACATCTTTTTAAAGACTTCCAGGGTTGGGGCATTCACAACTTCTGGAGGCAAGCTGTTCCAGAGGTTAATTGTTCTAACTGTAGGAAATTTCTCCTTAGTTCTAAGTTGCTTCTCTCCTTGATTAGTTTCCACCCATTGCTTCTTGTTCTGCCCTCAGGTGCCTTGGAGAATAGTTTGACTCCCTCTTCTTTGTGGCACCCTCTGAGATATCGGAACACTGCTATCATGTCTCATGTATCATTTAGTGACTGTTAAGGTTAAGATCCTCATTAATAGGATACAGCTTAGTTATTTTTAGAGGTATCAAATTACTACAGGCTTTTTGTCATGCAGAAATGAAGGTTTAATACAAAGGCTCTCCGTATAGGTAGTCCTTGACATACAACCAGTGAAAAAAAGTGACTTATTATTGTTTTTCATACTTAATAATGATTCCATGGTCATGTGATCAAAATGGCAACTGGATCATTATGTATGTTGGCTGCAGTGTCCCGGGGTCCTGTGATCGCCTTTTACAATCTTCTGACAAGCGGTCAATGGGGAAGTCAGGTTCACCTAACAACCATGATAACAACTACAACAATTCACTTAATGACTATGGCAAAAAAGGTTGTAATATGAGGCAAAGCTCACTTAACAACCACAATAATTTTGGGCTCAATTGCAGTCATAAGTTGAGAATTACTTGTACAGTGTTTGGTAGAAAAGCAAGGAAGTAAGAGGCCTCCTGTATAAGACCCATTTCTCTCTAGGCTAAAAGGACAGTATATAAAAAAGGAAGAAAGCCATTGTAGCACCTAAAAATACAATTGGCTTCATATATCATGTTAGATTCAAACCAATAAACAATATTTTGGCATATCATAAATGTCTTGTTCACATAAAAAGATGGGATAGTGGCTAGATTTCCATGATACACTGAATTATAAACTATATGAATCCAGCCTAGATTTAGAGTTAAACCTTCATGAAGGTTTAACTCTAAAAAGAGTTAACCTTCATATTTACTAACAACCACTAAGTGAATCCCTATTTTCACATTAGAAGGATATACATGTATTAAAATTTTTATGGCTAGTCTCCTTAGTGGGTGGAAAGGACTAAATAAAAATAAAGATTTGGAGGCCGTAAATCGAAAGATTCTGCTTCGGGAGGATAGCACCATAAATGTCTGTAAAATATAGATAAATTATTTGTAAGTAACGCTGTTTAGAAGAGATTTTTAAGAGCATATTAAATATTATTTATTTAAATGATGTAACAACCAAACTTTCAGCTTAAAGCCCTTGTGTTGGACTAGAACTCCCAGAATTGCCAAGTCTAAATAGATCTTAAGGATATCAGGTTAGGAAGACTGAAATACTTCCACCAATATAAATTCAGTGCAGTTTTGTACATTTTGACATGGAGAAATACTACATACTAATCTTAGCAACTACAGAATTGTGTCTCTTATACAAAAAGTCAGCAAGTCCTATCCTATCATGGTGATAACGAGATACATAAAAAAAACCCCAGTAAACCCTGATGCTTATGTTAGGTGGAAAAACTAGCCAATTTCAGGTTTTGTGATTCCTCACAGCATATACCAACTGTGGATTTTACAATTTAGATCAATTTATAACCCTTTTCTTCTATAGGTAGTCCTTGACTTACAACCATTCGCTTAGTGACCATTTCAGTTACAATGGCACTGAACAAAGTAACATGTGGCCATTTTTCACATTTATGATCATCACAGCATCCCCATGGTCATATAATCAAAATTCAGACATTTGGCATGTATTTATGATGGTCACAGAGACTCGGGGTCATGCGATCCCTTTTGCAACCTTCTGACAAGAGTCAATGAGAAAGACAGATTCACTTAACAACCATGCGACCAAGTTAGCAAATGCATTAATAACTGCAGTGATTCATTCTAAAGACATACTTATTCCAACAAGCCGGCCTAGCCTAACCTCCCATGGGGACTTTTAGATAGTTTTAAATCGGGTATTTTAAAATTGGGTTTTTAGCATAGGATAAGATGGTTTAATTTATATTTTAAATTGTGTATTTATTTTGTATTTTGTATGTTTTTTAAATTTCCTGTGCGCCGCCCTGGGTCCTCTGCGGAGAAGGGCGGGATATAAATGTAAATAAAATAAAAATAAAATAAATAAAAAATTTAACAACTGTGGCAAGAAAGGTCATAAAATGGGGCAAAACTCACTTAATAACTGTCTTGCTTAGCAATGGAAATTTTGGATTCAGTTGTGGTTGTAAGTCAAAGACTACTTGTATACCACTTTTCTGACTACAATGTTTGTGTACTTTCCAAGTGGCTGTTTTTCTGCAGACCAACTTCAGGAAATCCAGTTCTTGATTTTCAAACTCGTAATTTTGTTTCTTGAAATGGGAAAGGGCAGAATACATACCATTGGAAGCATCATTATGATGTGATATTATGATACAATTGAAAGACGACTGCAGGCGGACTATATTTTAAAATAGCTTGGAAACAAATATTACTGGAATATTGTGGAGAAGCGAAGTTAAGGCTGTATAAGCAATAATGCACTTTTGAGCAGTGATAAATTTTAGTACATCCCAATTAATCTTTGTAGTTTTTTAGGTTTAGGCGTTTATCATTTAATTGCCTGTCCTGGTTCATTTAAAGTCTAAACCTTCAATTTTTTCCCCAAAGCTTCTTCAACTTCAGTTTCTTTTTCTGTAAGAAGCACATTTTCACAACCCCAGAATGTTTTCTTTCTAGTATCTCAGTTTGAAGGAAATCCACAATCTCACCCATTTCTGTCTGACAATTTTGAAATTCAGAGAAGTCTACATCAATTTGTGCTACGTTCTTTCCCTCAACTGATGCATAAGAGACTCTGGAAGACAGTGTCCCAGCCTCTGAGCTGTCATAGGCTCTGGATTAATAAAAATCCCCTCAGATTTTTTTCTTCATTAAATTAAAATAAAATAGAATGGTTTTACTTCACACATCTTGGTTTCCTTATTATCTATGAAATCTAGATATTATCACAGGTTCTAATCTACAGATTAGATTAAGGGTATCTCTGACAGCAACTATCTACCAACAATTAATTCCAGAGTCAATAAAGTACATATTTTCTACTTGAAACTCAGACACATATTTCATAATTCAACTGTTTAGGACTCCTCCATTCATGAACACTGACCCATTTTATGTTTCACCTTTTTTAAAAAAACCTACTTTTGAGTGCCTCAACATTCTACTGTATCTTATTTTAATCCCATAAAAGCACTTTATACCAAAAATATATATTTTAAAAAAACAAATGTATGACCTCATGGTCCCTATAATAGGCATCAACATCTTCCAACGGTTCTCCAATGAGCCAAGGAGGGGGCTTCCCATAAAGAATAGGCAGCTTTTTTAGAACTTTCAGATCGAGCTGTGGTTGAATATTTTCTTCTTGCGTTTCATTATTGTCCTTTTCCGAGGCTTTGGAGCAATTGGCTTTCTTCTCAGCAATTCTCTTTCTAACTGAATCCAAAGATTCAGGGGTGAATCGGAGAAAATTATGAGCTGTTGAAAAAGAAAAATTTGGCATCTTTCTCCCCTGGGACTGCAAAAGGAGACAAACAAATTTTATGATTGAAAGAGAAATACAGCTGATAATTATAGTCATATCATACAAGATGGCCATCAGCAAAATTAGACATACAGCAAATAACATTTGGTTATTTAATCTCATCATAAAGCCATGAAAGCTATTTACTTTGAAAATTTACATTCTATCTTTGCACTACATATTTGGTTAATTTGATTAACTTACATTAGTGAGCTTAAGTCTAATTTAAGAGACAAGTAAGATAGACTGCTCTGTTCTTCCAAGAACATAGTAAAAGACATGATTAAGATGGTCAGTTTTTAGATGAAGTCATCGTTAAGAGAAAATCTGCTCATTCATGAGTTAAGTCAAATACTGGTTTAAATGGACCATAAGAATCAAATATAGTCAGCCTCTTAATTATGAGGGCCAAACACTAGCTTTGCATTTAGACAGGTGTTTCTTGAACCTATTCACATGTATCACAGGCAATCAGTTTTGTGTAGAGGTGCTAGCCTAGAGACCAGCAGGTTGTGAGTTCTAGTCCCACATTAGACATGAAAGCCAGCTGGGTGACATTGGGCCAATCATCAGAAGACTGAATTCTACTCAAGCTTTAGGAATGAAAGGTGATAACTTTCGTCCAATCTCTCTCACTCTCAGCCCAACCCTCCTCACAGGGTTGTTATTTATTGTGGGGGAAATAGGAAGGAGTGTTAGATATGTTTATCACCTCTAGGTGGAATAAAAATCTAAAAAGACCTACATTTAAAGACAATATTTCTCAAATCCTCTGTCATCTTGGTTGGGTTAAACAGAAGAATACGTAGCCATGGAACTGGCTTGTGCCATGAAAGCCCCCCGCCCCCCAACTAATTTTAATGTAACGTTTTAACCACCATTGGAATATTTTTAAATTTTAATATTCAATTTTTTGTTTTTAACATTTTATTTTACAATGTCCAGAGTCTCTCTGTAAGGGAGATGGACAATTTCCAAATGTCTGAGGCAAGTTTTACCCTAAGAAACTTCAGGAACACTTCCATGAAGTTTTCCTGCAATGAGACATAAATCTTCTACTATTTTTTTAGATAGATGATAGATAGATAGATAGATAGATAGATAGATAGATAGATAGATAGACAGACAGACAGACAGACAGACAGACAGACAGACAGACAGACAGACAAATGGTATAGAGTGATACAGACACATTTTTACCTGTAAAGCTAATTGCCTTCCTAATTTGATTTATGTAAGAAAATGGAGAAAAATATATGCGTTAAATCAAGGAGATAAATATAGTGAAGCAAGAAGCAAAAGGAGATGGACAAACAAGGTTGGGAAAATTTCATTTTACTCAAAAACATGTTAAAAGCACTGGTTTCAAATTTTACCTTGCTTTTAAAACAGAAAATTTATCTTAAAACAGTATAGACACAATACATATTTTTGTTTGAAGTTTAAATCTTCATAGCATTTGTGATAATCATTTTACATAATTTTTATTGCTACAGTTTTTTTTATAAATGTCTATTGAATAAATATTCATTTTATCAACAAAAGACAGAAATCATAAATAAAGTTTTAAAAAATGTATTTTTATAACAAAGTTAATGATACTCGCTGCCTTGAGTTCTTTGCAAAAATAACAATAAAGGTAAAAAAAATATTTTTTTAAAAAATGGAAAAGATAGGACAAATACATAGTGACCTTTATATAAGCTAGTTTTAATTCTTCAGAAGTCAAACAATCACAAAACTTAGAACAGCAAGATAATGCTGAAGAAAATCTATACTACTTCCATCTGTAGCATCAAGGAACAAGACCCAACTCAGAGGAAGTGGATCTGAAACATATTTGAAAGAATATGATATTGAAGCAAGGAGAAGAAGGAAAACTGGATTTTCCCAAGAACTGTAAATAAACCAGAAAGTTATGCAAACTATAGAACAAAACTACAGCAAGTAGATACATTACGTATTAACATAAAACTATTCTTGTCAAACAAGGGCCCTATATTTCCATAATATTATAAATTTATAATATTATAAATTCTAATATTATAATAATAATAATAATAATAATAATAATAATAATAATAATAATAATAATAATAATAATAATAATAATAATAATAATAATAATCGAATTTATACCAGTAACTGAGACTATAAATAACCAGCATAATTCCATCAACTATACAAACTCTATGAAGGTGCTTGAAAATACACAATAACTTTATATTAGTTAAACTCTACATCAAACACCCCATACTAAAAAGATTCTTAAAATGTTACTATCAATTCACCATATTTTAGGTTTTTTCTTGCTTAAAAGAATGACTGAAAATACAAAATACTTAGCTCATTGTTTCACATAATTTCAGAATTTAGAAATGTTTAATGTCATGATAAGTTCATATTTCTCTTTAATAGTATCCAGACTCACTTAATCTTATTGAAGATTCTTTTTTTCATCCAGTTAAGTCTTTTCAAATACTCTGCTTTATCAGATCAAATAACAGTGATATTCCTCTCTTACTGTTTCCTGCTCTGGAAAGGGTTGGTTCTGTGGGCTTCTGGTAGAATGGGGATGTGAAGAGAAAAATATGCATGTTTTAAGGCTGAAAGAAACAAATGAGATTTCAAGAGATATCCCAGGAAATAAATTAATGTGAGGAAATAAATGGAGATGGTGATTATCAACTTTTAAGTAGAAATGAGTTATTTCACTACTGTAGAAGCATTGTGAAGCTAATAACACAAAAAGGTTTTGCTCATCAAAATTGAGGGAAAAGGGCAATTAGACAATATTACTTCTTTCCAGGCTCTTAAATTGAAGCACTGAGTGAGCCAGCAAGTCTATTTCATACGCTTTATTTTCATGGTGACTCCTTCAATAGCAATTAAATAAAGTCCTGCATGTAATTCTGCCCACTGAAATTTCCTTTCCAGTATAGACAGGCAATTGGTTTGAATGCTCTCTGCAGTACATTATGGCCAGCTTTTAAATTATTACTATTTCCTCTGATTTTAACACAGATTAGAATCAGTATAATACTTTTTTTTTAATAACAATTTTTATTGGTTTTTACAAATTTTATAACAGGGAAAAAGGTATGTAGGATATAGGAAAGATATTTTAGGGCTTCCATGTCGGAGGTGGTGGTCACCTCCGGAGTTCCATACAAAGAGTAAGACTTTTTCTTCGGCATAATGTGGAAGGGAATACATATATATCATATCATAAATTACATGCATTCAATCGTTTGTTTCTATTGACATCCGTAAGGATTACACTATGTAAAAGAAAATCATTTTTGTGATCTGAGTCTTTTAGCTACTATGTCTTCTTCTTCCTTCCCGCCAGTGGGCGGAGCCATGGCCCTTCCCATTCCCCCATTTTCGTCCTCCAGGGTTGAGGAGTGTTTTTAAGAAAGGCTTCTACCTCTTCAATTGTTTTAATTCTTACTCTCCCCCCCTCCCAGAACACCAACATTCCTTCAGGCATTAACCATTTGAACCACACCCCCTTTTTATATAATTTTTTGGATAAGGAGGAATACTTCCTCCGAATCTCTCGAATCTTTTTGGGGATCTGTTTCAAAATAGCAATCTCATTCTGCATATATATCAGAGCGCCATCTCTTTGTGCTCTCAGAATCTCATCCCTTGTTGACCTTCTTACAAATTTGATATGTATCTCTCTGAGTACGTCATTTATTCTGGAATATGCTGAATTAATTCTGTAAATCAGGTCAATGCCCCCCAAATATATTCCTTACTATTTTTAGTATAATCTGCTAAAATTGTAGACATTAAATCTTTTAAATTTTCTGAAGGTAATTCAGGAACATTTTGAAACCTTAAAAAATAAGACATTCTTTCAAAATCCATTCTAGACATATGACCAGCAAGTTCTACTATTTCTTTTTTAGAGTCCCTTCTCTCCCCCCTCATCTCAACTGCTCCACCCTCCAGACCATCAATTTTTTCTTTATTTTCCATTAATGTTCTCTGTGTCTCCAAAAGTTCCAATCTTGAACTCATCATATCTTTCTGAATTTCTTTTATTTCTTTCATTATATCTTGTAGAGTTTTCTCTATTGTTGATAGTTCAGAAGCCTCTCCCGGTGTTTCTTTTTGCAAAATTGCACTAATCTTAGGCTGCTGTGTGTCCGGACTGGCTCTTAATGAGGCTGGAGCGGAAAGAGTTTTTCCATATGGAGGCTTTTTTGATGCCATGGTAAAAGTTTTATGTTCTTGTAATTAAGATGGCGTATGAAGAGCTGGCAGTCCGTGAGATCGAAGAAAAGGGAAAAGTCTTGTCTAAGTTCAAAATATAAATTCCATAAAGTCCAGAGAGAAAAAATTTACAATCAGGTCCAGTGAAATAAGAAGGCACACAATAGGAGAAATCCCGAGAGTCACTGAGATGTGTATAAGTTTTGCAGTGCTGTAAAAATGAAGGAACGTTTAAAAAGTAAACAAAAAAGTTTCTTGCTGGGAACAAAGAAGCGCCATTTTTCTGCCTCTTTGGCGTTTGAGAAAAATTAGTGAAAGTCCATTTCTGCTGTAGCAAGATTCAGATATAAAGTATCAACCGCGAATCCACATTTAGCAAAAACTTTCATTTTCACTTGTTAGGTAACCAGATGTTACTTTCTCCCTCTCCCCGCGCCCAGGGAGCATTTTAAATTGCCGCTTGTTCCGAGAGGGTTTTTTTAACAAACTCTCCCCTCTATTCTTCTTTTTAAAAAGTTGAAAGCATTCAAAAATTCAGAAACCAACTCACAAGCCACTCTGTTGTAACGGAGCCTCGGCACTTCCACCAACTCCGGCTTTTCAGCCCGCTGCTTTAATTTCTGCGGTTCCAGCGATCCTTCAGCGAGGGGAACTCTTCCCCCCGCATTCTGTTCTCCGGCTCCTGGAGCGAAGCGGGAACGACCCCCCCGACCGCCGTCAGGATGGGGGGGTTTCACTGCAAGCCGCTCGTACGGTTGGGGCTCTCTACAAGAGCTCCGTACCCCCGAAAGGGCCACTAGAGAAAACTAGCAGCGGACATGTCAGAAAACACGACCGTCGCCTCTGGAAGGCGGAAGCGGTCTCAGAATCAGTATAATACTGAAATAATACTGAATAATACTGATTAGGCTGTATTGAATGTAGAGAGCCGGTAGTCCTTGACTAACTATCACAATTGAGCCGAATGTTTCTGTTGTAAATGAACAGTTGTGACTTTTGCCCCATTCTATAACCTTTCTTTAAAGGTTGTTAAGTAAATCAATGTAGTTGTTCAGTTAGGAACATGGTTGTGACGTGAATCTGTCTTCTCCATTGACTTTGCTTGTCAGTGGGTCACAAAGGGGTTAGGGTTAGGAATCATATGACCTCAGCACACTGCATCCCTTATAAATATGAACCAGTTGCCAAGCATCCAAATTTTGATTACGTATCCCTATGGTCATATGGTCATAACTATAGGGATGTTGCAATGGTCATAAGTGAGTCACTTATGAGCATAAATCAGTTTTTTAAGTGCTGTTATAAGTTTGAACAGTCACTAAACAAATAGTTTTGTTTACCTCTAGAATTACCTATATACAAAAAATATCCAATACAGCCTGTACAGTTTTTCTTATTACACTATTGAGATGGAGCTGAATATACTTTAATACAGACTTCCACACTCTGAGAACCTCCAGATGGTTGGACTTCAATTCCCATAATTATCTAGCTAGATAGTCCTTTGCTAAGAATTCTGAGAAATGAAGCATACAAGTTTTGATGGTACATATGTCATTAACAAACACGTAGATTAGACGTATTATTCTAAGTTATATATATTCAATGCATGTGTATTTAATGGATATCAATACAGGGATACACCCCCCCCCCCTTATTGAAAGATTTGGGGGGAATAAAATAAAGGCTCAGATATCCATTTTTGTAAAGGGTACCACTGCATTCACTGCCAGGGGTGATGTGATGTGATATGTAGGGTGACTTAACAGACACTAAATGTCCAGAAATCTGGCTGACAACACATTTTTCAGCACTTTAATGTTAATTAAGTCATGCTGCAGTTTTGAATATAACTATTCCTGTTAAAAGGTCTTGCTGCTGATTTAGAGGTATCACATATACATTTTTAACGCGCCCCCCTTTACGGATACTAGTCTTCAGATGACATTTAAGAGGATTCTAGAATTGTCACTGTCTATAACACAGAGATAAAATATTTTCTGAGGCAAGTTTTACCCTGAGAAACTTCAGGAACATTTCCATGAGGTTTTCCTAGCAGTGGGATAAAAATAGATCTTCTACTATTTTGATAGGTAGGTAGGGGGAGGGAGGGAGGGAGGGAGGGAGGGAGAGAGAGAGAGAGAGAGAGAGAGAGAGAGAGAGAGAGAGACAGACAGACAGACAGACAGACAGACAGACAGACAGACAGACAGACAGGCAAAATTAGGGAACTGTACTTTTTACAAATTCTGGTGATTTCTCACCCAAGTACTAATAAGCCTGATCTTGCTTATCTTCAAAGTCCAGCCAAGGTTAGCCACTGACTGCCACTTGCTTACTGTCATTGACTATGGCCATCAAGTGGCTGCTGACTCTCAGTGACCATATGGTCTGATCTTCTCCAGGAGCTTCTGTTCCCAACCTGGTCTTCAGATCTTCCAACAATGGACCTATCACCTCTATAATCGACTCCATTCCTCCTCTTAGTGATCACCCTCTTGTCTTTTCCTGAAACTGTATATAGGCAGTGCTCGATTTATGACCGGAGTTGAATCCAAAATTTATGTTGTTAAGCAAAACATTTGTTAAGTGAGTTTTGTACAATTTTATGGCTTTCCTTGCTACAGTTGTTAAGTGAAATCACTGCAGTTGTTAAATTAGTAATATGGTTGTAAGGTGAATCTGGCTTCCCCATTGATTTTGCTTGTCAAAAGATCGCAAGTGATCACATGACTTCAATACATTTCAACCATAACAAATATGAACCCATTGCCAAGCACCTGAATTTTGATCATATGACCATAGGGATGCTGCAATGATTGTAGATATGGAAAATATAATTCACTTTTTTTCAGTGCTGTTATAACTTTGAACAGTCAGTATATAAAAGGTTGTAAGTCAAGGACCCCTTGTGTAATAAGTTAAGCCTGATCATTTGGACCTTCCCCCTGTTGGGAAATTTGTTGTCTCCTTTGTTGACCCCATTCCTGTTTTTACTGCTTTTCTTTCAACTCATTGCAGGTGTCCTGGCTTTCCGTCAAAGAAATGAATGAACTTTCTTTGACATAGTTTTCCCTTTGACATTCAAACTAAGACTTTGAAAAAGTACAATAGAAAAAGTGTTGACGCTTTTGAACTTGGCACTGGAAAATAATACTATGGATGCTATCAAAACCATTAATTAAAACAATTAATTATTTAATCAATCAATCAAGGTCTAACTTAAGATACAATGACCAGGCTGAAATAACCATACTGTGAATCCATTATGCAAATATCCAGTTCCCTTGAGAAGTCCATTATTCTGGGAAAGATAGATGGAAAGAGAAAAACAACAAAAACAAACAGCAAAGTGACCAACTTAGTTACAGCAATACTGTTCGAAGAATTGATGGGGGGAGAGGCAGATGAGGGGAAATCCAGGTAGTCCTCAATTTGCAACCCCAAAATTTCACTTGTTGAGCGAGACAATTAAGTCAGCTTTGTCCCATTTTACAACCTTTCTTGTCACAGTTGTTAATTGAATCACTTCAGTTCTTAAATTAGTCACTTAGTTGTTAGGTGAATCTGGCTTCCCCTATTGACTTTGCTTGTCTGAAGGTCGTAAAAGGGGATTATATGACTTGGGACACTGCAACAGTCATAAATATAAGTCAGTTGCCAAGTGTCTGACATTTGATCACATGACTATGGAGATGCTGCAAAGGTTTTAAGTCATGTCACTTTTTTCACTTTGGTCACTAAATGAATTTTTATAAGTTGAGGACTACCCGTACTGTCTGGAAGGTCTATCTACCAAATGTAATCAATAAGAGTTGACACTGATTTGAGGGCATGTAATCACTCAAATCAGTTCAGAGGGAAGCCAGGTTAGCTTACTGAACAAAAACCAACAAGATGGTAGAAGCATTTTAAAGACGGTTTTAATTGCATAAGCTTTTATGGATCTTAGACAATTTAATTAGATGCTGAGAATGTGCATTCCTCCTTAGCTTTCATGAAGATTGCAGCTATGAGCTCAAACTTCATCAGGAATCTTGGATCCTCCCCCCCTTCCAAATTGCACCATTCATAATTATAAACTGGAGCCATGAAAACAAGCAGCAAAGATTTTTCAGACTATGCTTAATTCTGATTTATAGAATATAATATACTCTATAGAACAATGCAGAAGCTGTACCATAAAATGCCTAACAGAATATGAACAACAATTCATTTACAGTAATTACATATGAAAGCCTTTGCAGCTCAGAGAATTTCTTGGTCTTTTAAGTGGTTTAAAAAGCAGTGAATAGATGGACTCCTTTCACAATATTTATAAGTTAGAAATGCATCTACTCTAACACTATTTTATGTCTATGGAGAACAAAGCATTTGATGTTCTTCTGAATATTTAATCCAAATGTTTCCAATTAAGTTAGTGATAATATTCCAGGCTAATAGAATTAGTGGGATTTTTATATTCTTTCTATAGGACAGACTATTACCCCTTAATACTTCCAGTCATCCTGGTAAGAGTGGGTGTAAACCAAGAGTATAATGCATGGTTAGGTATAGAGGTAGTTGGCTGACTGGGACAATGGATTGCTGGACTACTCTGAAGTAATCTAGAGAGTCAAATCAACTCACTGGTTAGATAGTAATGTCCTGAGTTTGACCCTGATGTGGGAGAGATGCCAAAGATTGGTGGGAGCTGGTTTAGGCAGAGGGAAAAAGGCAAGCAATAACTTCAGGGTAATTATGGAGAGGGGTAACAGAATAAGGAAAGGGACTTTGTTCTTATTTATTTATTTATTTTTATTTATTTAAATTTATATCCCGCCCTTCTCCACGAAGGACCCAGGGCGGCGCACAGGAAAATTTAAAAACATACAAAATACAATAAATATAATTTAAAAACTATTAAATAACCTATCCTGCGCTAAAACCAAATTTTAAAAACCCAATTTAAAACTACCTAAAAGTCCCCCATGGGAGGTTAGGCTAGGCCGGCTTGTTGAAACAAATATGTCTTAAGACATTGGCGGAAGAGGCGGAGGTCGGTGATGGTACGTAATTCAGGGGGTAGGTCATTCCAAAGGGCTGGGCCCGCCACAGAGAAGGCTCTTCCCCTGGGTGTCGCCAGTCGGCATTGTCCGGCCGACGGCACCCTGAGAAGGCCCTCTCTGTGGGAGCGTATCGGTCTAAGGGATGTATGGGGCAGGAGGCGGTCTCGCATATAACTAGGCCCCGAGTCTAACCCCCTGCTGAAGCAGGAGACCCCATCCCCGTGATGGTGAACCTATAGCAGGTGTGCCAGAAGTGGCACGCAGAGCCCTCTCTGTGGGGACGTGCACTGTTGTCAGCTGATCTTCCAGGTTCCGTAACGTGTATGCACACCACAGAGGTGATATTCAGCAGGTTCTGACTAGTTCTGGAGAACTGGTAGTGGAAATTTTGAGTAGTTCAGAAAACCTGTGAATACCACCTCTGACTGGCCCCGCCCACATCTATTCTCTGCCTCCCAAGTCCCAGCTGATCGGGAGGAAATGGGGATTTTGCAGTAACCTTCCCCTGCCATTCCCAGCAAGTCACGCCCACAGAACCAATAGTAAAAAATTTTTGAATACAACCACTGGCGCACCAGCCAGCTGCTCTTCTGGGTTCCATCACACACATGTGCACCGCCAGCTGGTCTTCGAGACTACTTGTATAGTTGAGTAGCAATAATCATACCACTCTGAACACCTCCTTACGTCATTTCTGGTTCTTTGTACCTGACATTTGTCATCATAAATCTGATCCAGATCAGTGAGGGCCCAACATACAGTGAAGGTCAAATGTTAGATCTGGGATTTGTCTGGGCCACCGTTATATGATTTGGATGTAGAGTCCCTTGTCATGGTCAGATCACGTTCTGATTGCTTTGAATTTTTCATAGCTACTCTCCATGGGAGGAAAATTGGACCTGATTGGTTGGCCAGCCCATATGTCTGATTTCGTTGTGTTCAGAGATTCTTGGGGTGTTTCTGAGACACTAGTGCATGCTTTATTTATACCTTTGTTATTTTTACAAAAAAACTCAAGGTGGCAAAGATATTTAACACACCTTTCTCCTTCTTTTGTCCTCACAACTGCAACTCAATTGTTCAATTGTCCTCACAATTGCAACTCAACTTAGTCCCCCCTCTCTCTCTGCCTAACTCATAGGCACAAAGAGAGAGAGGGGGGGGGGGAACTAACCCATAATCAGCCTGTGACTTTCATGCCTAAGATAGGACTAGAACTCACCATATCCTGCTTACTTGCTTTTCTGCTGTTGGGAGAAATATCCATCTACTTCAGTTCTGTAGGAAGTTAGCACCCACCCCTCCTAGAAAAATAAAATATTTTAGGAAATATTAAAAAGGCAGAATATTATAGTTCCCTGGATGAGGAAAGGAGAAACAGGTTTTAAAGACAAAGTAGCTTCCTGCAGCTCCCTTCCCACCCCTCCCTTCAGCTCCAAGGTGATGGTATTAAGATCTTCACCCTTGATAGATTAGCCATGATAGGATTAGCCTCTATCCATCTCACCACATGGCACCTGGGAAGATTACATCATCCAACAAGGTTCAACCAAGCCTGGAACATAGACAGCCTACAAAGTTAACTAAGACTCCTGCCCCCTGGGAATCTGACAGCCAATGGGACAACCCCCCCCCCCTCTCTCTCGTGCTTTTTGCCCAGGACCTCAAGCCATGTGGTCCTGTCCACCATTAAAACCATATTTCCAAGCAGCCACCATGTTTCTACTGTCTTTCTCCCCACTTGGAACTGAACCTAGAAGGACATTTCTTCCAACAGTTCCAATCTGGGAGAAAGGCACTGGAAACAAAATAGAGACTGGAGGATGATTGGAAAGAGCGTCCATTTATTGATGAAGCAGAACCACCAAGTACTTGTGATTCTGCTGGGCAGCTGACTGCATGGAGTTGAGAGTGGTTTTTTTTTTAATACCTTCTCTTGGCCTTTGCACTTGAACTTCCTGTTTCTGTGCAAGAACATGTATTATGTTGGCTGTTATCAGACTCCCATGGTGCCATGTAGAAATCCTAAGTTTATCTGAACTAAGTTTGATTGAAGTTTGGCTGATGCAATGAAGGGGAATTAGGAAAATCCTATTGTAGCTGAGAGCTAACCCTATCTTTGTTCAGACCTTGCTGCAGGGAATTTGCTTATGAATAGAGCTATCTACTGTGTTTCGCCAAAAATACAACCTGTCCTGAAACTAAAGCCTTGGCACATTTTTTGGGTGGTCAAAAATATAACACCCCCACCCGAAAAACAAGCCCCCTGGACAACCCCCCCTCCGGCCAGGCAGAGCATCGCTCACCGACCTAGCAGTATCCCGAAGGTACCAAGCCATGTGGCGCTCTGCCCGCACCCCAGCTCCTGCGGCTTGGCACATTCAGGATACCCCCTAGGTCAATGCATAGAGCTCTACCTGGTTGCATGAGCACCTGTTCCATCCCCAGCTTGCATGGCTCCCAGCTTCACCATGCCCAGGGTCAGCTCTCCTTGCAGGATCAGGGTGCTGCCGCCGCCAAGCAAAACTACTCTGGCTTCCAAACTCCAGAACTTGGCTTCCGATTCTTCCAGCAGCGGCCGCTCCAAGAGTGTGCTCTTTGGTTATGGGCAGGCTGCCGGATAGAGCACACTCCTAGAGCGGCCGCTGCTGGAATAATCGGAACCCAAGTTCCGGAGTTTGGAAGCCGGAGAAGTTTTGCTTGGAGCTTGGTGGCAGCAGCGGCGCCCTGGTCCTGCAAGGAGAGCTGACCCAGGGCATGGTGAGGTTGGGAGGCATGCGAGGTGGGGGCGGAACAGGTGCTCACGCAACCCCCCTCTCCAGCCAGGCAGAGCTCCATGCACTGACAGGGGGTATCCCGAATATGCCAAGCCGCAGAAGCTGGGATGCGGGCAGAGTGCCACATGGCTTGGCACCTTAGGGATACTCCCTAGGTCAGTGAATGGTGCTCTGCCTGGCTGGAGAGGTTTGCCAGGTGGCTGCTCATGAGCATGGTCACCTCATGGCTGCTTCACCCGAGGCTGTGCCCGGCTCTTCGGGAGCCCGCTCGCAAGGGAGCAGCTGACCAGCAACCCCAAAACAATAAGCACTCCCTGTTAATAAGACCCAAGCAACATTTGGGGGGTGTTTCAAAAGAAAATAAGACCCTGTTGTATTTTTGGGGAAACACGGTATCTCTTTATCTCTTAAGTGCTGATATCTGCTGCTGCTGTGGGCTATTAAGGAAGGTGGGGGCTTGCTTTCCAAGTACACATTTCTCCATTTCTCATCCAGGGAAATATGTTATTCCTTTTTAATATTTCTCAAAATATTCATTCTTCTAGCAGAGGGGTGGGTGCTAACTTTCTACAATGCCTAAGGCAGATCTACAACTCACTCTCTCCTGGTGATTGGCCCAGAATCACTCAACTGACTTTCATGCCTAAGGCAGAACTTGAACTCCTGCTTTTCAATGGCGCCTTAACAGCCAAACCAAACTCGTTCACACTTTGACTGAGTTCTGAATCTCAATTTGAACTGAGAAGCCAACAACTGCCTCGTATTAGGTTGTGCCTATAAGGCCTCCCTGTCTGAGATATTGATACTCAATATCAAAAAAACACGAGAGAGAGAGAGAGAGAGAGAGAGAGAGAGAGAGAGAGAGAGAGAGAGAGAGAGAGAGAGAGAGAGAAATTTCCTCAGCCTTTCGGACCATCAGACTGAGAAAGGAATGGGGAAGTAGGCGTGGCCTAATTAAGTTTCTCAGTCTGATGGACCAATAGGCATTAAGGATTTCCCTGTCGTGATGCCTCCTGCTCCCCATCGCCGAGAATCCCATGTTTTTTCAGAGGACTTTCAATAGATGAAACAGTTGGGAGTCCCAATGGAGAAGATAAGCAAATCCAACCAAATTTATCAAGTCTGTAGGTAGTAAGCAAGCAGCCCAATGGTGGGTTATGACTGGTACACCCCTGTACGAGCGTACCAGCGGCTGCCGGGAGCACCAGGTACCGTTCCAATACAGTGCTCCGGAGAGCCCACCCGAACTCCTTAACTGTATTTGAGCTGTTTGGGGCTTCCGCACATGTGCATGGAGCATACGCCACCTGCGCGGCGCTCCAATGAGAAGCTGGAGTGCGGCGGGCGGTAAGTATGCATATTCACGCTGTGTGTGGTGCGCATCTGCTGCGCAGGTTCATGTGGTGGATGCCCAGCCCCATTGCACTGTACTGGTTGCAACGGGATCCAAAACCCACCACTGAAGCAGCCCCACTGAGGAAGTCCCCCAGTAGAGAGTGAACCCTACTGAAAACGTCCAACAGATAAAGCTAATAAAATTTGAGATGTCATCTGGCTGTGCAGAGCATGTATAATCATGTATAATCAAATATTTCTTCCTCTTGTGCCATATCCATCATCAGACGTTGACGATCATGTTGGCAATCCCATTTTTGTCAACAGCTGCATGAAAAAGTGCTGCTGAGTTTTGTCCAAACCAAGTCCCTTAAGTTTGAAACAATGACGTTCTTCTGCCTGGACCTCGTTTGCCTTCCATCTTTCCTTGGAGGATTAAGTAAAGTATGCCATAATTTTCCAAAGGTTGCATTGCATGTCCAAATAAATTGAAGTAATCAAGTATTACCTCATGATAAACTAAGCCAAAGGTTAGCAGAGCTAAGCTAAGGCTCACAATGAAGAAAGGCTTGCCAAAAAAGTAAAAAATAACAAAAAAAGCTTCTTCCAACATGTTAAAAATAAGAAAAAAGTTAAGGAAACAATTGGTCCACTGCTGGGAGAAAATGGCAAGAAGATGATAAGCAACAGGGAGAAAGCAGAACTATTTAACTCTTTCTTTGCATCTGTCTTTACACAAAGGGATAAAACAGTCCAATCAATCAAAAACAGCACCACAAATATCAGATTAGGAACACAAGTTGAAATAGAGAAGAAAATGGTAAGTGAGCACCTGTCTGCCCTGGACGAGTTCAAATCACCAGGACCGGATGGATTACACCCCAGGGTTCTGAAGGAACTGGCAGACGAGATCTCAGAACCACTGAACTATATCTTTCAGAGATCCTGGAGCACCGGGGAACTGCCAGAAGACTGGAAAAGAGCAGATGTGGTTCCCATCTTCAAAAAAGGAAAAAAAACAGATCCAGGAAACTATAGACCCATCAGCCTGACCTCAATACCAGGAAAGATTCTGGAAAAGATAATTAAACAACAAATAAGTGAACACCTAGAAGCAAACAAAGTAATAGCCAAAAGCCAACATGGGTTTGTCAAAAACAGATCATGCCAGACGAATCTAATTGCATTCTTTGACAAAGTAACAAAATCAGTGGACCAGAGGAATGCTGTTGATATAATTTACCTGGACTTCAGTAAGGCATTTGATAAAGTAGACCATAACCTACTATTAGATAAAGTAGAAAATTGTGGGTTAGACAGCACCACCACCAAATGGATTCGTAACTGGCTGACCAACCGCACTCAACGTGTAGTCCTCAATGGAACTGCATCTACATGGAAGGAAGTATGCAGTGGAGTCCCCCAAGGCTCTGTTTTAGGCCCAGTACTCTTTAACATCTTCATCAACGATTTGGATGAGGGGATAAATGGGGAACTCATCAAATTCGCAGACGACACCAAGCTGGCAGGAATAGCCAACACTCCAGAAGATAGGCTTAAGATACAGAAGGATCTAGACAAACTTGAACATTGGGCACTGTCTAATAAAATGAAATTCAATTGTGAAAAAAGTAAGGTCCTACATATAGGCAAGAAAAACCAAATGCACAAGTACAGTATAGGTGGTACCTTGCTCAATAGTAGCAACTGTGAGAGGGATCTCGGAATCCTAGTGGACAACCATTTAAATATGAGCCAGCAGTGTGCAGCAGCTGCCAAAAAAGCCAACACAGTTCTAGGCTGCATCAACAGAGGGATAGAATCTAGATCGCGTGAAGTGTTAATGCCACTGTATAGTGCCTTGGTAAGGCCACACTTGGAATACTGCATACAGTTTTGGTCGCCACGATGTAGAAAAGACGTGGAGACTCTGGAAAGAGTGCAAAGAAGAGCAACCAAGATGATTAGAGGACTGGAGACTAAGACATATGAAGAACGGCTGCAGGAACTGGGTATGTCTAGTTTGATGAAGAGAAGGACCAGGGGAGACATGATAGCAGTGTTCCGATATCTCAGAGGGTGCCACAAAGAAGAGGGAGTCAAACTTTTCTCCAAGACACCTGGGGGCAGGACAAGGAGCAATGGGTGGAAACTAACCAAGGAGAGAAGCAACTTAGAACTAAGGAGAAATTTCCTAACAGTAAGAACAATTAACCTCTGGAACAGCTTGCCTCCAGCAGTTGTGAATGCCCCAACCCTGGAAGTCTTTAAAAAGATGTTAGACAGCCATTTGTCTGAAATGGTATAAGATTCCTGCCCATGCAGGGGGTTGGACTAGAAGACCTACAAGGTCCCTTCCAACTCTGCTATTGTATTGTATTGTAAGCTGTATTAAACAGTCTCGATTTTGAGGTCTGATTTGATTTTTTCTGGAATTTTCTTCAGCTAACGAGTACCACTTATTTCCTCATTTCAGAATACATTTTAAAAAAATATTTGGACTATTAATTCTCCTGAAATTACTGTTACATAATCTGAGGGCTGGGAAGAGACAATATTTATTGAATATTTAAAAAAAAATCTCCAGTTTCCAACAAACAAAATCAGAAAAAGGGCTTCAAAAGGGCGGGAAACCCATCCCGAGACCTCACCGAGCCGAGGGCCCCGCCCACAAGGGGGAGCTTATCTCTATTGCGATGACGGGATGCTGTGGACCTGAACCAACCGCGCCCTCTTGCTGCTGCAGCCGCCTCCAGGTCTCGCGAGATGAAAAAGCAGTCTCGAGCGCGGCTTCACAATAACCGCTGCTATAGCAACCGCGCAAAACACACACCCCGCACGTAACGGCCTACTCATTCCCGTCCCAGTGCCTGAGTTAAAAAGAAGGGGAAACAGCCTTTCCCGCCTCTAGAGGCGGGACTTCCGGGGTGTTTTTTTTTAAATCTTCGCTCGGATATGACGACAGAGTGTCAACATGTAAGATGGCGGCTCATCACCGACAGAATACAGCGGGGCGGCGGAAAGTGCAGGTGAAGGAGGCGAAAGGGGAGCCGGCCGGGAAGGGAGGCGCGGGAGGCCCGTCGTGGCCGAGCTAAGCTGCTCGAGGCCACGAATGGTCGAGCGGCGTGGTGGCTCGGCGGTCAGGGCGAGGGGCGAAGGGCGGGGTGGGCGGGCAGCTTCCTCCCTCTCGCCTCCCTCCTGTGTGGGGATTCGCCTCGTATTGCCTCTCGGCACCGCTGCCGGGGATTATGGGGCTTGCCCCGACCTAGAAACTATCGGGTGTCACGTTGGGGGAGGAGGTGGAAGGGTTGCTCGGAGGCGCAACGTTTTCCGCTTTGGCGGGTTGCCATGCTGTGAGAGGAGGCGTGCGGCTTCCCCCCCCCCCCCGCGCCACACACACATCACTATCTCTCTCCCAAGCTATAACGAACGATCACAACAACAACTCCAAAATCCTATCTACCTCTGAATTGGCTGTCGTCCTTCGCCCGCCCAGAATCCATTAGAATCGGGCGGCTAAAAAATTCTGAACAGAGTTGGAAGGATCCTTAGAAGATAGAAATAACAGTGTTGGAAGAGACCATGGAGGTCTTCTAATCCAGGGGTCCCTAACCTTTTTTGCACCAGAGACCAGTTTCATTTTAAAGTAAATTCTGCGGACCGGCTGGTGTAGAGGGGGACGGGACGGGTGCATGCACACGTGTGGGGGGGGGGGGAGTCAGCTCACTCGGCCCTCTAGGGCTGGAGAATTCTGGGCAGGGGTCCCCAACCTTTGCAACTTTAAGTCTGAAGGACTTTAGCTTTGCTGGCTGGAGAATTCTGGGAGCTAAAGTCCTTCAGACTTAAAGTTGCAAAGGTTGGGGACCCCAGCTCTAGGGCAGTGGTCATACTTTCTTTCTTTCTTTCTTTCTTTCTTTCTTTCTTTCTTTCTTTCTTTCTTTCTTTCTTTCTTTCTTTCTTTCTTTCTCCCACCTTCTTTTTCTTTCTATTTCTTTCTCTTTCTCTCTTTTTCATTTTGTTTCTCTCTCTGTCTATCTCTCTATCTGTCTCTCTCCTCCCCCCACCCATCTGTCATTCTGTGTGTGTGTGTGTGTGTGTGTGTGTGTGTGTGTCTGTCTCTCTCCCTCTCCCTCCCTCTCTGTGTCTCTCACTGTTTGTCTCTTCCTCCCTCCCCCTCCCTCTCTCTCTGCATGTCAGTCTCTCCCTCCCTCTCCCCCCCACCCTGGAAGCAGCGAAAAGCCCAGCACGCCGGCCGGGGAGCCCACGGCTGCCTCCTCCTCCCGCAGCGAGCAGGCGGTGGGAGCACCCAAGGTCGCGGCACCCAAGTGTCGCCGAAGCTGTCCGGGCGCCGCACACCCACATCCCTCCCAGCCGTGCGCGGCGGCCAGCCCCAGAAAGCGCACCTGGACGGCCTCTGCAAGCGGCTTTTGCTGCTGCTGCTGCCCTCGAGCCCTGCAACATGCAGCTCCCGCCGTCCTAGATTGCCCAGCAGGCGCATCGGGCAGGACAGCTGGGCGCGTCTCCAACAGCTCTCTCCAAAAGCCACCAAGGCGTGCCCTTCAGGGGTTGGGAGGGAGGCGGGTGCGTGGCGCCCGGACGGCCTCGGGCGCTCCTCCCGCCCACTCGCTCGCTACAGGAGGAGGCAGCCGCAGCCCCCCCCCCAGCCGACATGCCAGCTCCTCCACTGCCTGGGGGGGAGGGAGAGAGAGAAGAAGAGCCGCACCCGAGGGGCCAAGGAGCCGACCACTGCTCTGGGGCCTCCAATGGCGCGAATGGCCGCGCCTGCACTCTCCCGCATCCTGTGCGCACTCTGCCCAGGGGCCTGCTCCCTCCTCCTCTACTCTGGCCCTGCGGCCCGGTTGCTATGAAGCCACAGACCGGCAACGGTCCGCAGACCGGGGGTTGGGGACCCCTGTTCTAATCCACCCCAACCCCCTCCAGCATAGGAAACCCTATGCCATTGCAGGACAAATGGTTGTCCAGTCTCCCTTTGGAAACCGCTAGTGATGGAGCACCCACAACTTCTGGGGACAAAGCTGCTCCACTGACAGTTCTGTCAGGAAGTTTCTCCTTAATTCCAGGTTGATTCTCTCCTTGATTAGTCTTCATCTATTGCTTCTACTCCTGCCTCCTGGTGCTTTGGAGAATGGGTGGACACCCTCCCTATTCTTTGGGCAGCCCCTCAAATACTGGAACACTGCTATTGTGTCATCTAATCCAACCTCGCCCCAGCAGGAGACCCTACACCATGAACCGAGGTGACACAGTGGTTAGAGTGCAGTACTGCAGGCTACTTCAGCTGACTGCTAGCTGCTCATTGACTTAGGGTTGATTCAGGGGTGGGTTCCTAAAGGTTCGCACGGGCTCCCGCGAGCCCTTTCGTCAAATTTCCCGATCCCGAGCGATCCGTTTGGACCGCTGTACCCGGAAGTAAGTATGTCCCCCCCCCGCGCGCGCACGTCCACGCCCCTCCCCACCACCGCCTAGCCAGCGCTAAACTCGCTGGCCAGTGGTGGGAAGAAGTTGCAGAGAGGCGCGGGCGAGTGCCCGTGCCTCTTCGCAACTGCTTCCCACCACTGGCCAGCGAGTTTAGCGAGTTTACCTCGCAGGGTTGTTGCGAATAAGAAATTGCAACGCCAGGCATCTCGATTCCAGTCCCGGGAGGAGTGGGGGGCAATGCAAAGTCCACGTGTCACCAGCAACTGAACCCCCTCCCTCAATAGCCCCCCTCCATCCTTCCAAGCCCAGGGAATGGCGCTCCCAGCTCCCACTGCCCCGAAGGACCCCGATCCCCCCCCCCAAATGCACGCGAACTGCTCCCTACTTTGGGTGCATGCCAGCCACAGCTCCCCCCGCCTCTTACAGGAGAAGCCGCCTCCCCCCCCCACCTCTGGAGCCGGTGCCCTCCAGCAGCCCTGCGCGGCGCTCCCTGCGCTGCGATGCCGAGAAAAATCCGGCTGCGGACAGTTGGACTCCCCGCCTCCGGTCTCTTAGCAACAGTGTTTCCCGGAGGCTGCTGGGAATTGTAGTTTTCCTTCCTCTGCACCGGACTGGCTTAGAAAGGTTCCAAGTGGGAGCGTTTGGAAAGATGCTGAGCTTCCTTTCCCTCCATCTCAGTCACCGGTTTTCTTTCTTTCTTTCTTTCTTTCTTTCTTTCTTTCTTTCTTTCTTTCTTTCTTTCTTTCTTTCTTTCCTTCCTTCTCTTTCTCTCTCTTTGCTTTCTTTCCCTTTTCTTTCCTTCCTTCTCTTTTTCTCTCTCTCTCTTTTTTCCTTCTCTCTCTCTCTTTCTTTCCTTCTCTTTCTTTTCTTTTTCTTTCTTTCTTTCCTTTTCTTGCTTTTCTTTTTCTTTCTTTCCTTCTCTTTCCTTCCTCCCTTCCTTTGTTCTATCCTTCTCTTTCTCTCTCTCTCTTTCTTCCTTCTCTTTCTGTCTTTCTTTCCTTTTCTTTCTTTCCTTCTCTCTCTTTCTTTCTCTCTTATCTCCTCTTTCTCTCACTCTTTCTTTCCTTCCTTCTCTTTCTCCTTTTCTTTTTCTTTCTTTATTTTCTTTTTCCTTCTTCCCTTCTTCCCTTCTTCTCTCTCTCTTTCCTTACTTCCTTTTTCTTTCCTCTTTCTCTTTCTTCCTTCTCTTTCTCTCTTTCTTTTCTCTCTCTCTCTCTCTTTCTCTTTCCTTCCTTCCTCCCTCCCTCCCTCCCTCTCCCTTATCTATCTATCTATCTATCTATCTATCTATCTATCTATCTATCTATCTATCTATCTATCTATCTATCTATCTATCTATCTGATGCAGTGACTCTGGGTGGCTTATAGTTTATTATGACTTTATATACATAATCTAACACCTTTCTGATGTTATTTTATATTTCTTTGCCCAATAAAATATTGTTGCTTGGGATAACACAATTAATTATAAAATCATAAAATATATATTCAGTGGAAACTGTTGACCTTTTTCAGGGTAAATTTTCAGAGTATTTTTCTACATATATTTTCTTAAAAATAGACTGTTAAAGGTATATGTATGCATAAGAAATCACTTTTTATCTGGAAATCAGTGGCCCTTGGCTGATGTGAAAAAAATGTAAGTTGCATTTGATTAGTACTTGATTGGGAAGTCACTACAAAAGAACAGGCCTATAAGTGGCTAGGCAATTAAAAAAATAAAATAAAACAGTGACAACCACTTCTGTAATGCTGCCAAGTAAACTATAGGGATGTGCCACACACGTCATAAGCAGTGGAGCTCAACTTCACTTACAAGTTTAAGAATGGTAATTGAGGATGTAATTGATACCTAGGATGTTGGCAACAACCTGTATCAACCTTATAGAATATCTTTTTTTTACATTATTTTAGGGAATTTCTATTTTTTAATTGTTTATAAAATATATTTACTACATGAAATGTTATTCCTTTTTGCAAATGTTTTCTTTGAGATGCAATATGTTGCTTTTAAGTGTTCAGACCAGGTTTATAAAGTGGCTGCTTTTCTATGGGCTGCCAGGTTGGTGCATTTTAGTGACCTTTCCTTACATAATTGGTGTTGTCTTTCATACTTTTGGATTTCTATTTTCTGTTTCTGTTACTTAGCAATTGCTAAAACAAATCCCACGTGAGAAAATATTCAAAGCCTTCTTGATTTTAATTGTCACTTTATTTATTCCTGCACATTGTAGTATTTATTCATTTTCATATCTGTTTTTCCACTGTTGTACAAACATAATTCCAGCAGCTGCTAACATTCTCACCTGGTCACATGGCCGGCAAGCCACTCCCACCCGGTCACATGGCCGGCAAGCCACTCCCACCCGGTCACATGGCCGGCAAGCCACTCCCACCCGGTCACATGGCCGGCAAGCCACTCCCACAAAGCAGGCCACACCCACAGAACCTGTTCCAAAAATTTTGAAACCCACCCCTGGGTTGATTCTGCCTTCCCTCCTTCCAAGGTGGGTAAAATGAGGACCCAGATTGTTGGGGGCAATAGGCTGACTCTAAAACAGCTTAGGGGGAGCTGTAAAAGCACTATAAAGCTGTATATAAGTCTGAGTGCTATTGCTATTTCTGACAGATTGCAGCCCAGCCTCTTGAAAGCTTCCAGTGATGAAGCTCCTACAACTTCTGAAGGCCATTGATTGATTGTTCTCACTGTCAGAAAATTTCTCCTTATTTCTAGCTTGAATTTCTCCTTGATCAGTTTCAATCCATTGCTCCTTGTCTGGCCTTCAGGTGCTTTGGAAAATAAGTTGACCTCCTGGTCTTCAAATAATAATTTCACAGATCTAATATAATATGAGAGTTGGGGTGGGCCAGGAAGAAATGTTATTTGGATAAGGACTGGGAGAGGCTCCACATTTCATCTTGAAACCTGGTGAGGTTTTGAACTGAGCCTACCTTAAAAAAAGTGGAATATTGAGGAGTCCATCCACTTGTACTCTGGACGCTTGCAGATTCAATATATTACTTTATGTTTTAATGAATAAACTTTCTTCCACTAAAAAAATCCAAAAGATAATCCTATTGAAATCTGAAGCTGGGTATATTTAACCTGGAATAGGCTTCTCTCTATCTTTGATCTCATTTTATTATTACATGCATTAGTGACTGCAACCCTAGCTTTTCACTGCTGGAGGCACTATCCTAAACCACTCCAATGCTTTTAAGTGATTATGTGCTAGAGCTTTAAAAGTACCAGTTGTCAGCTTTTCAAGTTTTCCATCCTTTTGCTATTATCTCAAAATCATTTCCAATTGTTTTTTCCCCTGTGTGAAGAGTAAAAAACATATAGCTTGATTTTTGCTGCATGAGTGTGCTTTTCATGTCAGTTTTGAGTACAGGTAGTCCTCAACTTACGATCACAACTACAAAATTTCTGTTTCTAAGTGAAACATTTCTTAAGTGAGTTTTGACCCATTTTATGACCTTTGTTGCCAGTTGTTAAATGAATCATTGCAGTTGTTAATAACATTGTTGTTAAATTAATTTGGCTTCTTCATTGACTTTGCTTGTCAGAAGGCCTCAAAAGGGAATCATATGACCCCAGCACACTGCAACAATCATAAATATGAGTTATTTGTCAATTGTCTGGATTTTCATCTCACATGACCATGAAGACACTGCAATGTTCATAAGTGAAATACAACCCATAACTCACTTTTTTCAGTGCTATTGAAGGTCAATAAATGAACGGTTGTAAGTCAAGGACTAATTCTATAACTGTTTCTTGAAAAGTGGAGTACATTTGGATAAGTATTGTTTATCTTGATCTTCTAACAGATGCATATAAAAAAACAGCAGATTGGAAGTATATAATAGTCTGCACTGGATTAGAGTTCCCACAGGTGTGCGTATAATTGTAATTCTCATATTTTTTGGAGTTTTAAATTTTTGATATTTTACTATTTATATCACTGCCTAGAAGATCAGGTGAATGAATGCTAATAGAAATATGTTTTATTAATCAGTGGAATTAATTCATTGAATAGGGCAGATTAGGCATTCAGGTTTAACTTAATGATCATTGTGGAAATTAAGGTGTTCCTGATGAAGAATCAGCGTTATCAGGAGGTATCAGCATGTTGGAGGAAATGGCTACGTTTGCAGACATTATTTTTAAAAAATTTAGTCCTCTCTTCAAATATCCTAGTGAAGAAGTCTAGAATATGTTGAGGAAAAACTTGGTCTGAGTAGAAGACAAAATGAATGGAAGTGCTTTTATTTTGTGATGAAAATATATTGTAGGAATAATAATTGGGCCATTGTGTTATGCCATGTTTTGGAATGCCTATGTTTCTGAAGTGTGACAGGTTTTAGTGGCAGATTGTTGAGGTGGCAGAGCTAAGCAGGGGATGCCCTGGTTAGTATTTGGGTAGAAATAGGCATTTGGGAGGGACTTTAGCATAAAAAGTGAAATGGAGTAAGGTTCTTTGCTGTAGAAGCATATGTCCATTTAAATTTAGGAATGTGACTGACAAACACTTCTTAGCTTTACTTACTTTGATAGGACAATGCAAGGTATTTCCTAACATTTGCAAGGAGGATTCCCAATGGTATCATTGGTAGATTTTGCAGAGAGGACAGTAGGGGGGAGGAAAGGCAAGAAGAATTTCTTTTTATTTCCAAATTGTACCCCATATAAGAATAATTTTAAAGTAGAAATTGATTTTCTTATTCCTTAAAGTTTACAGTATAGAATAAACTTCTCTAGAATTATTTATTTATTTATTTATTTATTTTTCACATTTATAACCCGTACCCATCTCACCATAAAGGGACTCGGGGGGGCGAACAGAGATTTAAAATCAATTATACATAAATACAAAATATTATTAAATAATAACTAAATTAAATCAATACCCTGCTTAAAATAAGTTTAAAATTAAAACCCAAATTATAATTTTGATTTGTTATAAAATAATGGGTGTGGAGTAGATCATGCTAGGCCGGCCAGATGAAAATAATAAGTTTTTAGGTGCTGGCGAAACAAGCGGAGGACTGTGATGGAACGGAGGTCGGGAGGTAGGCCATTCCAGAGGGTAGGGCCCACCACAGAGAAGGCCCTTCCCCTGGGAGCCGCCAACCGGCATTGTCCAGTCGACGGCACCCGGAGAAGACCCTCTCCCTGGGAGCAAGTCGGTCGAAGGGATGTTTGGGGTAGAAGACGGTCTCGAAGGTAGCTAGGCCCCGTGCCCTGGAGCACCTTGAATATGGTCATCAAAACCTTGTAACGTACCCGGTAGGTCACAGGTAGCCAGTGCAGCTCGCGCAGGAGTGGTGTTATGTGGGAATGTCTTGAGATTCCCATGATCACCCGCGCGGCCGCATTCTGGACCAACTGCAACCTCCGAGAGCATCTCAAGGGGAGCCCCATGTAGAGAGCGTTGCAGTAGTCCAGACGAGAATTATGGGTGTCTTTTCTATCTTTTCTTTGAAGCTGTCTCTGAATGAGAGGAGTTTTTCCTACAGGCGGAGTCTAACAACTGGACTGTTGGGGGGGGGGGGGGAACTTGTTCAGTTGCCTTTAAAAAATAATAGTTTTGAGACAACTTTGACCTGGCTAATTGAGAATCTCCACAGACATTAAAACCAAGAATTACAAGAATCTTTTCTTCCAGAGTTCTTTGCCACCTACTGTAGTAAGTAAATAAAACTTATTTACAGTAACAATAATAAAGTACTCAGATCTGTACAATTTAAAATGAAAGTAATCTAAACTAACATTCTAGTTAAGCCCAGAGTTTTCACAAAGCCATCAGAAAGGAACACAATTTTCAACCCAGGTAATTAACCCAGGTAATTAACAAGTGCTGAGTACTGATGTATGGTATTGTGAAGCTTCCACTACACTCATTGTACAAGAGCAGAAGAGAGGTAGTTGTACTCCAGTATGGTTGATGATAGGCTTAATGAAAGTGTCATTGTCAAGCCCCAACATCCACAAAAAGCAAACGGTGGTGTGGGAAGCCACCCACCCTCAGAAGAATGAAATATTTTGGAAAATATTTTTAAAAGGCAGAATATTATAGGGAAAAGTGGAGAAGGACAGAAAACAGACTCAGTCTTTCTTAATAGCCCCCAGCAGATATTTTGTGCCTATTAAGAAAGATTGGGCCAGCCTATTCGCAAGATTAAAAAAAAAAAAGACTTCAGCTCCAGAATGATGGGATGTGGAAACAGTATTTATCTATTAAGAAAGGCAGACTAGAGGCAATAGATAACAGTGTAAAATCAATTACACATGCCTGACAGGATTAGGACTAAGGAAGTGATAATTAAGACCCATCATAAGCCATTGTGAAACAAGTAAAACCAATCAAATAGTAAAAACAAACAAGGCAAGCTTCCAGATTTCAAAGTGCTGTAAAAACTGTATAAAAGCTCACATAAAACCAAGCCAGCTGACCCAAAACTGCACACCGTCTTTGTGGTTCTGTTCAATAAACCTTTCTTTCCAATCAACCTCCATGTTGTTTCCAGCATCTTTCTCCCCGCTTGGAACTCAACCAGATGGATTTTCCTTCCAACTGTATTATTCCCTTCCTATGAGTAAAAAAAATCATGAAGCGGTGGCTCCGTGGCTAAGACGCTGAACTTGTTGCTCAGAAAGGCTGGCAGTTTGGTGGTTCAATCTGCATAACGGAGTGAGCCCCTGTTACTTGTCCCAGCTTCTGCCAACCCAGCAGTTCAAAAGCACATAAAAAATGCAAGTAGAAAAATAGGGACCACCTTTGGTGGGAAGGGAATAGCATTCCGTGCGCCTTCAGCGTTTAGTCATGCCAGCCACATGACCACAGAGACGTCTTCGGACAGTGCTGGCTTTTCAGCTTTGAAACGGAGAGGAGCACTGCCCTCTAGAGTCAGGAACGACTAGCACATGTGCGAGGGGAACCTTTACCTTTATGAGTAAAAGTTTTCCCAAATTAAAGCAACACTTTGCATCATTAAAGATGTACTCTGAGGATTGCTAAGGGGGAGCTGTTTTAATTCTTTTTCTAACAAACAAACTTTCTAAATTTTACTGCCTCTTTGCCATGTGTAATGTAGCTCCTCCTCCTTGGAAATGCAGGCAACATTCCATCGTAGTAAACACCCTGCAGGGAACATGAATTTATACATGTGCCTCCTTTTTGCACATGCTGGAGGAAAACTAGTATTGAGAATATAGCAAGACAGAATTCATTGCTCACCAAAGCTGTGGATAATGCAGAATGCATTTAAAACATTCCTAATAACCCTAAAGTGGTCATGTGACTATGAGTTCTCTTTTCAGTAGCAACAACATTTCATATTGCTCATTATTTTTCTCATCAGCAATCTATTTTGTTGTTCTCAGAATACTGGGAAGAAATAGGATTAATAGCTTTTTACCATATAATACAATATACTGTCATATTCATAACTATATCTACAAAACAAAATAGCTACATCTGTATCATGTCTCAGATTTAGGAAATCTGGTGAAATTGTGAAATATCTCGTATTTCTTTTGGTTATTACAGATATTAATGAACTTTGTCAATCTCTAATAATAAACCATATTGTCTTACATAAGGGGACTGTGTCTGTAGATGGGGCGTGGGGAATTAGCATGAAAACTTGGATTAAAAGATATGAATTTGCAGAAATAAGATTGGCCCTTACTTAGACAATTCATGAGGCTTTGAAGACATGGTTTAGCCCAGGGGTCCCCAACCCCTGGGCCGCGGACCGGTGCCAGTCCGTGGCTTGATAGTAACCGGGCCAGAGTGAGCTGCGGAGAGAGTAGCGCAACTCTTAGGAAAGTGTAGCAAGCGCTCCGTTATCCTGGCAGCTGGCCGGGGTGCTCCCCAGGGGCAGGACGGGGGCAACGGCCTGCATTGAGGGGGGGGGCTTGGGACACCTTTCGGGTGGTCTTTCGGGTGCGCTTCAAGGTCTTGACGACCATCTTCAAAGCGGTCCATGGCTCGGGACCTAGTTACATGCGAGACCGTCTCCTGCCCCATACATCCCTTAGACCGATCCGCTCCCACAGAGAGGGCCTTCTCAGGGTGCCGTCGGCCGGACAATGCCGACTGGCGACACCCAGGGGAAGGGCCTTCTCTGTGGCGGGCCCTGCCCTGTGGAACGACCTACCCCCTGAACTCCGCACCATCACCGACCTCCACCTCTTTCGCCAGTGTTTAAAAACACACTTGTTTCATCAAGCCGGCCTAACACAGCCTCCGCTGTGACTAGAATTAGATAGTTTTAAAATGGGGATTTTAATTGGTTTTAGCGCAGGTCTGAAATATTTAATAGCTTTTTAAATTTTGTATTTTGTATATTTATATGTTATTTTAAATTCCTGTGTGCCGCCCTGGGTCCTTTTGGAGACAGGCGGGATATAAATCAAATAAAACTCTTTAGATGCACAGGGGGAAGGGGCTGCCAGGCCCTCCTGCCCGGGACGCAGCCCGTCCTTCCCTGCCCCAGTCGAGGATCCTTCGCTGGAGGATCCCCTTCCCCTGGCAGCTTTCCCACCCGGTTGCACGTGACTGCCGAACGTGCGTGCGGCCCACGTGACTTGACTCACCTGCTGGAGGCTCCCAACGGTCCGCGGAATTTTTTTTACATGAAACCGGTCCCTGGTGCCAAAAAGGTTGGGAACCCCTGGTTTAGCCAATAGGTTTGGAGAGTCCCATAATGATATTGAGCCCAACATGCAGTTTGTTTGATTGTTGTCACTAGGGTGTTTGGGACATTATTGGGTTTTGTACTGAGATTTTTTTCTTTGTAAGCAACCCAGAGTCACTGTAAATGTTGGACAGCCATATAAATTTTCTTAATAAATAAAATAAATATCTAGGAACAGATTCTCTATGTTGTGGGCTCTTTTTCTTTCAGAGATCATAGGACTTTAATGATATGAGAAAGTTAGAACAGAAAAATGCACCCGAGCATGGAAAGCTCTTAGAAGTCTTATTAGAAACAGATGAAAGTTGAATAATTCAAGGTCATGCGAGTTTGATAAAATACTACGGCCTTTTTGTTTAGAATAAACTTAGCATGTCCATTTATCTTAAAAATGCATAACCTGGAATGTGCATCTTAATTATTGTTTCTGCTGGCTAATCTAGATTTTTTTAAAAATAAATAAACAAGCCCAAATTACAAAACTGCAGTTTCAGTGATTGGGACGATCTGGAACAATTGAAACAATGCAACTTGAGGTGGCCAAATTTCAAATTTGTTGCTTTGTTTCCCTGCTAGCTCATGCTGAGACAATTCAACATAATAAAAAAGAAATAGTATATTCCCAAATTATCTGGAATGCTCTATTCCTGAATTTGTGAGTTTTTTTCATCCCTGATATGAGACATCAGTTGTTTAGGAACTCATTTTTTTAAATGAAAAGGAGATATTTATGAGCATGCTTGAACAGAATGATGATTCTGCTTTATAGTTTCTTAATGCTTCTGTTGGATTTATATCAAATGTTTTAGGTCTCTTATGTAATTAGAGATGAGGTGGAGAAGTATAATCGCAATGGGGTAAATGCGCTACAGCTGGATCCAGCGTTGAACAGACTTTTTACTGCGGGTCGAGATTCAATCATCAGGATATGGAGTGTAAACCAACACAAGGTAAACTAAGCACGGAATGTACTTTACATAGATACATTTTCACTTTTAGGCATATAGTCAAATTTTCTAGCAAAAATAGTTTATATCATTAAAGAATAGGTTTGGTTGTATTTGCTAGCATCACACTTTCCTTATTTTTACTTACTTTTTGAGTATTTTTTCTTAATTTGAGAGCTGCTCAGATTTTTCAGATATCTGATCTACAAAAAGAATGGCAAATTTTAATCTGGGATTTGAAGTAACCATGATTTAACCATATCTTAGCCTGAACCCATTTGGTAAGGCCAACCTAACTTGTACTGAAACAAAATCATTGTCTATGCTCCTCTTTTCAGCCAGATTTGGCTCCTAACATGACTCCCAATTATGAATCTTCTTACATGGATGGTATGTCTTTCCCCGAAAATACGATCTACCACGAAAACAAGCCCTCGCCTGATTTTCATACTTGGGCCTAATATAAGCCCTACTCCAAAAATAAGCTCTAGTTAAGCCCCTCCCACTATCTGGTTGTAGAAGATGGGGCGAGGCACATGCATAAAAAACAGCCAGGGGTGGAGGTGGAGCTGCCCTATGTGCCCCACACCTGCTTACTTTAGGACTGCCGTAGCCACACCCCAACACCTATCACACCACTGCCTGATTTGTTCTGCGGTTGTTTGTGGCTGGGCGCCAGGTGGTGCATCATGCCAGTACCGCCACTTGCAGCAGGATGCCACATGGCTCGTCGCACCAGCGCCATTGTTCACATGTGCAACTGCACAACGCACTATGCAGCCTCCTGCCGCAAGTGTTGGCACCAGTGCGACAAGCCATACGGTGTCTGGCTGCAAGTGGCTGCAGAAGAAGTTGGACAACAGTGTGACAGGTGTCAGAGTGTGGGAAGCTTGGCTGTGGTGATCCTAAGCTAAGTGGGTAAGACATTCCCCCAAAATAAGGCCTGCCTCTTACTTTGGGGCCCAAAAGAAAATAAGACCAGGTTTTATTTTCAGGGAAACAAGGTATGTGGTCATGTGTTCTGTTATTTTGTACTTAGCCAACCCATTCACTGAGGGCGGGGCTAGGAAATGTGACAGTGGATCATAGGACTGGTAAAGATGCCACTTACCAGGAAATGTTCTTCAAATAATCTCAGTCCTATAGCTAACACCGTGGATTAATATGTAGATGAAATAAATAGATCCTAAAATTGTTGGCAATTGATGCACTGATTGCTAACATAGTAATTCTGAAATATAGATGAAGCTGCCTCTTGTCATAATAACAGCCTCGAGAGAATTCTTATGACACAGGATTAGAACTCAAAATATTGTTTTTAATTCCAGCAAGACCCCTATATAGCATCAATGGAACATCATACAGACTGGGTGAATGATATTGTACTTTGCTGCAATGGTAAAACCTGTAAGTAATTTTTTGAATATTTTATGATGAAATAGAACAATGTGTGTCAGTTATCTCAGTGTTTGGAATTTGCATATTTTTCCATTCTGTGTTCATAAGCTCTGTTTCAATTTATAGCAGTCATGTAAAATTCCAATTTATATAGTGATAAACAGTGGAAGCCATTATCAACGGATGTGAAAAAATACCTGAAAAGTAAAGCTGCAAAAATTTTTAAAATAATGTTGCCAAGTGGCAGAAAGCATCAGAAAATAAAATACTTGTTGAATTAGGAATTTCTGAAACAATAGAAATGTTTCCCTGATACTGGCAACATTGAGCAAAAACAAACAGCTGCTGAATTTCTCCAGAGATAGAGTTCCAAAGTCATCCTTCTGTTAATTAACTCTGGCATATGCTTCTGAGCAGTTATCAGTCCTAATGATTCTGTTTTTCAATTGTAAACAGATTTCTCTTGTTACTTGTCATCAAGACAAACAGTTCATTTTATCTTTACAGTGATTTCGGCTTCATCAGATACTACTGTCAAAGTATGGAACGCACATAAAGGGTTTTGCATGTCAACCCTAAGAACCCATAAGGTAAAATGCAAAAAATGCCATTAGCAATACTTGTGCTGTAACAGTATCCTGGTTATTTAGTTCTATTTGCCACATGTCTCTGTTTGTTTTAGGATTATGTGAAAGCTTTGGCTTATGCAAAAGACAAAGAATTGGTAGCATCTGCTGGGTTGGACAGACAAATATTCCTCTGGGATGTAAATACTCTAACTGCACTGACTGCCTCAAATAATACTGTCACGAGTAAGTATCCAGAAATAAACCCATGCTGGTTTGTGTAAGATAGGGGAGTCCAAACTTGGCAACTTTCTTATGCTGCCTGGGAAATTCTGAGAGTTGAAGTGCACAAGTCTTAAAGTTGCCAAGCTTGGATGCTCATGGTATAAGACATGCTATGATAATCAAATAATTCAATCTAAAATGCAGGGAGCTTTAAGGATTGACCATGTGTCCTTCAGAAAATAAAGGATGGCCTCTGTAGTGAATCTCTGAAAATTGGTACAATCTTGAAATAACATCTTTATATGTAATATTCCCCTTGCATTTATCTTGAGTGATAACAATGTTATCTATTGGAGTTTCTGGGGGACAGCTGCTGTTCCTTCAAAAATTTGGCCATTCTCTTTGAAGACAATACAATATACTATTAGATTGGCATCTTAATCAATCACTCTGAATAGAGCTGGAAAAGACCATGGAAGTGATCCAGGCAGGAGACTCTATACCATTTCAGACAAGTGATTGTCCAGTTTCTTCTTAAAACCCTCCAGTAATGAAGCACCCACAACCTCTGAAGGCAAGTTGTTACACTGTTTAATTGTCCTCACTGTTAGGAGGTTTCTCTTTAATTCCAAGTTTCTTCTTTCCTTCATTAGGTTCCATCCATTGTTTCTTGTCCTACACTCTGCTTTGGAAAATAAATTGTCCCTCTCATCTTTGTGGCAGCCTCTCAAATGCTGAATATTACTATCCTGTGCCACCTATTTCTTTTTTCTCTCTAGACTAACCAAACCCAAATCATGCAACTGCTCTTCATATGTTTTAGTCTCCAGACCTTTAATCATCTTAGTTTCTCTTCTTTGCACTTTTTCCAAAGTCTCAACATCTTTTTTGTAATATGATGACCAAAATTGCATGTAAATGTAATACCGTTAAGGACTACTCATTGAGTATGGTTTGTCAGTCAGTTACAAATCCATCTGGTGGTGATGCTGTATATCCCACATTTTTGTAGCTTACCAAGAAATAGGTTGTGGTTGTTTTTGTCAAATGCCTCGCTGAAGTCTTAATATACTTTGTCCGCAGCATTTTGCTGGTCTGCTGATTTAGTCACTTTGTCAAAGAATGAAATAAAATTGGTTTGGCATGATTGGTTTTTAACTCACTTTTGCTGGCTGCTAGTTACAACTTTATTTATTTTTAGATATTCACAGATCTTGTGTTATGATTATTTTTTTCCAATATCTTCCCAGGTATTGATGTGGGGCTAATTGATCTGTAGTTTCCTGCATCTGTTTTTCTTCCTTTTAAAATATATATATATATGACTGGATTTTGCAGATTTAAGTAATTATATAAGTTCAATACTACCACATTCTGACATAAAATTCAATTTTTCCTATCTTAAAGCATCTCTCGCAATTGAAATAAAATAAACAGTTTTATTAAAGAGTTCCTTCTGTGGGTAGTTTTTTTAAAAATCCTTAATGTTTGAAAATTTGTATATAGTTGCAAGCTGCTGTATTTGTGGTTTTGGTTTTTTTTTGCTATTAGAGTTGTTATTTCAAGTTTGCTTTTTTTTTTTCTTTGCTCCCTCCAACTTCCTGGAGTGCTTTCCCTTAAATAATATTGTGTTTTCTATCCAATAGCTTCCTCCCTTAGCGGAAACAAAGACTCAATCTACAGTCTTGCCATGAATCAGATGGGAACAGTAATTGTATCCGGGTCCACTGAAAAGGTAATGACAATTTAGGCAGCTTATCCTCACAGGATGAAATGAATTGCTGAAAGGATTACTAATAGAGTTTGTGTACAGCTACGAAACAAATTCAGGCGCCCTATTCTGCAGTAGAAAAGGGAAAATTACCTATTTCTGTGTGTAGAGGTGGTTTGTTATAGGATCTCCCATTCTAATTCAGTAATCTTCGACTTACAGTAGTAAACCTCGATGGCTCAGGGTGCAGCACTGCAGGCTACTTCTGCTGCCTGCCGGTTGCTGCAATTTGGCAGGTTGAATCTCACCAGGCTCAAGGCTGACTCAGCCTTCCGTCCTTCCGAAGTGGGTAAACGAGGACCCAGATTGTTTTGGCGGGGGGGGGGGGGGGGGAGGCTGATTCTGTAAATGCTTAGAGAAGGTTGTAAAGCACTGTGAAGCGGTATATAAGCCTAAGTGCTATTGCTATTTAGTGACTGTTTGAACTTACAAAGTCACTGGGGAAAAAATGATTTATGACCATTTTTGGCATTTGTGACCATTGCAGCATCTCCCTGGTTACATGACCAAATAGCAATAGCACTTAGCAGTAGCACTTATATACCACTTCAGACTGCTTTGCAGCCCTCTCTAAGTGGTTTACAGAGTCAACCTATTGCCCCACAACACTCTGGGTCCTCATTTTACCAACCTCGGAAGCCTGTCAGGATTGAACTCCTGGAGTGAGCAGTGAGTTAGAACTGCAGTACTGCATTCTACCCACTGTGCCACCATGGCTCTTCTCCAAATTCAGATGCTTGCCAACTGACTTGTGTTTATGACGATCGCAGTGTCATGTGATCAGCTTTTGTGGACTCCTGACAAGCCAGGTTCACTTAACAACCATGTTACTAACTTAACAATTGTAGTAATTAGTTTAGCAACTATGCCAAGAAAGGTTGTGAAATGGGGCAAAATTCACTCAACAAATATCTCGCTTAGCAACAGAAAATTTGGGCTCAATTGTTGCAAGTTGAGGACTATCTGTAGTTTTGAGTTGCTGTTTTCTTTGGACTTCCCTGTATACATTCTGTTTTCATATTGACCTGCAGCTAATGCATTGAGTTAATGAGGCATAATATAGGAAACTCTCTTCAGATACGTATGACTAAGTTTCTGTCTTATCAGGAAGAAAAATCCATTAAAGGAGCAGATAATTTTAATACAAGGATTCCAAGTTTGTAGTTTTTGAGCAGTGGCATCTACATTCCTTAAATAAACTTAAATGTAAGCAATGTCCTGGGCTCGCTATAACCATGCTGTGCAAGGATTGCTTTTGACTCGGTCAAATAGACTATTGATCTGGTCCATCCTTGTAATTGAAAGAGGATATCCTATTTCCCAGCGTTGCTGCTTTGATCTGCATGTCTTCAGTGTAACTGTTGTGAGGAGAGACCATTAACAGTAGAACAGTATTTTATAAGCTGTAGGCATCTGCTCAGTTTTTAGAATTTTCAGGATAGAGCAGAGAGAGAGAAAAGTTTGAGAAGTTCACAGGCTGCAATACATAGTTTAGCATAAGAGTGTTCCAACCTCAGCAACTTTTAATGAGTAGACTTCAACTCCCAGAATTCCCTGGTTGGTTGGAAAACTGGTGCAGTTTTATAACTCAACTAGCCGATAACCCAACATTGCCTGGGTATTTATTTATAGAGGGAAAATGTCTGGACCAAACGTAATTTCTAATGTTAGATTTTCTTCCTTATGGAGTACTGTGAAGCCATTACAATGGCAACTCCACCTGACTGCACAGTAGAAGCCACTTTACAGCAGTACAGTAGAAACCATTAACGGGCTGTATCTTAACAGAACACACACCCCGTGGGATTTTATGGGCGTCTTACCCCCACAATAATTTTTTCCAGAGAGTATGCCATCTGTGTACCAAGTTTGATTGAAATTGTTCGAAGCGTCCCAGAATTAGGATGGAACACACACACACACACACACACACACACACACTTAAGGAACAAAGCTTATTCTAGAATATTTGTTGTTCATAAATTCTTATTTTCTCCCTGCCACCTCCAACTCCCCACCAAACCAAGTGATGTTATACTGACATATGTGGCTGATTTGGTTGGGTGACGATGATGAGTAGATATATAAAATTATAACAAAGAACCGTTTACTTAAAAAAAATCAGCCTGACAGCTCTCCAGAGTGAATATTATTTTTCTAAAAGATCTAAGCCTTAAAGGTTTTGAAATAAGTAACATCTTATAGTACTAATGTCAGGTCTGCTTCACCGATAACCAAGACAGAAACCTCTCGACTCCATTTTAGTGGAATTAAAAGTACTTTTACTGGTTAAGGAATGAATAGCATAGATGCTAAGCAAGGTCTGAAGCATTTAGGCGCAAAAGCATACATATCAATATATGTCCAACCCCCTTCCCCCGAATAACCCCCTTCCATGGTCCAATGTGTAAAGCCCCTAGGTGTCATGTGGCTTCATCTTCAAAAAGCATCATCAGGTTGGTATGTAAGACCGTTGACCTTGACCATAAGATGACCCAACCACTGGCATGCGAAGTAGATGGTAACAGTAGATGGCACCAGAGTACTTCCTTCAGCAACTCACCCTCCTGAACCATACAGTCCCAATAACCCAATGCAAAGCCCCTTCTTCCCCGTTTCATATGACAGCCAGAGCGAACAGGAATGTGAATGTCTTTTGAAAACCTATTTTCAAAGCAGTGTAAGGATACATGAATTTAATACCATTACAAAAATGGTACCAATTTTGCTTTTCTAATAGGTCTTAAGGGTATGGGACCCAAGAACCTGTGCAAAACTTATGAAACTCAAGGGACACACAGACAATGTTAAAGCTTTGCTACTGAACCGAGATGGTACACAGGTATGTTTTTAATATACTTCCCTCAGTTCCTTGGCTTCCAGGTTGTAGTATTTTTCTCCATCCAATTAGACCTACTTCAATAACATAGTTCCAATTTATTTATTTATTTATTTGGATTTATTGACCGTCCCCTCTTTCCGAAGAGACTCCGGGCGGTGTACAGGAATTTAAGAACATATACATATAACAAATTATAAATAATTAAAACTAAATTAATTGTTTTACCCTGTGTTAAAAAGTACCTTGTTTAAATTTATATCGTAAAAACCCAATTGGTAATATTTACTAAAACTAGGCTGGTACAGTAGGTTAGGCCAGGCCGGCCTGCTGGAAAAGATGGGTCTTTAATTGTTGACGGAAGGAGCGGAGGTCCGTAATAGATCTAAGTTCGGGGGGTAGGTCATTCCAGAGGGTTGGGTCCGCCACAGAGAAGGCCCTTCCCCTGGATGCCGCCTGTTGGCATTGCCAGGTGGACGGCACCCGGAGAAGTCCCTCTCTGTGTGAGCGAATCGGTCGAAGGGATGTGTGGGATGTTTTTCTTAAGCAAAAATTAATTTAAGTCCACTATTGTATCTTAAATCTTATTGAGTATCCTGAACTGAATTGCATATTTAACACCTATGCGTTACAAGTATTTTTTTACAGAGCCAATGAACAAGACTGACATTTTAAGTCAAGTGTCAAACATGAATGGGTCAAACTATGGATGAGCATTTCATTTTAATGACAAAAGTAGTACAGTAAATGTAGCTTTTAATCATTTAGTTTGGTGTTTCACAACCTTGGCAGTTTTAAGACTTGTGGATTTCAACTCCCAGAATTCCCCTACTAGCCATGCTAGCTGAGGAATTCTGGGTGTTGAAGTTCACACTTCTTAAACTCACCAAAGTTGAGAAAGAGTTGAAATAACATCAAGCACCTCCGTTGCATTCCATTGGTCAAAATATTGCTTTTGTCTGTGGCTTTGTGCTTAAAATTGGGTATTGTAGCATTTTTTAAAAACTCTCATTCTTACAGTGTCTTTCTGGAAGTTCCGATGGAACTATACGACTCTGGTCACTTGGTCAGCAGAGATGTATAGCTACGTACAGAGTCCATGATGAAGGCGTATGGGCACTTCAAGTCAACGAAGCCTTCACTCATGTTTATTCGGGTGGAAGAGACAGAAAGATATACTGTACAGATTTACGGAACCCTGATATCCGTGTGCTTATTTGTGAAGAAAAGGCACCAGTTCTTAAGGTAATATTTTTCTAAAGATCTGATCTTCAAGATTGGAGAATTGATCATCTTTTCATTCTTTGGCATGCTTTTGACTGTCCCAATGATTGTTGGAGAAATACATCATACAATTTTGATAACTGTTGTATTTTATATCTGTATTGACTTACATGTGGCCTTTACTGTTAATGAAATGATTGCCTTTCCCTAGAACAGGGATGGTGAACCTTTTTTTGCACCGAATGCCGAAAAGGGAGCACTTGGTTCATCTGGGCTGTGACCAGGAATGTGCATGCGCATGTGACGATGAGCTGTCCTTTGTGCATGTGGCAATGATGAAAACCGGAAGAGCTGGTCTTTGATTTCCGGCACACATATGCATACCTGCCAGCAAGTCTTCTGGTTACTGCCACGCATGCGCACGCAAGAAAATGGAAGACCAGCTCCAGTTTCCGGCATTGCCGCATGCACCTGATTGGCGCGTGCGTGCCAGAAACCCGGAAGAGGAACAGGTGGCACCGCACGTGCCAGGCAACATGGCTCCACGTGCCATTTCTGGCACATGTGCCATAGGTTCGCCATCACGGCCCTGGAGGTTCTGCAGAAGCAACGCCAAAGGCAGTTGCCTGGATAGCTGAATCAGACATCCAGTTACGAGGTCTCTGCGGTACCTCCATAAAAGTTTCATTTGTAATTAGGTACTTGCATATATATGATTACTTCTCTTCTGTAATATCTTCATCATATGCTCAGTAATAATATTAATGAAGCGAATCACAAAACTTTTAAATTGGATTACCATACAGACTTGTGATTCCCCCTCCCTTTCATACTTGAAATCACATGTCGCCTGTTAACTTCCCCTACTTGCCATGAAAACCCTTCAGGACCCTGCACGTTTTTAATATAGTGCATTTTTGATCTGTCTCACCTGAGAGAGAATAAAATATAAATCTGCTTCAGTATAGGATCTGATGAAATCCAATGCTGTGAACTTTCCTAACATTCTGCCAACCCTTTTTAATGCAGAATCGCTAGGGAAGGACATTAGCAGGTTTCTGTACCATGGGTTCTGTAGTTGGCTAAGTTGACGGGAACCTTCCATGATGCAGAGAGGAGACAGCTCACTATGTAGCATTGGCAGGAATTGGAAAATAACAGGAAAAGGCTCATAATGTAATTGGATGAAAGGAGTCCAGGGAATGCCATGGCTTTAGGCCAGAAGTGAGGAATGGCTCCTTTATGACTTGTGGACTTCAACTCCCAGAATGCTGGCTCAGGAATTCTGGGAGTTGAAGTCCACAAGTCATAAAAGGACCATAGTTCCCCACCCTGCTTTAGAACAGAGGTGGTATCCCTCAGATTCTGACCAGTTCTGGAGAACTAGTAGTGGAAGTTTTGAGTAGTTCGGAGAACTGGTAAATACCACCTCTGACTGGCCCCCGCCCCCATCTATTCTCTGCCTCCCGAGTCCCAGCTGATCAGGAGGAAGTGGGATTTTGCAGTATCCTTCCCCTGCCATACCCACCAAGCCAGGCCCACCAAGCCATGCTATGCCCACAGAACTGGTAGTAAAAAAAATTGAATCCCACCGCTCCTTTAGACTAAAAAGAAAAATCTTACAGGAAGACAATGACAAACTATGTCCATATTCTTGCCAAGAATGCTACATGGATATATATACTCAAATTGGCATCAGGTCAGGTTCATCTTGAATAGTCTTTCCTCCTTGGTGCATTGTTTCCTTGTGGTACCTAAAGGGGAAGAAGCTCCTATGAAAAGACCCTAAAAAAGAACCTATCGTCTGAAGGAATTTTAAAATCTGCCTTGGGTTTTTGTGTGCATCATTTTCTCAGAAAATGCCCTTGAGAAGCATTCTAAGATACGGATTTTCCTTTCTCATTTAGATGGAACTTGATCGATCCGCTGATCCTCCCCCAGCACTGTGGGTTGCAACAACAAAGTCTTCTGTGAACAAATGGGTATGAAGTGTGTCGCAGTCATGTTTTAATCTTTGTTATAAATATATATTATATATATAAATACTAGCCGTTCCCGGCCATGGGTTGCTGTGGCCCAGTCTGGCCAACCAATCTGTGTGTAGATCTACACCTGCACCCATAAACACGTACACACAACCACCGTATAACTCCAAACCTACCTACTTAATCCCTTTCTCTCCCTCTACCTACCTACCTACTGTATTTCTCCCTCTCCCTCTCTCTCCCTCTACCTATCTACCTACCTACCTACTCCATGTCTCCCTCCCTCTCTCTATCCCTATAGCTGCCTGCCTGCCTGCCTACCTACTGTATTTCTCCTTGAATCTTATGGACAGAGTATTTATTTACCTGTGGCCCACTGCTTTCTCTGTATCCATCTACCTACCATTTTTCAATTTTTTACATTTCCGTTGTGTGTACCTGGCATAGGTGTGACATCTACACAATCTATATATATCATTGGTGCCGTATTTGAAAGGAATGTGTGAAAATTTGGAAGCGATCGGTGCAGTACTTTCGGAGATTAGTGGTTTTCAACAAACTCTTGTTACATTTTTATTTATATAGATATGCTCCTACTGGATAATTTACTTAAAGGATACTGCCTTCACTTTCTTTTTCAGAATTTGAAAGGAATTCACAACTTTAGAGCATCAGGTGATTATGACAATGACTGTTCTAACCCAATCACACCCCTGTGTACACAACCGGATCAAGTTATCAAAGGTGAGGCTGTGTGTATGTTCCAGCATAACTCTGGAGCATCTCAAGCAATGTCAACCAAACTTGGTACACAGATGACTTACCCTCTGGAAACAAATACCGGGGGGATAAGACACCCCTGGGCAGTGGTGGGTTCCAGATCCCATCGCAACCAGTACGCTGCAACGGGCATCTACAATGTGCATGCGCACTGCACACACATGTGCATTTACTGCCTGTGATACTCCAGCTGCTTGGCAGAGCATCGCACAGGCGCCGTATGCTGCATGCACAAATGGCCCAGGTGGGTCATATTCAGGTAAGGAACGCAGGTGGACCCTCCTAAGTACCGTACCCGAACAGTCCCTGCTGCTGCTGCTCCCAGCAGGCTCTAGTACACTTGTACCAGGGCGTCCTGGCTGGAACCGACCATTGCCCCTGGGGTGTGTCTCTGTGTCTATGTGTTCCAGCAGGGAGTAGGAAGGGAGAGGGCAGGGCTCCCTATCAGACAAACGCTTCAACATATATAAATGTCCAGGCAATGCCAGGTTATCAGCTAGTAGTATATAAAATTAAAAAAATAGTTTGTGTATCATTTGGGGCACTGTGATGTCCTGGAATTCAGCAGTTGTTAAGTAAACAGCTTAGCCCAAAGGGGAAGAAGGACTAGGAAAGTACCCAAATGTTGCCTCATTTTAACTCTCTTCGTTATAAAGCAAGGGTCTCCAAATTTGGCAACTTTAAATGGCTCGCTGAGGAATTCTGAGAGCTGAAGTTCACAAGTTTGAAAACCCCTGGTGTAGAGGAGAGTGAGAAAATCACAGGCATTGAAGAACTTTCATATATTCAACAAGAATAAAGAGGAGTCTGTGTGGAATGTGTGTGGAATTTCCTAACCCAGCCTGTCTTGAAGTGTTGATATTAGGATTATTCTTTTTTTTTAAAAAAAAAATAGAAAGCTGGGAAAACAAAGATACTCCATTCCAGAGCTCTTTGAGATAATGACTTGCAAGAGCTTTTTAGTCAGATCTGTTTTATACTGTAGTGACTATTGAAGGACCATCCTTCCCTCATCATATTTACCTGAGCCAACAGAGAAGGGAGGAAAGGATGTCATACACCCCCTCTCCATCCATCTAGGGAGACTAAGAAGGGCCTTCACCATGGTGGCTCCTTCCCTTGGAACATTATCTGAGATAAGATTGGCCTCCACTCTGACATTTTTTTCAAAAGGCCCTAAAGATACGGTTTCGTCAGCAGGCTGGGAATCCCTGAGGCTGATTGCTCATTGATCTGTTCATCGTTCTGATTGCTGCTGGGGGGTTGATTGGGTGTTATATTATGTTTTTATTGCTGTAAGTTGCCCAGGGTCAATGTGAGTGGGTTGGACGGATAAACTTTCTAAATAAATAAACACACTATTTTCCTTTTTAAATGGAAAAAGTCATGTTACATAGAGTCAAATGTTACATAGAGTCAAAGGTCTTGACTTTATGTAGCAATATCAACATCACTTATATACCCCTTCACAGTGCTTTATGGCCCTCTCTACGTGGTTTAGAGATTCAACGTCTTGCCCCCCAACAATCTGGGGCCTCATTTTACCCATCTCGGGAGGACGGAAGGCTGAACTTGAGCCTGGTGAGATTTGAACTGCCAAATTGCAGGCAGTCGGCAGTCAGCAGAAGCAGCCTGCAGTACTGCACTCTAACCACTGTGCCACTGCGGCTCATGTAACATACCAAATGATGGAAACACCAAGACTTTTGAAGCAACCCCACTATTCCTTCTTTCTGTGGTTTCAGAACATTACAGGGAATGTAAGATGAAAAAAATGTAATTTACACTCTTGAGTTTTTCTTACTGGAAAAATGCCATATTTTATGTATGTTTTGTGAATGTAAAATTGGCATGGATCACATGATTCACTTTCACAGCCTCTTTTCTAGGGGGTGCGAGTATCATTCAGTGCCACATTCTCAACGACAAGCGACATATACTGACCAAAGACACAAACAACAATGTGGCATATTGGGATGTATTGAAGGTCAGTGGAACTAGTAGTTTAAACATATGTGATTTGGGCATTTAAAAACTTCCTCCTTTCCTTGTGTCTTGCCCTTTAATCTTTTAGAACAGGGGTGGGGAACTATGACCCCTTTATGACTTGTGGAGTTCAATTCCTGAGCATGCTGACTCAGGAATTCTGGGAAATGAAGTCCACAGGTCATAAAGGGTCCATAATTCCCCACCTCTTCTTTAGAACATAAACCAGTTGGCAGTATCTATCTAATGGATGCTTGAATTCCTATAGCACTCATATATTTTAAATTACCAAACTTGCCACTTGTCATTTATGACTCTGTTTCTTAAGAGCCATTTCCAGATCTAAACTTTATTCCTTTGCCTAAAAGGTATTTGTTGTTATTTGCAAAGTCATGTCCAATCCACCGCGACCCCATGGACAACATTCCTCCAGGCCTTCCTGTCTGCTACCATCCTCTGGAGTCCATTTAAGGTCACGCTAACTGCTTCAGTGACTCCGTGCAGCCACCTCCTTCTCTGCTGCCCCCTGCTGTCCCCTTCTTCTTTTACCCTCAGTCTTTCCCAGCATGAGGCTCTTCTCCAGGGAGTCCTTCCTTCTCCTTAGGTGGCCAAAGTATTTGAGTTTCCTCTTCAGATCTGGCCTTCTAAAGAGCAGTCAGGGTGGATCTCCTCTAGGACTTTCTTATGGTCCAACCTTCACAGCCACACATTGCAACTGAGAAAACCATAGCCTTGACTACAGGCACTTTTGTTGGCAGGGTGATGCCTCTGCTTTTTAGTGTCCTGTCTAGATTTGCCATAGCTTTCCTCCCCAGGAGCAAGCGTCTTTTAATTTATTGGCTGCAGTCCCCATCTGCGGTGATCTTGGAGCCCAGGAAAATAAAGTCTGTCACTAGAAGGTCTTGTTATATACTTATTCTAAAAAACGTAACCATGCAGTTGCTTTTGTGGCCAATACTTATAACAACTATCTGCGGGATCGGATTCTGCCCCATACATCCTCCCGGCTGATTCGCTCCCACAGAGAGGGACTTCTCCGGGTGCCGTCCACTAGACTTTGTCAGCGGGCGACGCCCAGGGGAAGGGCCTTCTCTGTGGCGGGCCCAGCCCTCTGGAACAACCTTCCCCCCGACATTAGAACAACTACGGACCTCCGCTCCTTCCGTCAGAAATTAAAAACTCATTTTTTCTGCTTGGCCGGACTAGGTTAGTCTCTACCCAGGGATTAGGGATTGTTAATTTTAAATGGGAATTTTAGTGCAGGGATAGTTAAATTTAATTTATTTTTAGTGTATTTATGTATATATTTTATGCTGTATTAATTTCTCCCTGTACACCGCTCCGAGTCCCCTAGGGGAGAGGATGCGGTTATACAAATAAATATTCGTAAATAAATATTCGTAACTTATCCAGCCACTGACTATAATGATTTTTTTGAGAAAGATCCCTGGTAAGGCATTTTCTTTATTTACATCATACTTCCTGGAGAATTTTGGAAGTTTACGCTTCAAGATGGGTGAAGTCCACCCATCTTAAAGTTGCTAAAGTTGGACACCTCTGATTTACAGTGAGCTGCCCTAAGAGCTCCTTTCGGTTTTGTGAAACATTTTGGTGGGTTAAATAGAAAATTGGCCAACTGAGTTGAATATATTTTACTATATATTTATATTATGCTAGGTAATATGTATGTGATAACCTGAAAGATTTTTTTGGCTTTCTCATATTTAGGCATGTAAAGTGGAAGACCTTGGAAAAATGGATTTTGAAGAAGAAATTAAGAAAAGATTCAAAATGGTGTATGTACCAAACTGGTTTTCAGTGGACTTAAAAACTGGGGTAAGGCACATTTTTAATAATAGTAACCATTTCAGATGAGATGATGTATGTTGACTTGCTGTTCAATTATGCTATTCAGTTTCTATAGAGCTCGGGGTAATAACCATGGCTCCCCTTCCCATTTTTTGTTCAGACAATGTGCCAAGAGATTTAAAATAATGTTTGGTCACCCAGCAAGTGGCCTGAATAAGAATGAATATAGGTCAGGGATGGTTAACCTTTTTGTTGCCGAGTGCCGAAAGTGCGTGCACACACACCCATAATGCAATTTGCCCCATGCACCCCCCCCTGTGCATGCACACGCAACTTCCCACATATGCCGCACTCCATGCATGTGCACATGACTGCCACCCCCCCACGCATGCACACACATCTCCTGCATGAGCCCTGCCCTCCGCACACGTGTGGTAGAGACCTGAAAAGCAGCTGACCGGCAGGAGGTGTGTGCGCATGTGCGATGGAGCTAAGCTGGGGCAATGGCTTATGTGCCCACAGAAAGGGGTCTGCGTGCCACAGGTTTCCCATCACGGGTATAGCATCTCTTTGTTTCAGACCCCTGATATCTGCATTGGTAATTTTTTGAACTCAAAACATATAACGGAGCATATGCGGAGCATGAAGTAAAACAGATTTTAATAAAAACTTTCATTGGCCTTATTTTCTAGATCTAAAAAGCTCCAGGGTCTTTTTACAATGCCATATGTTATCAGAACAAGAAAAATCACTTACATACACTTTGATATTGTAGCCAGTATAGCAGTTTCAATTCAAGAAATACTTTTCCCCCTTTGGTATATTAATTTCTATGGAGGTGCACGCTTCTTTGGACTTTAATGAAAACTAATAGGGAAATTTCAAGTTCAATTTTATTCGATTTATAAACCGCACCAATCTCCGCCAAGACGGACTCTGGGCGGTGCACAGGGAGATTAAAAACAACAATACATAAATAACAACATTACAAAAGTTAAAAAAGAAATTTAATTATATGCCTGTGTTAAAATTCCCAGTTAAAACCTACCAAATCCTTATTCAAATGTAACTGAAGCTCTATCGGGCCAAGACCTGAGTTCTAAGCTAGTCCAGCTTGTTGGAAGAGATGTGTCTTGAGTGAGCAGTAAATCTAGCAGTGAACACAATTGTCATTCTGTACCTGTTAAGGTTAAAACAGATCTATAATGTAATTATTTTTGCTTATGATTGCTGTCAGATCAGATATCCTTATCAGGGTTTTTTCTGTGTTTGAATGCCGATAAAACAGTCCCACATAATGGTCCTTTTTTTCTTTCGTTCTTTTGGCAGATGTTAACTATCACCTTAGATGAGGGTGACTGCTTTGCAGCTTGGGTCTCAGCCAAAGATGCTGGGTTTAGCAGTCCAGATGGATCTGATCCAAAATGTAAGTGTGTTGTCTTAATATCAGTTTTCTGAATTTTAGCTTCTTGTTTGTATTGGCTGATTAGGCTGGAATTGATTCAATTGGTATACAACTCATTCAGTTTTCAGGACTCTCTCTGAAATGGAACAAACTTGATGGACATTTAAAAAATAATAATTGGGAAACAGTATTCCAAACTTCTAAACAGTTCAGTTTTGTAGACTTAGGGCTTCAGCCATGGTTGAAAGCCTCTTCCAAACTTGTTACCTTTGTAATAAGGATAAAATTAAGCCTTAGATAGTAAAACGACTTTAGATGCCAGCGAAGGCTTGGAGATGTCAAGGAACTGAATGTGGTAGTTCTCACTTTACAGCAGTTCACTTAGTCAAAACTAAAAACGGTCATCTCACTTTTTTCACAATTACAACCATTGCAGCATGCCCATGATCACGTGATCAAAATTCAGGAGCTTGTCAACTGGTTCATATTTCTGACAGTTGCAGTGCCCGTGGGTCATGTGATCGATCCCCTTTTGCAACCTTCTGGCAAGCAAAGTCCACCGGGAAGCCAGATTCACTTAACAACCCTGCGACTAACTGAACAACTGCAATTATTCACTTAACAGCACTGGCAAGAAGGGTTGCAAAACAGGGCAAAGCTCACTTAACCAATGTCTCGGCAAGAGAAATGTTGCACTCAATTGTAACTTGAGGACTACCCGTATTCTGTGGGACAGCAAGTCTGCTTTCGAAAAATCCCAGAGGTTGATATAGCTTGGGCGGATTGCGCCTTTCAACAAACACTGCACACTGTTGTTCAGGCATCTGTGACTAATAGCACCACCACCCTGAATTGTTTATAATTAGTCATGTTTTCTTATTTCCTTTGTATTGCAAATCACAGTGAACCTCGGGGGGCTTCTCCTGCAGGCTCTGTTAGAGTACTGGCCTAGGACCCACATCAATCCCATGGACGAAGAAGAAAATGAGATGAATCATGGTGAGCATCTCTTTCTTTCCCCCTAAGGGAACGACACATTTCTGGTCTGTATTTCAAGTTGGCATTCAGTAATTCCTGTGTTTACAGAAAGCATTTTATAGAATAACCCATATGGATCAGTGCCTGTACTTCCCAAAGTGATGGCAAGATGGGTGGTATATACATTTCATACATACATACATATATCCTGTTTTCTTGAATATAAACCCTCCCTGGATATTAAGCCCAATCGGACTTTTGAGTGCATGCGCTAAAATAATCCCTCCCCAGAAAATAAGCCCTCTGAAAATATTGCAAGACAGCAGCAGCCATGAGGTGACCGTGCTCGCTGCCTCCTGCGCCTCAAAAATAATAAAATCACCCTGAAAATAAGGCCAAGTGTTAATTTCAGGGGTCAAAAGAAAATAAGAGCCTGTCTTATTTTTGGGGAAATATGGTACATACATAAAAACATACATACATACATACATGCATATTCCTGAGAAGGTAAAATTTATATCTTAGATTTTTATTTTTTTTAAATTGAACAAATATGGGATAGCATCATCTAAGGCAGCAATCCCCAACCTTTTGGGCACTAGGGACCAGTTCGAACCAGTCCCTGATAGGGGACCCTGACAGACTGGGGGTGTGGGTGTGGGTGTGGTTTTGGATGCTACCGAGGTCCTGCACATGTGCAGGTGAAGCTTTGCTCACTTGCATGGACCAATTCATAATGGGCTGCGGACCGGTTATAGGTTCTGGGACCCATAATCTACGGCAGGGGTCTCCAACCTTTGCAACTTTAAGTCTGAAGGACTTCAGCTCCCAGACTTCTCCAGCCAGCTGAAGTCCTTCAGACTTAAAGTTGCAAAGGTTGGAGACCCATAATCTAAGGTAGTGTTCTTAAACCTTTTGCTCTCTGGATCTATTCTCGCTTTTACTTATGGAGGATCCCCAAGGAGCTTTTGTTTGTATAGGGATGATGATGATGTTATCCATTCAGTCATGTCCGACTCTTGCTGATTCTATGGACCAAGAGTCAGATATGACTGAATGGAGAAGTTGGATATGGATAAGCATAGGTTATATTTATCTATAATTATCCTACTAATTTTTAGTAGGGTAGGATATCTCCTACTAAAAATCAGAATGGTGCATTCCTGTAGCATTTACTTATTCAAATGAAATGGAAAGTAGTCGGGAATCCTAGAAGGGAGGAGCTCCCTCCCAGAAAACAGAGACCCATTGGCACTTGGAATGACATGTGCTACATTTATTTCCATAAAATAAGAAGCCTGATAAATAAGAAGATATTTTATTTATTTATTTTTATTTTATTAAATTTATACCCCGCCCTTCTCCTACAAAAGGACCCAGGGCGGCGCACAGGCAAATTAAAAACACAACATACATAAATAAACCAATTATTAAAATCAAATTAAATTAAATTACCCCGTGCTAAAACATTTTAAAATTCTCTAATTAAAATTTTTAACTAAAATGTCCAAATCGGGTGGTTATCCTAGATAAAATAAGAAGACCCAATACCGTAAGGTACAGAGGTCAAATTTGCCGCATCACATTGCCATAACGTGACATTTCACGATGTTTTTTTCCTTTCATGGTGCTGGGGTGGGTGTGACCTGCGCATGACACGTCTGTCCTGCAGGCCGCCAGTTTTGACACCCATGGCTTACGGTCACCAGCTGAGGAATGTGAGGCAGACAGACAGTTCCCAAAACAAAGAGAGTGCAAATGATGGGTGGACAGTGGACCATGGAAGGTCCAGTGGGAGAAAGGGTAAATTTTCCTATGCTGTTTCCGTGCGAAATTGTTAGAACTGGCTTTTCTACTTCTGTACCCACGTGGATCTTCAGTAAAGTTACGCTCTTGGTAAAAATACATATATAGAGAGATATGTCCTAGGAGTCTGATGCAGTGGGACAGTGTGACACTGCCATCATCCCTACTTTTCATTAAAGAAGACCTGTCCAATACTTGCAACCGTTCTTCATACGTTTGAGCCTTCAGTCCCCAAATCGTCTTAGATTTAATATTTTAATAATACGTAAAAACCAGGTTTCATTGTTATAAACAGGTCACGCTTTTGTTTTGAATTCAATTGTTGTGTGGTCTTAATAACAACGTGTCTTCTTTGTTCTTTGCCCATCTGGTAACAGTGAATGGCGAACAGGAGAACAGGCTGCAAAAAGGAAACGGATACTTCCAAGTGCCACCACACACGCCAGTTATTTTTGGAGAGGCTGGAGGACGCACTTTGTTTAGGTACTGAAACTCTGTCAAGGAAGCTGGAGGGTCGGTGGTCATGTTGGGATGAACATTTTCATCCAACCACTAGAGTTAAAGCTGTTGAAGAGGGCCTGTCTTTGGTAGATAACATACAGGCAGTCCTTGACTTAAGCGAAATTCATTTTGTGAACAAAGATATTAATCACACTTGGAAAAAAGTGACTTATGGCCATTGTTCACAGCATCCCCATGGACATGTGATCAATACTCAGATGCCTGGCAATTGGTTCATGTCGGTTACTGTGTCCTGGCAGTCATGTGACCCTGTTTTTGCAACCTTCTGACAAGCAGAGTCAATGGGGAAGCCAGATTGACTTAACGCCCGGGTTATTAATTTAACCACTGTAGAGATTCACTTAACAACTATTGCAAGGAAGGTCACCAAATAGGGCAAAACTTACTTAATAGGTGCCTCATTTGCAACATAAATTCTGGGCTCAATTATGGTCGCAAGAACTATCTCTAGTTATGTGACAAAGTGAGCTTTGCCAAAAAGTGTCAAGTGACCCTAAGCAAGCCCTAGAAATAATATTGACAGTCCTCTCTCTCCCTCCCCCTCCCTTTCCCCCTCCCCTCTCTCTCTCGCTCTCCCTCTCGTTCCCTCCCTCTCTTTCTCTCCCTCTTCCCCCTCTCTCCGTCTCTTGCTCCCTCCCCCTCCTTCTCCCCCTACTTGCCTCTCCCTCCCCCCCTCCCTGTCCCTCCCCTTCCCTCCCTCCCTCTCTGCCCTCTCTCCCTCCCCCTCTCCCCCTCCCTTTTCCTCTCCTTGTCTCTCCCTCCCCCCTCTTTCCCTTCCTCTCTCTCTGTCTCCCTCCCTACCCTTCCTTTTCCCCTTCCTTGCCTCTCCCTCCACCCCTCTCCCTGTCCCTCCCTCCCTGTCCCTCCCTTCTCTCCCTGTCCCTCCCTCCCCCTCCCTTTTCCTCTCCTTGTCTCTCCCCCCCCCCCCTTTCTTCTCTCTCTGTCTCTCTCCCTCTCCTCCTCCCTATCTCTCTCCTGGTCCCCTCTCTTTCTCCCCCCTCGCCATCATCCTGTCTCTTCTGTCCACAACACACAACACACAAGCTGGATTTATATCCCACTTTTCCTCCCACAGTGATTGTGTAGGTTGGCTGGGATAACAAGTAACAACCTACCGACCTGTTTTCCTATATATTTACATTTTTAACGTTTTCCCTTTGGTCCTTCAGTGTGGCAACTCATACGGCTTTTCCAAACTCTTTCCATACAGGTTGCTGTGCCGAGATTCTGGTGGCGAAACTGAATCCATGCTCCTTAATGAAACTGTACCACAATGGGTAATTGACATCACCGTGGACGTAAGTGTGCCAAGAAACCAGGAGGGTCTGGAACAGCTTTATTTTCTTTCTGAAAAAGTTACCTGCTGAGGACATTAATTACCATGTGTTTCAGGAGCCACTGTAATGAAGCTGGAAAAAATATTCTGATCTTTGGCAGCCTCTTTGCAGCTTTATTTTTTTACAAATCCTTGCCGTTAGCATAATTATTAACATTTTTATTGAGTTATAATGTATTTTAAAGTACAAAGTAAATAGAAAAGCAGTGGGGAGGAAAAGAGGAAAGAGAAGTGAGGAAAGATAATGGCTCGGGACCTAGCTACCTGCGGGATCGGATCCTGCCTCATACATCCTCACGGCCGATTCGCTCCCACAGAGAGGGACTGCTCCGGGTGCCGTCCACTAGACTCTGTCAGCGGGCGATGCCCAGGGGAAGGGCTCTCTCTGTGGCGGGCCCGGCCCTCTGGAACGACCTTCCCCCCGATATTAGAACGACCACGGACCTCCGCTCCTTCCGCCTGAAATTGAAGACTCATCTTTTCCGCCTGGCCGGCCTAGGGTAGTCTCTCTGTCTATGGGTTTTTTAAACGTATACTATTTTTATTGGGTATTTTTAGTTAATGGGATTTTAGCACAGGATTGATTGAGTTTAATTCGTTTTAATTTGTATGTATTTTGTATATTTTTCGCTTTTAATTTCCCTGTGCACCGCCCCGAGTCCCTGTGGGGAGAGGGTGCGGTCAATAAATTCAACTTATTATTATTATTATTATTATAAGAAAGCAAAGAAAAAGAAGCATCTCGGACTGACTGTTACAGTAAAATAAGACATTAACATCAAACCACAACTTTTTGCTTTTTCATCATAATATGAACACACCATTTCTATAAAGATCTATAAGCCTAATTGGTAACACTCAAGGAGTTTCATTCTTTTCCACCTCAAGCATGAAGTTCAGAAGCTGTCTCTGTGTGGAAACAAAATTACATGTTCTTTTCTTTAATAAAAGTGGTCAATTTTGCCATTTCAGCCAACAAATTTTTGCCATTAGCCATTTGCCCTGGGATTAAAATTACTGAGGAGTATTAAAACTGCTTCACCCTGTTATAAATGGATACTGAGATAATCCCATCCATTAATCCCATCCATTAATAATTCTTAAACATTATTTTAACTTTTTCTCATGCCCACTCAAGAGAAATGCTTGAAAATCCTGGGAGAATATTTTTTTTTAAATTGAAAAGTATTTTATTGGTTTTCAAAATTTTTACAGGGGAAAAGGTATAGGGTAAAGGTAACATTTTGGTAGCTTCTGGGAGAATATTTTGATGTTGCTGGAATTTAAGGGAGATGTTATGACGTGAAAAGAAAATAGAGCCTAATTCTTGTGCCTAAGCTGAAATTCAATTGCTAGCTAAACACAGCTAAATCTGTATCAGAGGTAGATAGTCCTTCACTTACAACTATAATGAAGCCTGCTCATTAGTCATAAGCCCCGACAGTCATAAAACAGCCTGGTCATGTGATCAGCTGACTTTACAGTGGTCTTTAAGCAAATCTGTGGATAAGTGAGCCAAAGGCTTGCTGTGGGCCAGAAGTGCCAGTTTTCAGCAAAATCCTCCTAAAATCCAGTCACATGCCTGTGGGATGCTGCACAGGACTGTAAACTTTTTGTGGTGTAAAGCTAGATTGTGTGACCATGGGGTTGGGGGTCACAAGCATTGGAACTTTGAATCCAGGTTATAAGTAGTCCAAAAAAAGTAGGCCCATCATCACCTTGAATGGTCTCTTAAGCCTCCAGTCACAATTCAAGGATTGTATGTATCAGATTTGTTCTGAATCCCATTATACAGGTAGTGCTCGACTTACAACCACAATTAAGCCCAAACTTTTTCCATTGTTAAGTGAGACATTTGTTAAGTGAGTTTTGCCCCATTTTTCTTGCCGCGGTTTTGTTAAATGAATCGCTGCAACTGATAAGTTAGTAACCTGATTGTTAAGTGAATCTGGCTTCCCTGTTGACTTCGCTTGTCAGAAGGACATAAAAGGGGATCACGTGACCTCAGGACACTGCAAATGTCATAAATATGAGCCGGTAGCCAAGCATCTGAGTTTTGATCACATGATCATAGGGATACTGCAAAAGTCATAACTGAAAAACAGTCATCATACGTCACGTTATTCAGGGCCATTTAACTTTAATCGATCACTAAATGAACTGTTGTAAGTTGAGGGCTACTTATATATGAACTACACACGTCTACTTCTTATAAGATTGAAAGAACATGGACTGATTCCTGCTTTTGTTTTGATTTTACAGAAAAACATGCCAAAATTTAATAAAATTCCTTTCTACCTACAACCTCATTCCTCTTCCGGAGCGAAAACATTAAAGAAGTAAGTATGCAGAAGAGTATCCATAAAAATGCTTCCTAGAGTAAGGAAAACCAGCTTGACAGCTCAACACCAATTTCCGCTTTGCCCTTAGGGATCGGCTCTCAGCCAGTGACATGTTGCAAGTTAGAAAAGTGATGGAGCACGTTTACGAAAAAATAATAAACCTCGACAACGAGTCCCAGACAACAAGCTCTTCCAATAACGACAAAACTGGGGAACAAGAGAAAGAGGAAGACATCGCCGTCTTAGCAGAGGAGAAGATTGAACTCTTGTGTCAAGACCAGGTAGGCAGCTCTGAGAAAGAGAAATGGTGGGATCAGGGGTGGGTTGGTGCTGGCGCTGTTGCCAGTTCGCTTCGCGCATGCCACGCGCCAGATGCATACTGTGCACACGTGCACAGATGACTAAATTGTTTTGCACATGCACTGAATATGAAAAATGACTAAAAAACAAGCTGGCAACGGCGGCAGCAACTGGGGAAACGGCTCAGGGGCGTGGCCAGCCTGCCGTCCCTAACTGTTCTGTGACCCAGTCCCAATTTTCACTACTGGTTCGCCCGAACTGATGCAAACCGGTAGCAACCCACCTCTGGGAGGGATGTGTTACAGGTGTTATGTTTGCCTTGTATGCAGCTTTATTCCTCTCTAGCATTCATCTCCATTGTTCTGAGATGCATTTCCGGCCTCTCTAGGATTTACCTCTATCTGCTCCTGTGAGGCACTTCCTATTCCTGCTGGATGTATATAGTTATATTGTATATTCATGATGGCTTGTATAGCGTTTTAACTGCACTTTGATTAAGCAACATGAAACAGGATGCAAGTAGGGAAAGTCTAAATCAGTGATTCCCAGCTGTGAACAGTTGAAGATGTATGGACCTCAATTCCCAGAATTGGGAAACACTGTTGTAAATGTTAAAAAATTGTCCTGTACATCTGGGGTTTTGTCAATTACATACATGACAAAAGTATGATTATATTCAGATGTTTTGAGTGCTGATTCAACAGCTGCCTGCAAAGGGTTCACCCCAGAGAATGAAAAAATACTCCATTAAATCAGTTGATCTAGTTTTTAGCCATTTTAAGATGCTGACTAGGGAATTGGAGCTGACATCCACACATCTTTAACTGGCCATGGTTGAGAAACTCTCCATTTAATGGCAAGGCTCCTCCTCAGTCCTGTTGCTCAAGTCCCTTCGGGGACAGGGGGCGGTCTAGAAATCCAATAAATAATAATAAATAATAATAATAATCCTTAGTGTCTCAACTACTAAGTGGGAGAATATCAGAGGTGGTATTCAGCCGGTTCTCTCTGGTTTGGCTGAACCGGTAGCAGCGGTTGCGGGAGACTCCGCCCACCTGCCCTGACGTAATGCGTGAGCACTGTGCATGTGCAGAAGATGGTGCGCTGAGGCAGCGCTCACTCACATTTGCGAACTGGTAGGGTTGGTAAGTGAATCCCATTGCTGGTGAAAATGACTTTGAATATCTGGTATCTTCTGGAAACTTTATTTTTTTTCTAGATAAGGAGAAAGTCCTCTCTATAGGGCAACATTTCCTTGGGCAAGCCTTGAAATGGCACTGCTCTCTTCTCAAAGGGGTTTCATTGTGAAGGGAACAAATCCAGCCATCTGATATAACTGATCTGGAGAAGATTTCATATATATATACTTCTAATCTACAAGATAAGCTTGAGTTACAGGTAGTCCTCGACTTACAGCAGTTCATTTAGGGACCATTCAAAGTTACAATGCTACTGAAAAAAGTGGCTTATGGCCAATTTGCATACTTATGACCGTTGCGGCATCCATACGGACACATGATCAAAATTCAGACGTTTGGCAACTGACTCCTGGAGTCATGGAATCACTTTTTGTAACCTCCTGACAAGCAAAGTCGATGGAGAAGCCAAATTCACTTAGCCACCATGTCACTAACTTAACCAGCGATTCATGTGGCGACTGTGGCAAGAAAAGCCATAAAATGGGACAAAACTCACTTAACAAATGTTTCACTTAGCAACAGAAATGCTGGGCTCAATTGGAATCATAAATCAAGGACTATCTGTACTTATTTTGAGCGTGGTTCTGGAGCTTGCAATTAGCTCTTGGAAGAGAACTTGCAAGAGTGTACTTCACCTGGGGCAGGGGTCAGCAACCCGTGGTTCTGGAGCTGCATGTAGCTTTCATCCCTCTGCTGCGGCTCCGTCGCTCAAAATATGTGTCACAACCGTCGATGTGTGATACCTGCCAGCATACGATTTATTGAGCTTTTTGACCCCCAGTAGACCAACCATGGATAAATCCAAGAAAAGTTAAGTTTCAGAAGAAAACAGAATGTTTAATTCAACCAGATAGGCTAGTTTTGTGGCCACTCAAGAAATAGTCAGGCACGGGAAAGCTTTTGTGGCTCCCGGTGTTTTCTTTTCTATGGGAAATGGGTCCAAATGGCTCTTTGAGTGTTTAAGGTTGCCGACCCCTGACCTGGGTTATATTTAAATCTGAATTATTATTTTATATGACAGGTTTTGGATCCAAATATGGACCTTCGAACCGTCAAGCATTTCATATGGAAAAGTGGGGGTGACTTGACCCTTCACTACCGGCAGAAGTCAACGTGAGCCACCTGGTGGAACCCAACTGGTTATTAACTAATTTGAGCTTCCCGTGCTGGATCCAGCTTAGTACTCTAGAAGCCCACTTAAATGCTAAGATCTGACACTTTTAACGACTCAGCGCAGACAGAATCTACTTGAAGTGACTAATAAATCTGTAACATAGAGGAAATTGGTATGACGTAAACTCAAAAGTTGTCTGTAGCAAGGTGTCAAGGAAGAGTGATAGAAGAAGTCCTTGACAGGTTCCTGTTAAGGTGCCTACAGTGATCAGGTGACCCAGTGCAAGTACCTGTGCTCTTTCTCCCTTTATTTCCAAGGTGATCATTCTTTATTCACTCAAGCTTGCTATGAATTTTTTTTCAGTCCTGCTGTTAACTCATTTTCAGGTGTTTTTTTTTTTTTTAGGAAAAAACCAAAAACCCAACAATCCTGCATGTACTGTATTTTGCTAATACATTCCACGTAGTGAATTTTGACCATGCCAGATAATTCTACATAACCGTGCAACAGATTACTTCTTGAACAGTTTCTGTAGTCTAGACTGGAGAGGCTAATAATGTCCTTGCTGATGATTATCTTTCATCTGTGATTTTTTTCTAGGAAAACATTTTGATAACTGGCTCAAGAATCAGTAGGCTGTGTTATTACAGGGTCAGTTCAGTGTGTGAGCATCACAATGAATTTAACTTTAGAGTTCAAAATACATAGTTTCTGCTGTGCTAGAAGGCGGCATCCTGGTTCAGTTCCATAGGATCATATTCGACATTTGGCAGAAAATCTGACCTGTGTGATAGCAAAAAAAAAAAAAAAAAAAAAAGGTTTTCCTTGGAATTGTTTTGTATGTATTTTTGTTGGATGTTGTAAGCTGTATCACAAGCTCTGCCTGTCTTGGCTTTTTATTTTGCACTGTCTCTCTTAAAAAACAACGTGTGACAGTTCTTTCATATTTGATTTGTAAGAGTCTAATTTATTACAGAAAGTGGGAGGAAACATCCCAGTGGCTAAACAAGAAAAACTGAATTTGTTTTAATTGAAACAGGAACATAATAGCATAATAGTTCTGATTTGAAACGGAAGCACAAATGCCTTTTTAAAACACAGTCTGATCAATCTGGATCCTTTCTTTCCCTTTCCTCCTGAAATTATTATTTTTGTTTCCGGATGAGTGTTCGATTTAGACTACCCCCATTACTGAAGATTTATTTGAACTGTAGGTGCATAAAGGAATAAAACTTTGTTCTGGCTTTGTTTTTGCAGTCTGAGAGGTGCTTGTACACTCCCCATGTAAGTAGAGGAGTAAGGATTAGACATTTGACCCAACAGTCCCATTGGGGCTAGACATGAATTATATGAAACAGTAAAAATGATATTGGATGTTGTTTTATTGACTAATACTAGGATATCTTTTGAGCTATTTAGCTGTCTTTTTCTGAGTGTTTTTCAGAAGAGAATAATTTTTCTACTGACTCTTGCAGGGGAAATCAGTTGCTTTCAGGCATTTTTTCCCCTTGTTTGTATTGTGTGGTGTGTAACCACATATATATTTACAAGCATTGCAAGGTTGTCAAATGTGACTGTAGTGCTGGGGTTAGACATGTTTGGGTTGGCCAGGTGTGTTCCAGCTAACTCAAGTTGTTAAATGAAGATCTGATTCAAAAGGATGCCTACACAGGTCTTTCATACCTTGAGCCTCTTTCTTTGTGTAAATTTCATCTTTTATGTACAGAAGTATAGTTTGCCACATCTGTGCAACATTGCAGTTGAGTGAAGTAGGTTAATTCATTGATTAAAGCTAACTGTAACTTGTCCGGGATTATAATCCTTAAAAGTCTGTAATTCAAATTTTATACCCTCCGCATCACCACCAAAAGTAATTCTAACTCTGTTCTCCTGTTTTATTTTTAAAATCAGCCAAGATTTCATTTTTATTTCCTATATCCAGAAGGAACCATTTCCGAAAGATTTGCAGATGGCCTGCCAATGCCAAAAGAACAAATATGTACTTCACAATTGTATAGAAGTAATAATAAAAAAAACCTTTAGCTAAAAATTTAAGCTGTGTGGGGTGTTTCCTTTTAAAAGTGTTGGTTTCCCTGTCCCAAAAAGCAGAATGTGTAACATTTGCTGTATGAAAATGTTTTCAACTTTCAGCTAAAAGTATCCACTGGGCATAGGAGATGTTTATAACCCGATGCGTTTTTTAAGAACATCCCACATTTTCATGAAAGCCTCTCCTTGGATCATGTTAACAAAATTGGGCTCTGCTGCCTTCTTCAATTAAAATGTAAGTGCAAAGTACAAGGGGAGGTCAATAGCTGCTCATCCTTGACATCTCATCTTCCTGTGTGTGGCAGAACCCTATGAAAATGTTTGGAGAACTCTTGAGAGCAGGGTGCTTGTAGAACAATGACAAAAGAAGTTCTCGTCCAGATGGTTTGCTGGCATGGACTTCACAGCATTCTCCCTATTCACATAGAACACACTGTTATGGCTGCCAGTTGGTTTCTGGCCAATAATTGCTCCTTTATTTAAAAAGCCATAAACAGCAAGAGGCCAGGAGAGTTGAAGGACCAACTCCCGTAAGTCTCCACGTAGATTAAGACATTTTTTAAACTCCCCCAAATCCCCAGCTAACATGCTAGTTGACGTTTGCCTATCCTAAAAGCTGCTGACATTGAGAAATGATCTAAGATACCTTCTTTTCAAGAGGTCCGTGGTATTAATCCATCCATGGGACTTTGAGATAGGAATTTAATATGTCAGAATCCCTTGTTGGGCCTCTTGGTGTAAGCGGATGGTACTTTATTTTGTTCAGTCTTTCTTTATATGGGCCTGCAGTTGTCAAACTTCCGACTTAGGACTGGTTTCACAATATAAGACAATACACATTCCACTGTAAATCATTGCAAGACTTTAGTAGCTGACAAAAGAAATTCTAAAAACAATAATAGAATGGCTTCAGGTTAGAATAAATCTCTCTTAAAACAAAGACGGGCAACTTTCGCAATCTTTAAAAATAACTAAATCGATTTCAGAACCAACCAACAGAAAATGATCCTTGAAAGTCCATTCTTGCATGTAGGTCAATGATTCTCAACCTCAACCACTTTTAAGATGCGTGGACTTCAACTCCCAGAATTCTCCAGCTGTTTTATGCTGGCTAGGGAATTCTGGGAATTAGAAGTCCATGCTTCTTAAAGTGGCTGAGGTTGAGAAACACTTGATTTAGGGTTACCAATTTGCTCCATTATTCATATTAGAAGCAATCTTGCTCACTTTCCACATTACCAGAAAATAATGCTTCCACTTTAAGAGGCACCAATGCATTGCAAGACGGCTTGGTAGCACACACCTCAAATTATGTATTATTAACTGCCATTGTACTAACACCTCTCACCAAGACATACAGTAGCTTGACAGTAATAGACCAGGCCTCTGGCACAGCATGAAGCAACAACTCCTAATTTAAAACAGAAATTAAAAACCCTACATAGTGTCCTTTGATTCTTCAGCTACTATTCCAAGAGAGTTTTCATGGGGTTGCATATAAACTTTCTGCAGCAGCAAATTATGATTATAGCTCTCTGGGGCGAAAGATAAAACAGAGGTTAGGGAAAATTCCCAGTGCAATGTACCTACATAATGAAATTGCATCCTTTTACATCCCATTCATGGAATCTGCTGGGGTCAGGAAAAGAAGCATACTTTTTTTGGGGGGGGGGGTCTTGCATTAAGGTCTTGCATTAAGCTCACACGTTTCAGGAAGCCTTGGGTGCAGGGCAGAGGCTCAAAGAAGATTAAACGGGTTTATTTTTGTTATGGGTGAGGTGTGATTTTTAAGAATAAAAGATATTCTTCCTATTAAAATTCTAAATAAAATAATCTCATGTCAATGGGATACGACATAGAGGTAACAGAAACAACTAAATTTGGGGGGGAAAACACCCCACCAAAAAAAAACACCTTCCCCTAAGCTTAAAAGCCTTACCTTAAGGCAGGAATTATTAACTATGGCAATCATACAGCATGTGCAACTCCCAGAATTCCTGAGCCAGCTGGCTCACGAATTCCGGGAGTTGGAAGTCCACACCTACTATGTTTTCCTGCATTCTTTATCAGCTGCACTTGGCTAAAAGCCTTGCCGTAAGGCAGGAGTGGGCAACGATGGAAACTTCACAACATGTGGACTTCAACTCCCAAAACTGCTGAGCAAGCTGGCTCATGAATTCTGGGAGCTGAAGTATATGTCTTCCTGGGGGGATAGGGGGGGGGCTTTGGGAAGCAAACAGAGCAAAACAGGTACACTAAGCCAAAGAGGCTTAAGGGACCTCAAAATAAAAGACCCGCGCAAATTCCTACGTTCCCCCTCGGGTAATGCTATGGCGCAGCTGATATTGCTCGCAGAACCCTTCCTTTTTTAAGATGTAAGAGCAACCAGAGTCAAGTAGCTCTTTCTTTAAAAAGAAGAATTCTGTTTCTGAACTACGACCATTAGTGTTACCGCTAAGCAGAACTAACTTGGGTATGCAGGCCCCAGACCCCATAGTGTGATTGAAGGAAGCTGAATTCTACCGCAATTCAGAAACCAATCAAATGTTTCCGCAGCACATTAAAAACTAGGGCTTTGCGGTGCTTCAAAGCCCAAAGATGAAACACGTCCTCTGAAAAGCTAGGCCTCTTTGGTTTCCTCCACCAATTCCTGGGCACTTTTGTCACTGTGGCTGTCTGTTTTGGGTGGCGTGGGGGTCTCCACCCCACTTAGGTGTTCGACAGTTCCCTGAGCGTCAGCATCCAGTCCAGATGGTGCCTCTGGAGTCACGTCCATAGGAAGGGCTGGCGGAGGAGACTCGGAAGGCCTTCCCTCCAGGAATTCGGGATGGTGGCTCCCGTCTGCTTGAAGACATACCGATTCTTCTGAGAACGGAAGAGAGGCCTGGTCTAAAAAAAAAAAAAACAACCCACAAATTTTGTAGTACAGATAGTACTCGACTTACAACGGACAGTCCTCACCATTTGATGTTACAATGGCACTGAAAAAAGATGGCATTTTTCACAGAATCGCACAATCAATTTAGCATCACGGGGCTATAGCATCAAGGTAAGGTAGACTGGGGATTTGAAAGAAAATACTAGGAAAAAGTAATGAAAACCCACTTCTATGTTGCTAAGAAATAAAGTTCCTAGGCATTGAGCTTGAAGGAGATGTGGGTTTTTTCTTTTTAGATAGTCAACTCTTACAGACATCTTTTTAGCGTCTGTTCCAAGTTACAAAGATACTGAAAAAACTGATTTACAACCCGGTACTCTCAACCGTTGCTGGGATTAATATTTGGGCACTTGGCAACAGCCAGGTATTTATGGTGGTTGCAGCAACCCAGCATCCTGGGATCACCATTCACGACCTTCCCAGCTGGCTTTCAATGGGCAAAAGTCAATACAGAATCCAGATTCACTTAACAATCATGTGATTCACTTAAAGATTCTAATGATTTGTTTAAACAACCATGGTAAAAAAAAATGGACACAATTAATTTAACAACTGCTTTCCTTAAACCAGGGGTGTCCAAACTTGGGAACTTTAAGACTTGTGGACTTCAACTCTGGCTGGAGAATTCTGGGAGTTTAAATCCACAAGTGTTAAAGTTCCCAGGATTGGACACCTCTGCCTTAAACAATAGAAATTCTGGCCCCAACTCTGATCGTAAGGACTAGCTGTATTTTGGACATGCCAGAAATTTCTAATTCTCTGTACTAGTCAAGTGGATGTGATTATTTCTTGGTGAGTTGTTATTTCATTTTTATACCACACTATTCATACAACTCCCACATCATTTTCACAACAATATTTATATTAAGAACATTGTCGTGCGAGAAATAAGAGCAGAAATAACAAATAAACCACCCCAATGATAAAGCCCATGGGCCATCCTCCTTTTATCTTTTCAGGCCCAATTGTTTCCAACTCTGCTTACCAAAATATGAAGGAGTTTCACTATATGTAGATAAGCTGCCCGAAGCTTCCAAAACATCTGATAAGGTGAAAGACTGAGAGGAAGGCACGTGGGCTGTTTTCACTAAATCAATTAATTCAGGAAAAGGAGCTCCAGACATATCTATAAAATCTGCAGGGAGAAGAAGAAAAAAAATGAAAGGAAAGAAAAAAAATGCACCTGGGAAAACCATCAGATAAGCTAAACAAGAGCAAAACCCTTTTAACAGCACAGACACCATTCCGGCCTCTCCTTGGATACAACTGCACTGAACCTCAGGGAGATACACTGCTAGCGCCTTCCGTTCCTTTTGGCTTGCACAAAGGAGTGTGGGCCATCCTGGTTTAGCGTACTCAGTCAACGTGTGTGAGGGAGTCTTCTGGAACTGCGCTACTTTTGCTGTACCAAAATAAGAGCAAGGAGGACTGATTTCATACATCTCAGCTGTGTTTGGAAGATGCTAGAAAATTCTCAGCCGTTCAAGGGGACCTGGGTGTGAAGATGTAGAGGAAAGGGATCTGGAAGGAAAAGAAAGCTGACCAAATGAGCCGTTGGGGTGGTAATCTTGCACACTTATTCATTCTCTGCAGGAAAAATATCTTGCACGTCTATTATTATTATTTTTATTAGTCAGATTTGTATCCCGCCCTAGGGACTCAGGGCGGCGCACAGAAATATAAAAATATAAAACAATACAATACAAAACCATTTAAAAATAGATTAAATTAAAGTCTGTGCTAAAATTTAGATTAAAAAGGGTCAAAATCAATTAAAACTATATCCATTAAAACTAAGCCAGGCTGGCCTCTTGAAATAGATGTGTCTTTAGTGCCAGGCGGAAGAGGCGTAGGTCCGTGATGATACGAAGGTCGGGGGGGGGGGGGTAGGTCGTTCCAGAGGGCAGGCCCCGCCACAGAGAAGGTTCTCCCCCTGGAGGCCACCCGTCGGCATTGTCCGGCAGATGGCACCCTGAGGAGGCCCACTCTGTGGGAGCGGACAGGTCTAAGGGAGGTATGCGGTAGGAGGCGGTCTTGCAAATACCCAGGTCCCGTGCCATGGAGCAATTTAAAGATGGTAACCAACACCTTGAAGCGCACCCGAAAGGCCACAGGCAGCCAGTGCAGCTCGCGCAGGAGGTGTTACATGGGAGTATCGAGACACTCCCAAGATCCCCCGCGCGGCCGCATTCTGGACTAGCTGGAGCCTCCGGGTGCACCTCAAGGGAAGCCCCATGTAGAGAGCATTGCAATAGTCCAGGCGGGAGGTGACGAGCGCTTGACTGACCGTGCGTAAGGCATCGCGATCTAGATAGGGGCGCAACTGGCGTATCAGGTGCACCTGATAGAAGGCCCCCCTGGTCACAGCTGCAACATGGTCATCCAATGACAGCCGGGAATCCAGGAGGACACCCAGATTGTGAGCCCTATCCGCGGGGGCCAATGACTCGCCCCCGATAGTCAGAGATGGAACCAGCTGACTATATCGTGACGCCGGAAACCACAGCCACTCGGTCTTGGGACGGGTTGAGTCGGAGTTTGTTCCTCCCCATCCAGACACGCACGGCCTCCAGACACTGGGACATCACTTCGACGGCATCGTTGGGGTGGTTAGAGGTAGAGATGTACAGCTGAGTGTCATCAGCGTACTGATGGAACTCTATCCCAAAACTACGGATGATCTCACCCAGCGGCTTCGTGTAGATGTTAAATAGAAGGGGCGAGAGGACCGACCCCTGAGGCACCCCACATGTGAGGGGCCTCGACGTCGACCTCTACCCTCCTGCCAGCACAAATTGCGACCGGTCGGAGAGGAAGGAGGAGAACCACCGTAAAACGGTGCCTCTCAACCCCAACCCCTCCAGCCGGTGCAATAGGATACCATGGTCGATGGTATCGAAAGCCATTGAGAGATCTAATAGGACCAGGATAGAGGAATGACCTCTATCCCGAGCCCTCCAGAGATCATCCACCAATGCGACCAATGCCGTCTCCATGCTGTACCCAGACTGGAAGCCGGACTGGCGCGGGTTCAGATAAGCAGTTTCCTCCAGGTGCTGGGGGAACTGTTATGCCACCGCACTCTCAACAACCTTCGCTAGAAAACGAACGTTGGAGACCGGACGATAATTAGCCAACACCGCTTGGTCCAGGGAAGGCCTCTTGAGGAGGGGTCTCACCACCGCCTCTTTCAAGATGGCTGGCAAGAACCCCTCACCCAAGGAAGCATTCACTACTCCCAGGAGCCAGCCTCGTGTAACCTCCCGGGAGGCCAGCACAAGCCAGGAGGGACACGGGTCCAATAAACATGTGGTGGCATTCAGCCGCCCCAGCAACCTGTCCATGTCGTCGGGAGAGACAAAGTCAAACTCATCCCAATAAACGGTCTCAAGACCTGCCTCCATCCGCCCACCTGGGCTAATCTTGTTGGAGGTCAATTCGTCGCGGATTTGAGCGATTTTAACCTGCAGATAACATCCAAATTCCTCTGCCCGGCCCTGTAAAAGAGCTTCCCGCGATCTCTGTTGAAGGAGGGAGTGGGTCACTCTAAACAGGGCGGCAGGGCGGTTATCTGCGGATGCGATAAGAGCGGAGAGATAATTGCGTTTCGCCGCTCTTATTGCCACAAGGTAGGTCCGCAAATGCAACCTTACCTGTGTTTCAGATTCGGAACGAGTAGACCTCCAGATGCTCTCTAGGCATCTCTTTCGGTGCTTCATTACCCTCAGCTCCTCCGAGAACCAAGGAGCCCGGGTAGATCGATGCCGAGAGAGAGGCCGCAAGGGCACGACCCGGTCCAAGGCCCCCGTGGCTGCGCTATTCCAAGCAGCCACTAGGTCCTCAGTCGAGTCGCGGGAAAGGGTCACAGGTATTGGCCCAAGCTCCATCTGAAACCTCTCCGGGTCCATCAGGCGCCTGGGGCGGAACCATATTGGTGTTTCCGGTTCCGCCTCCCCACGATGGGGTGTGGCGGTTTGGAAGTCGAGCCGCAGGAGTGAATGATCTGTCCATGACAGGGGTGTGATGACTATTTCCCTCAATCCCAGATCATTTCTCCACTGGCCAGAGGCAAAAACTGGGTCTAGCGTGTGCCCCCTGGTGTGAGTGGGATCCTGAATTAATTGGGTCAGGTCCATGGCCGTCATGGAGGCCATGAACTCCCGAGCTATCTCTGATGTTTCACCTACCGGCAGCAGGTTGAAATCCCCCATGACTACTAGCTTGGGGGTAACAACCGCCAACTCGGCTATCACATCGAGAAGCTCGGGTAGGGCTGCTGATACGTAGCGGGGAGCCAAGTACATGATCAGCACACCCATCTGCCTCCCAGGGCCCCACTTCACACACAGGGCTTCACAGCCAGCCGTCTGCAGCACAGCGGTCTCCCTCAGGTCAAGATCCTCCTTAATGATAACCCCCACCCCCCCACCCCGACCCTGGGTCCGCGGCTGATGAAATGCTCGGTAGCCTGGTGGGCACATTTCCATGAGGGGCACTCCCCCTTCGTGGCCCAACCAGGTCTCCGTAATACCCGCCAGGTCCGGCTCCCCCTCCAGCACCAAATCATAAATAAGGGGGTGTCTAGACCAGGGGTGTCAAAACTGGATTTCTTCGAGAGTCAGATCAGCGCTGTAGTTTCAGCATTGTTCTCCGTGGGCTGGCGGGGGAGGAGATGGGACAGACGTGTCCTGAAGCACCCTGCCGGCTAAAATGGGGTGCGGGGGACAGGGGCTGCATTTTTGGCCAGCAGAGTGCTGCAGGAGGCCATGGAGAGCCAAAGAGGTCCACGAGGAATGGGGGTGCACTTGGCCTGTTTTAGCCAGCAGAGGCACCGCGGGTCGGTCCGTTAATATTTCCAGCCCAGCCCTGCAGGCTGAATTTAAGCACCCCATGGGTCGCATCCGGGTTTGACAACCCTGGTCTAAACAGAGGCAAACAAATTCATATATCTGCAGATGTTGCCCTGATGTGAAGCCTCTTCTCAAGTGCTTTGCCCAACAAGATATCCCTTTGAGGTGCTGGACTACTTACCACCCCCACCCCGATAAATGCCAGCATGGATAGGGGTGGGTGGGGAAAGGAGATACATTGAATTACCTGGATCCATGACTCTCTGGACAGGAGGAGGAGTAGGAGAAGGAAGGTGCAGGGAATTTTCTAATGAATAGGCAGTCACACTTTGACTGGAGATGTAACCCAAGCTCTCGGTTTCTTCAGTTTTAGGGTGAGGTGCCATCAAGGAAGCCTAAAATAAAAGAATTCATTTTGACCGCCGGTGTCCTTACCCCACTGCCATTCGGTTGCCCTCTAGGAAGCTTCTCTCTCTGCTGAACAACAGAGGAGGATGGTTGAGTTCACAGATTATTCTAAACCCAAACTTGGCAATTGTAAGACTTGTGGACTTCAACTCCCAACTCCAAGAATTCTCCAGCCAGCAGAGCAGCAGAGAATTCTGGGAGTTGAAGTCCACAAGTCTTAAAGTTGTCAAGTTTGAAGACCTCCCTTCTAAATTATAACATGGTTTTTTACGGTTCAGATGCATTGTTGATTAGATTTTACATCCTGCCTTTTGCTCAGGAACTCCTGACCTTGTTGGATGGAGCACTCCTGTTTTTCTCCCCAACAATCCTGCAAGGCAGGCTGGACTGAATAAGAGAGCAACTGGCCTGGAATTTCTCAGGGAATTCCATAGTTGTCCTGAGAACTGAACTTATTTCTCCTAGTCCAGCATCTTAACCTTCATACTGGACTAACCTGTATTTAAGAAATTACTGACTTAAGATGACAGTACAGGTGGTTCTCTATTTATGATCGTAATTGACCCAGACGTTCTGTTGCTGAGAGACATTTGTTAAACGAGCTTTGCCTCATTTTACAATCTTTCTTGCCAAAGTTGTCAAGCGAATCCCTGCAGTTGTAAAGTCAGCAACACAGTTGTTAAATGAATCTGGCTTCCCCATTGACTTTGCTCGTCGGAAGGTTGCAAAAGGGGACTTTGGGACACTGCAACCATCATAAATATGTGTCACTTACGAAGCATCCAAACGTTGATCACGTAACCATGGAGATGCTACAACAGTGCGGAAGTACGAAAGACGGTCATAGGTAACTTTTTTAATGCTATTGTAACCTGAAATTGTCACTAAATGTACTGTTGTAAGTTGAGGACTATCTGTAATTGGGACAGGGGATTCCTGAGGGTCCTAAGATACGGGGTCCTAAAATGCAAATCTTCTCTACTTTACATTAAGTGAAGACTATCTGTAGTGTGGCAGAATGGAGATACTGTATTTTTCGGAGTATAAGACGCACCGAACTATAATACACACCCAGATTTTAGAGGAGGAGAACAAGGAAAAAAGTATTTTGAACCAAATGGTGTGATAATATATTATTTAATAAAGTATCAGTATAGCAGAATAATGTTTACAACCACATATACTTTTTACAACTCTTCAACTCTGGCACTTGAAGTGCACAAGTCTTAAAACTGTACCCCTAACCCTTTAAAAAAAAACCTTTATTTTTTAAAGCACTTTGCACCCAGGAAAAGTCGGAACAAGGCACGCCAGCCACACGTTCACCTCCACTGACTTTGAAGTCTTTCTCTTGCGCTGCTGGTCGCCCCTTCAACCTCCCACCCATTGGGAAAGCGTGGTGGTCCTCCTGCCTGGCAGCTGCTTGCTCCCCCACCCCCACCCCAAATAGCGTGGAGGCTGAGGAAAGGGAGAGAGAGGGAAGCTGCAGCAGGGAAGGAGTCTCTGGTGGCCACAGCAGCAGAAGCGGTGGTGGCTGGAGCACAACCCTGGGCAGCCAGCTCCGGCTCTCCCTTCCCCGAGCATGTCCTGTTACTGCTGGCACCGGCGGGGCTTTTGCCAGCACTGCTACTGTCCGTTCATGGCAGAAGCAGGTACAGCAGGGATGGCAAGAGCCCCGCCGCCCAGCTGCAACCACCACCGGACATGCTCGGAGAAGGGAGAGCCGGAGCTGGCTGCCCAGGGTTGTGCTCCAGCTTCTGGCAGCGGCGGATCTGCTGCTGCTGCAGCCACCAGAGACGCCTTCCTCGCCACCGCATTCATGAGAAAGGAGGAAAGGGCGCCCGACTCCACAAAATGGGCAGGAGAGACGAGGAGCAGCATCTGCTGCAAATTTGGAGGCAGAGTGCGGGGGACGGGGACTGGTTCGTGCTGGCGATCGTCCTGGCCATCACCGTCGCCAAGCTGGAGGTCACCTTTAGGGTGAAGGGGGATAAGTCTCCCAGAGACTTTCCAGCCTTCCCTGCCCCCTCCTTTCACACCTGGGCTCTCTAGTTTGCAAGTAAAGAAATATGCAGGAACTGAATCCCCTTTCCACTCGCTGTCCCTCCAAATATCAGGACTGATTCGGATTGGGGTGTGTGTGCGCGCGCATGTTTTGTCTCTCCCTGTGGATGAGCAGGCGGAAACGGGATTCAGTTCCTGCACATTCTCCTGCAGCCCCCCCCCCCTCCTTCGCAGATTCGCCTTCTCTCCTGGACAGATCCGTTTCAGGCGGCAGATCTGGCCAGAAAAAAAGAGAAGGCGAGTCTGCAGAGGAGGGGGAGGGTGCTCTTTCCACAATCGCTTTTCAGGCAGCGGCTCCTGAGGGGGCCAAGCCTTCCCTACTCGAAATGTCTTCCTCCCGAGGGCATCGCTGACAGCTGCTTCTCATGGCTCGGGAGGTCCACCTTCTCCTTGCTGCAATGTGCAGCAGGCAAGAGGAGGAGGAGACCACGGCGCAGGTTTCCTTCGCTGCCTGCATGCTCCAGGAAACCAGCAGCAGAGCTGGCAAGCAGGCAATCAGGTGGCTGCCTCTGATCTGCCTGTCCTGTTCTCATGCCCAGGCAGCCCTTACTGGACCGATGCACAGACCAGGTGGGCAGTTATACTCTACATTCAGAGTATAAGACGCACCCAGATTTTCGCCCTCTTTTTTGGGGGGGAAAGGTGTGTCTTATACTCCGAAAAATACAGTATTATTGCCATAAATATAAAAGAGATGGGAGTTACATCGACTCTCTTCTTTTTCAGAAGCTGTCAAGAAATTTCTCCTTAGTTCCAGGTTGCCTCTCCCCTTGATGACTTTCCATCTGTTGCTTCTTGTTTTGCCTTCAAAACCTCGGTCTCAAAACCTTTCTCTTCCAACAAGCCGGGCTGGCATAAAGCATGTTTTTAAATTTTAAAATTTAAAATATAAATTTTTATTATTTTAATTAGGCTTAGTTTGGGGTGTTTTTTCCCCACGTTTCGGCCAAGATTTTAATGATTTTAATGATGTCTTTGAATTATGCCTTTTAAAAGCTTTTTCTAACTTTTATATATTTGTTTTATTTTGGCTGTACATCGCCCTGAGTCCTTCGGGAGTAGGGCAGTATAAAAAACCAATAAAGCTAAACCTTCAGGTGCTTTGCAGAATAGCTTGACTTCCTCTTTTTTGCGGCAGCTCTTCACCCCTGGTTTTTCCTTTCGTTAAATAACAGACCCAGTTCCTGCAACAGTTCGCTGTGTGCTTTAGCTTCCAGACTCCCAATCTTTTTGCTTTTTTCTGCACTCTTCATAGTCTCAGTAACTTCTTTTGTATCACGTAACCAAAATTGGATGCAGTATTCCATGTGTGGTCTTGCCAAAGAAACATAAACATTCACCAGAATATATAGACCTCCTAAAATAACTCAGGCAAAGCAGAAAAGGTGGATCAGAAATGTAATGCATCCATCTTATGCTACAGTTCATGGGTTACCAACCTCCGCATTTCAGCAGAAAGAACCTGGAGAGGTTAAAAAACTGCTTTAAAAAACTGGAGGGACGGGCAGTGGCAGGGCAGTGATAGCCCCTCCAGCTATAAATTTGCTCACAAGGTGCACAGGAGTATTTTTTGGAGTATAAGACACACCTCCCCCACCTCAAGAGTGTGGAAATGTTGGTGCGTCTTATACAGCCATTTTTGGCCTCCCGAAGCCCTGCCCCCGCATCCCATTTTTGCGAAAAATGGGGCATTTTTCACAAAAACAGAGGCTTTTTTGCCTTCCCTCGGCCCCCAGCAGCCCTCTGCAGGCTTCAGCAGGGCTGGTAAAAGGCAAAAATGGGGTTTCCCCTGGGGAAGCCTTGCAGAGGGCTGCTGGGGGAGGGCAAAAACTTTTTTTTCTTTCTTTCTCTTGGAAATCTAGATGCGTCTTATACACCGGTGTGTCTTATAGTCCTAAAGGTACGGTAACTAAGCCATGTCCAGAATGAAACCTCCTTACCTCCATGTAGCCATTGGCTGGGGATTCTGGGGGGGTGTCTTCGGAGGGCAAAGACGAAGAGATCTCTGCTGCTCTCTTTGGGGTAGCAGCCAGCGTGGGAATTCGGTGCAGGTAGCCGTATCCAATGCCACATCCTAAGCTGCAGAAGAAAGCAAATGTGGTTGGAAATAGGGTGCACACTCTGGTTTTTAAAACCAGGAAAATTGCAAACAGAAACCCCAATATTAAGGGAAACTCTACTTTCTGCATCTTCAAATGTTTATTAGTTTATTTGACTATAAAATACAAAGGAAAATGAAAATAATGGGAAACGAGGGGGAGGAAGAAGGAGAAAAGGAAAAGTGGGGTAGAAGGGGGAAAAGGGAGGGGCGGAAGGTTTTTTATTAGCCCAAGGGAAAAAATAATATTAAAGGCTCAACTTTGTGCTTTTACACAATAATACGTGCAGACAGTCCTTGACTGACAACAGTTCGTTTAATGACCACTCAAAGTTACAACGGCACTGAAAAAAGTGACTTAACAGTGTTTTTCGCACTTAGGACCATTGCAACATCCACATGATCAAAATCCAGATGCTTGGCAATTGGTTCATATTTATGACAATCGCAGTGTCCTGGGGTTACATGACCCCCTTTTGTGACTTTTTGACAAGCAAACTCACTGGGGAAGCCAGATTCATGTAACGGTCATGTTACTAACCTAACGACTCTAGTGATTCACTAAACAACTGTGGCAAGACAGGTCATAAAATGGGGCAAACTCCCTTCATAAATGTTTCACCCAGCAACAGAAATTTGGGGCTCAGTTCTGGTCGCAAGTCAAGGACTACCTGTGTTAGCCATTTCTACAACAGCAACAACAAACCTATCTAATCAGCAAAACCAAAATCAAAAGTTTCACTTTTTTTTTTTTGCGCAATCACAAGCACAAAATCCAGCAGCGGTTTCCAAACGAAAACAAAATTAGGTCTGTTTTTTTCTTTGAATAAAGCAATCAATTTAACCATCTCTACTTTTCCCCCCCTTTCTATGGGAAATAATGTATAGCAGGGGTTCCCAAACTTGGCAACTTTAAGACTTGTGGACTTCAACTCCCAGAATTCTCCAGCCAGCTATGCTGGGAATTCTGGGAGTTGAAGTCCACAAGTCTTAAAGTTGCCAAGTTTGAGAACCCCTGATTTATAGGAAAACTATACAAAGCGCTACTAAGTCTTCATCCCGCAGACTCCATAGAACGATGATGGCGAACCAATGGCAAGTGTGACAGAAGTGGCACGTGTTGTTGCCCATTCCTCTTCTGGGTTTATGTTGCGCATTTGCATGTCATGATCAGCTGGCCTTCGTGCGTGTGGCAGTTGTGGAAACTGGAAGAGCTGGTCTTCCGTTTTCTGGCATGAGCATGCAGGCCAGTCAGTTGATCATTGCACGCACATGCCGCCAGTAACTGGAAGACTAGCATGATGCCCCAAGGGCTATAATAGTGTAATCTAGTTTGGACGTTTTTATGCCATTCCAAATGATTGTCCAATCTCTTCCTAAAAGTCTCCAGCATTAGAGCATCCACAACTTCTAGGGGCAAGTTGTTCCACTGATTAATTGTTCTCACTGTCAGGAAATTTCCCCTCAGTTCTAGGTTGCTTCTCTCCTTGATTAGTTTCCATCTGTTGCTTCTTGTCCTGCCTTCAGGTGCTTTGGGGAATAGGTTGACTCCCTCTTCTCTGTGACAAGACTCCCGAATACTGGAAGACTGCTATCCTGTCTCCCCATGTCCTTCTTTTCTCTAAACTCGCCGTACCCAGTTCCTGCAACCGTTCTTCATGTGTTTTAGTCTCCAGGTCTTTAATCATCTTAGTTGCTCTTCTCTGTCCTTTTTCCAAAGTCTCCACATTTTTTCTGTAGGGTGGTGACCAAAACTGTATGTAGTACTCCAGGAGTGGGCCTACTAAGGCTTTATAAAGCGGTGTGGGCCTACTAAGGCTTTATAATACTTCACGTGATTTTGATTCTATGCTACATTTTTACATGAGAGTAAAAAAAATGGTTTTCTAACATGCCAAAACGAAACCCAGCTACTAACCGGAGAGAATGAGTCTGCCTATGCATGGCACACCTATGGAAGCATTCTACTGATGTCAAAGAAGGAAGAATGGAACAGAAGGGAGTCGTGGTGGTTTTCCTGTGCACTTAATGCAGACTGTAAGGGTAAAATCCCAACTCAACCATCCCCCCACCCCAAAGAAAACTTTTCTATTCCCAAAATGGATTATAATCTCCAGCGCTCTATGGTTGTGTGATCAAAATTCCGACCCTTGGCAACCGACTCATGGTTACTAGGATGGTTGCAGTGTTCCCTGGGATCACAGGAACCCCACCCCCCTTTTGAGATCTCCTGATGAGTAAAGTCAGTGGGGAAGCCCGGTTCACTTGACAGCTGTGTTACTAACTTAACAACTGCAGTGATTCACTTAACTACTTCCCTACAATTGCAGTGATTCAATGAACGAGAATTGTGGCAAGAAAGATTGTAAAACACAACTCTCTTAACATCTGCCTGGCTTAGCGACAGAAATCTGGGCCCAATTCCCGTTGCACGTCGAGGACTACCTCTACCACAAAGCTGGCTGGGGAATTCTGAAAGTTGAAGTCTGCCAGGCTTTAAGTTGCCAAAGTTGGAGAGCCCTGCAATAGGAGGCCAAGCATCTGCCTGATCTTGCCCACATCTCATAACTCGCTCACATAACTCTAAAGTCCTACCTTCCTTCTCCACCCCAGGCTCCGTTGGGGGTTACAAAAACCTCTCGGCAGGAATCCGTTTCTGTGTTATAGACCACTAGCTTCAGAGGCTTCCCCTCATGGGAATCAATCAAGGAGAAGAAATCCTCAGACTGAACAAAAGAGAGATCCACCATTCAGAGTCTGCAGCAATATTTCCCCCTTCTTCTTCCCCGTTATACCACCACCAGCCATCCAGTTCCTGGAATTAACTGTTAGGGGAGAGAATGTGCAGCCTGTTCTTTCATCAGGGGGACCGCCCTCGTCAATGGGTAGATAAATGGGTTTTCCAGCACAACGAAGGAACCATTTCCGCTTCTCAAAAGGTTAAATCATGGCAACTGGACCACAGTTTATTAAAACCGAGGCCTTTAGAAGTGACTTGGAGGAGTAATGAAATGTCTCAGGTTTAATAAAGTTTGGTCTCGCTGCCATGATTTAACCTTTTAAGAAACATTTGGCCTGGACGAATGAGTCTTCATTTGCATGTTTCAATTCTAGTTTTAGGATGCTGTGGTCTCCAAGCTCTCCTTAAAAAAAATGCCACAAAATGTCCTAACGCCATGTTCTTCAACCCTGCAACTTTAAGATGCCTGGACTTCAATTCCCAGAACCACCCACCCCCCAGCTTAGCATGCCGGCTGGAGAATTCTGGGAGTTGAAGTCCATCCATGCTGGCTAGGGGATAGTAGGGGGGTTGAAGTCCACTCATCCAGGCTGAGGGATTCTGGGAGTTGAAGTCCAGATATCTTAAACCAATACGTAGCTCAGGGTTTTTGTGGAGTCCTTGGTGGTGATCTCTGAGCTTGGCTGTTTTCTTGCAGACAGTTCATTGGCCAAGTAGGTTACTTCAGCACCAAGGACCCCGCAGATGTCTTAAAGCAGCCACGTTTGAAAAGCAATGCCATAATAGGAGAGGATTTCTTTTTTTAGGGTGAAGCTTTCATGAGTTTTGGACATGGAGAAAAGAGACCAGAGATGTCCACAGGGGATGGGGAGGGAAGAATGGGGGGAGGGTGGGTTACTACATCTTAAATCTGCCCCTCCTGTACATCCATCGTGATTATCAAATGTACATATGAAGCAGGTGGAACTTGCATCATGATGGGACAGTGCTATTTTCATCACTTCGGCACACATTTTTAAAACCTTTTTCAGATCAGAAGCCCAGGTCAAGAGGCAAAGTTCTAACAACAGAAAATTAATTGCACTCAGGTCAACATTTTCCTCCTCAATCAATCAGAATGGAGCTGGAAGGGACAATGGGAGTCTTCAGGTCCAACCCACTGCTCAAGCAGGAGACCCTATACATTTTGAGAAGAGTCCAGTCTCTTCTTTAAAGCCTCCAGTGAAAAATGTCTTACTCTCAAGTTCATGGCGACCCTTAAAAAAGATCTGTGAACCAGTTTGACAAATCCTAGCCTAAAGTATTAGGGCCCATAAGAACGTCTGCCTGGGAAAGCAAGGAAAAGCAGGAAAAAGGGGTGTCCAATCTTTAAGACTTATGGACTTCATGCTGGCTGGGGAATTCTGGGAGTTGAAGTCTACAAGTTTTAAAGTAAATGCTGGCTGGGGAATTCTGGGAGTTGAAGTCCAGACATCTTCAAGTGGACAAGGTTGAAACACTGGTTTAGAGCAGGGGTGTCAAACTTGATTTGACACTTCATTGAGGGCCACATCAGGGTTGTGTTTGACCTTGGAGAACCAGGATGTGTGTGGGGGGGGGGCAGCGGTTGGGGTGAGAATGGCCATGGTGAAACGCACAGGTTCAAGGTGCGTTTTTCCCTTTCTCTTCCTTTCTTTCCACTGTTCTTTACTACAACCATTTCCCTATCTCTTCCACCAGGTATTACAAGCAAACGTTTATTACTTATTCTTCATGCTCCGCTAAACTTTTTATTCCTAAATTTATACCCCATAGTTTAATAGTAAATTGCTTTTCTGTTTTTATTAAGGTAATAATAAAAATACAACAGCGCAAATAACATGATAATACAAGATCTAAAAACAGTGGTTATTTTCCAGGATGGTGAATAGAAATGGCTGCCAATTTCACAGTAGATTGTAGATTAAATGGAACTACAGTATGTAAAATCTGGCATTAAAGTGTAGCATTAACATAGGATATTGCTTGTTTTCTATCCAGATCAGGCACTTGCTTGAGGCCACATAATTGTCACCCAGTCCAATCCATTCCTCCTGCAGCACTCTGCTGGCTGAAGATGGGCCACAGAGGCCCCACCTGGCCCATTTTCAGCAGGCAGAGTGCTTCTGGAGGCCAGGAAGGCCAAAAACAGGCCACACAGGGGCCTCGTGGAGCCTCTGCGTGGCTTGTTATCAAGCGGCCTATTTTTGGCCTCCAGAAGCACTCTGCCAGCTGATAACAAGCCACGCAGAGGCCCCACGAGGCCCATTTTGGGTGGCAGAGGCACCACATGTTGGGCCTTTGGTATTTCCAGGACACTCCCACAGGCCAGATTTAAGCATCCCATGGGCCAGATCCGGCCTTAGTCCTTGAGTTTGACAGCCCTGGTTTAGAGGCCAAGGGACGGGAAGCCTGAAAATGCAGTCCCGTGTGCAATGCTCTCTCTCCCCCACTACGTTGTGGTTGGTTTTGCCTTTTGCATGCAACTGCCTTAAGCTCTTGGCAGCAAAGAGATGGACCCTGAAACCAAAGGAGAGTTTTATGCACAAAAATGCTTCCACCCTGAGAAATCAAGCCCAAGGGAAGGGAAGGTGAAAGGAATCAAGGGCAGAACAGTGCAGAAGCCTAAGAAATATTCACAGACATCGTCACCGAAAACCAATCTTTCCTGACTTTGTAACTCTTCTGAATCTTTTACCTCATGAAGTATCTGATCTGATCCAATTATATAGTCAGAATGGGGCTTCAGGCCAGCTAAGGCTGCCGGAGAAGCTGGCTCCACATCCTAGACAAGAGAGAAAGACTATAGTTATAGCTACGGATCATATTACTCAAGCATAAAGGTAAAGGTTCCCGACTCTAGGGGGCAGTGCTCATCCCCATTTCAAAGCCAAAGAGCCACTGTCCAAAGACGTCTCCGTGGTCATGTGGCCGGCATGACTCAACGCCGAAGATGCAATACAATGCAATATATGAAGATACAACCAATTTCATTGTAATTTTGGTACAATGACAATAAAGATGATGATGATAATGATGATGGTTGTTGTTGTTGTTGTTGTTCTTATTATTATTATTATTATTATTATTATTATTATTATTATTATTATTATGCACAGAATGCTATTACCTTCCCACCAAAGGTGGTCCCTAGTTTTCTACTTGAATTTTTTACATGCTTTCAAACTGCTTGGCAGAAGCTGGGGCAAGTAAAAAATAAGCATATTCAATGTTTTTTTTTTCTTTTTTCTTGTCTCTCTTTTTTCATTTGTTATAATTCCGCACCAGTGAGGTTAAAACCAATTTTGTTGTAAACAAATACAATGACAATAAAGATTATACTTACTTATACTTAATGTTATTATTACATTTTTATTAGAAAATATGTTAAGAGGGAAAAACGAATAGGTCCACTATATTCAACTTTTTTAATATACTATAATTCTAAAATTAGAGAATTGATATCAGTGGGAATGATGTTGCAAATTTTGATGGTTATTGCACAGAGATATTTCTACCCAGATGACAGTTTAATGAAAGCTAGAATGTTCATGTTTAAAAAAATAAAAACTTTTTATTAAAAAAAGCCAATGGGAAAAGCATTTTAATTCAGGGCTTGGTAAATCTTTTGGGGGGGGGGGGGTGTCTTGTCTCCTGGGAATTACCTACACAAGTCCCAGCAATTTTGGAACTGGTTTGCCTTGGTCTTCTTAGGACTGAGATGGCGGCCACAAAGTTGACCATGTCTCAGGCAGGGTGGGAATTCACCATTTCCTGGTTGCTAATCTGATTATATGCATATCCCACCCTTGTTATTTTTGTAAGTAACTCAAAGTGGCCAACATGCATAATCCTTCTTCCTCTCATCTATTTCCTCCAAAACCATGCAAGTCAGTTGGGCTAAGATGAGTGACTCGCCCCAAATCTGATCATCCAGCTGTGATTCCAGATGACAACCAATCAGGACTTGCAATCACGGAAAACCCAACGCAACACGGTTCCACTTTCCTGCTTACCAGCACGTGCCAGACGTGTTCATTGGCGCCTTGGAAACTGCAGAATCGCACACTGGCCCCTAGCAGTCCCTGCCCTCCCCACATATTGCTGGGGATGACCTCCACTTCGCGCACTTTCATCGTTTTTATGTTGTAGACTTCCAGTTTCACAGCTTTCTCGACGTTGGCTTTTAGTAGATCTTTCAGGGTGTCGCCTTCTTTATTCTATATGCAGGGGAGGAGAGGGGGGAATTAAGGTCTCGTATCTGGACATAGTAACAAACAGATCTGGCATTTGTGGCCACTAAAGGCAGGAAACAAAGTTTCTTTCTTTCTTTCTTTCTTTCTTTCTTTCTTTCTTTCTTTCTTTCTTTCTCTTTCTTTTTTTCATTCATCCATCCATTCACTCACTCACACATTCTAGAAGGCCAGCTATCCTTCCAGCTCAGTTCTTTCCAAACCTGGAAAGAAATTTAAACTTTAATTTTACAGTTATTGATGGAAAATCTCATTCAACCCACTCCCAGATTAAGTACAGACTTATCACTCATTTGGTGACTGTTCAAAGTTACAGTGCCATTGAAAAAAAGTGACATATGATTGTTTTTCACACTTAACGACCATTGCAGCAACCCCCCAAATTCAGATGCTTGGCAATTGGGCCATATTTATGACAGTTGTACTAAGCTGGGGGTCGTGGGATCATCATTTGTAACCTTTCTAGCAGGCTTCCAACAAGCAAAATCAGTGGGGGAAGCCAGGTTCACTTAATGACCGCATGATGTTCACTCAATCATTGCAGTGATTGCTTAACAACTGCGACAAAAAAGGTTGTTAAATTGGGCACAACTCACTTAACAACTCACTCCCTTAGCAACAGAAATTCTGGGCTTCGTTGTGGTCATAAGTTGAGGATTAGCTATACTATAAATACTGGTAGGTGTAAATGTACTGACCAATTTTATTTGGGGTTAGTTAAGGTTAGGTAGCAAAATTAGTATTTATTTTGGTTTGGGAGGTTGATTTTGTTAACAGATGTTTGCGGTTTTAAAAAATAAAAATAAAAATTTTGGAAATTTGTGATGGCAAATTCAGATACATACAAAGTTGCTGCCTTTAGAACAGCATCTGCATTAAAAAAAGTCCACTATTTCTGTCTTGTCCTGATATATATATTTAAATGCAATGCTTGAACCTAAGTCATTTTATCAACAACACTATAATCACAGGCGATATGTGAAGAAAGGATCTTTTAGCCCAAATACAAAAACATGACTTCTAAGCAAATAGATCTGGATAACATCTTGGCTCGATTACTGTAACGCTCTCTACATGGGGCTCCCCTTGAGGTGCACTCGAAGGCTACAGTTAGTTCAGAATGCGGCCGCGCGGGTGATTATGGGTGCCCCAAGGCAATCCCACATAACACCTCTCCTGCGCGAGCTGCACTGGCTGCCTGTGGCCTTTCGAGTGCGCTTCAAGGTGTTGACGACCATCTTCAAAGCGCTCCATGGCTCGGGGCCTAGCTATATACGAGACCGTCTCCTTCCCCATACATCCCTTTGTCCGATCCGCTCCCACAGAGAGGGTCTTCTCCGGGTACCGTCGGCTGGGCAATGCCGGTTGGCGACCCCCAGGGGAAGGGCTTTCTCTATGGCGGGCCCGGCCCTCTGGAACGACCTACCCCCCGACCTACGCACCATCTCGGACCTCCGCCTCTTCCGCCAACGTCTTAAGACATATCTATTTCAACAAGCCGGCCTAGCATAGCCCCCCGTTTCTGACTTTTATCCATAAATTTTAATCTTCAGGTTTTAAAATGGTTTTTTTAGCACGGGATTTAATTTAATATGCTTTTAATAATGTATATTGTTTTTTGTATGATTTTAATAATGCCTGTGCGCCGCCCTGGGTCCTAACAATGGAGAAGGGCGGGGTATAAATTCGAAAAATAAATAAATAAATAAAATAAATAACAAAGATAACACAGTTGGTCCTCAACTTACAGCAGTTCATTTAGTGACCATTCAAAGTTGCAACAGCACTGAAAAAAGTGGCTTATGACCATTTTTCACTTGGTGGCATCCCCATGATCATCCGATCAAAATTCAGATAGCTGGCAACTGACTCATATTTATGACGGTTGCAATATCAGTGTGTGTGTGTGTGTGTGTGTGTGATGTGATCCCCTTTTGCGACCTTCTGACAAGCAAAGTGAATGGGGAAGCCTGATTTGCTTAATAACCGTGCTACTAATTTAACAACTGCAGAGATTCACTTAACAACTGCGGCAAGAAAATTTGTAAAACTTAACACCTCAACTTAACAGCAGAAATGTTGGGCTCAATTGTAGTCATTAGTCGAGGACTGCCTGTACTCAAACGACAGACTGCCACGTTGACTAATGAAAATAACAGCTGGAAGCTACCAGCTAGCTGCCTTTCTCGTCTCTGCACGCCTTCCGTCAAGCAGCTTTTAATCTGTTAATTATTAACAATGAGGATTATAGTTGGTCAAATACTGAGAGCTGATTTTCGTGACTCAGCAAGGAAGCCAACGCCCTCCCTTGTCCTTCCTCCGAAGCTTTGCCAAAAGGGGCAGCTTGATTGTACCAAACAGGTGTCAATACTCAAAAACTCAAAGGTGCCCTCGAGCAAAAGTGCAGAGAAAATGCGGAATGGGTCCTCACCCACATAATAAGGTTGGCATTTCAGCAACCGTTATAGGTAGTCCTCGACTCACAACCGTTCATTTAGTGACCGTTAAAAGTTGCAACAGCACTGGGGGGGAAAATGACTCATGACCGGTTTTCCTACTTATGACTGTTGCAGCATCAGTCATACTTTGGGTGCTGGGCATGTATTGAGGACGGTTGAAGGCATCCTGGGAGTGTCATTTGCAACATTCCTAGGGGAGCTTCTGACAAGCGAAGTCAGAAAAAGCCAGATTCACTTAATGACCATGATTGTGGACTGTTGTGATTCAGGTAACAACTGTGGCAAAAAAAAATATATCGTAAAATGAGCCATGATTCATTTAATAGCTGCCTTGCTTAGCAATGGAAATTTTGGGGTCAATTGTGGTCACGAGTTGAGGACTACCTGTATTGGAAACGGCTAAAACTAGAGCTCATCCAAAGAACCCTTGAAAAGCCTTTGTTACCACTGTAATAATAAATGTATTACTAAGTTTGATTTAAAATTGTTTTTATTGGGGGAGAGGGGTTTGCCTTGGAAGTGTTAATCCTGGAAATGTTAATTTCTACATCATATTTTCAAATTCTCTAAGCCAGAGAGAGTTGGTGAGAAAGAAAACCAGTAAATAAAATGAATGAAAAAAATAAGGAAAAGAAAGTTACGTTAATGGTGGGAGAATTTCGCTTCAGCTTCTGGCCCAGAGCTATTTCTCATGCCAAGATAAAGTCTTCAAAGACAGGCAGCCATAAAAATTGGATTTTGCTTTCTAAGAATACATTTTAAAGAAGAAGAAAAAAAAGCTCTCCCACAATTCAGCTGCATTTCGATTCCCATTCAGCTTGCAACTATAACTGAGCCCAACATTTCTCTTGCTAAGTGGGACATTTTGTCCTTTTTACAATCTTTCTTACCACAGTTGTTAAGCGAATCACTGCAGATGTTAAGTTAGTAGCACGGTGGTTAAGTGAATCCAGCTTCCCCACTGGCTTTGCTTGTCAGGTCACCAGAATGGATCATAACACCCCTGGACACTGTTACCGTCATAAATATGAGACGGTTGCCAAGCATATGAATTTTGATCACGTGCCCATGGGAATGCTGCGTAGTTGTGTGAAAAAATGGCCTTACGTCACTTTTTCCAGTGCCGTTGTAACACAGAACAGTCACTAAACGAACTGTTGCAAGTCGAGGACAACCTGTATCTGCTATGAAGCCAAGCACTGCCCTGCCTGCATCAAACCCCAGCACAGTGTTTCTCAACCTTGTGAACTTGAAGATGTCTGGACCTCAACTCCCAGAATTCCCCAGCCAGCATTCGCTGGCTGGGGGATTCTGGGAGTTGAAGTCCAGACATCTTCAAGTTCACAAGGTTGAGAAACACTGCCCTAGCACCTGCACGGAGAAGGGCCTGAAGCTTTGGCTTCCACAAACTGCACCTGATGCTTTTCAGTCTCAAAGCTACCAAAAGGAAGGAAGGAAACAATGAATCCAGACCTTCCTAAAACCGGGTCGCCAACCTCTGCACATAATTTCCCAGCAGGCCAGTTTAGATCAACAAAAGTTCTGGCCATCATCTCCAGTTCTGGAAAGCTGATCTAAGAAGGGGACGTGTTTGGTAGAGCAGTTCTTCACATCGTATCCTAAAGCAGGGGTGGAGAACTATGGCACTTTTATGACCTTTTATGAATTCTGGATGCCTACCAGTCATAAAGGGGCCATCATTCCCCACCCCTCTCTAAAGCAGCTGGCTAAATTCCTGAGGTTTCTAAGATGCAATTGAGTTAGTGGTAGGGAGCAAGAGGCAGGCTTCAACTACCAAGGATGGTCCAAGGACTTCAAGTTGCAAACTCCTGCTTTGCATTATTTATATATCCATTCCTTCCATATTTGATTTACTTTCTGCACTCAGGGTGTGCTTTACACAATCATGTTTCAATAACAGCCAGAATGGAATAACAGAAAACAGAGTTGGAAGGGACCTTGGAGGTCTTCTAGTCCAACCCCCTAGTCAGGCAGGAAACCCTATACCCGTGATGGCGAACGCATGGCATGCCATTTGTCAGGGCATGTGAGGCGTTGCATTATAAAGCATTATGGGTGGGGCACGCCCGCGCACAACCCCCCTGCTCTCCCCCCACTTTTGGCACGCGAGCCAAAAAAGGTTCGCCATCCCTGCCCTATATCATTTCAGACAATTAGTTGTCCAACTTCTTAAAAACTTCCAGTGTTGGAGAATTCAAAACTTCTGGAGGCAAGTTGTTCCACTGATTAATTGGTCTCACTGTCAGGAAATTCCTGCTTAGTTCTAAATTGTTTCTTTCCTTGATTAGTTTCCATCCATTGTTTCTTGTCCCGCCTTCAAGTGCTTTGGAGAAGAGGTTGGCTCCCTCTTCTTTGTGGCAGCCCCTCAAATATTGGAATATTGCTATCGTCATCCTTATTCCCTTTTCTCATTATTTTTATTTATTTTATTTTATTAAATTTATACCCCGCCCTTCTCCTTGTTAGGACCCAGGGCGGCGCACAGGCATTATTAAAAACCCCAAAATACAATAAATATCAGTTAAAATGAATTAAATTAATTGATCCGTGCTAAAACCCATGTTAAAACCATTAGCAAATTATAATTTGTTTTTGTTTTTTAAAAAACAAAAACAAATTAAACTAGACATATCCAGTTCCTACAACTATGTTCTTCATATGTTTTAGCCTCCAGCTCCCTAATCATTTTGGTCCCTCTTCTCTGTACAATTTCCAAAGTCTCAACATCTTTTTTATATCCTGGCGACCAAAAATGGACACAATATTCTAAGGGTGGCCAAGACATTATAAAGTGGTATTAACACTTCATGTGATCTTGATTCTATCCCTGTTATTGTAGCCTAGGATTGTGTTGGCTTTTTTGGTAGCTGCAGCCAACTGCTGGCTCATTTTTAAGTGATTGTCAACTAGGACTCCAAGATCCCTCTCACAATTAATACTATTAAGGCAGGTACTACCTATACTGTATCTGTGCATTTGGTTCTTCTTGCCTAATTTTTTCATACTTCTTGCTTCTTCTTTTTTTACAGTAATTGCTTATGGTAATCCTTATTCGGTCATCTGCTTATTTGCCGAATTTTCTACTAAAATTTTCAAAAACATAGCAAAGTTCTGCTTGAATGCAAATACTATCAGAAGACTCCCAGGTTTGATTGTTATGCTGATTAAGGATACTCAAGTGACATATCGATAATCTATACAGGTAATCCACCAATTTATGATCATAATTGAGTCCCAGATTTCTGTTGCTAATCGAGGCAGCTGTTGAGTTTTGTTCCACATTACAACCTTTATTACCAAATAAATGTAGTTAAGCAAATTACTGTGGTTATTAAGTAAATCACATGGCCATCAGGAAAATCCAGACACCCTCCCCCCTCCACTGACTTTACTTGTCAGAAGCTGCTGGGAAGGTTATAAATGGTGGTCACATAAACTTGAGACACTGCAGCTATCATATACATGAGTCAGTTGCCAAATACTCAAATATTGATCATGTGACGATGGTCAGAAGGATGAAAAATCATCATGCCACTTTTTTCATGCCACCGTAACTTTGAACAGTCATCAAATGAATGGTTCTATCTGTATTTTTTTAATCTACAAATACACGTTATTAATAATCGTTCTCTGTAATCTGCTCCTTCTTGTACAATTTTTTGGTCTCTGACCATAACCTGTTACAACTAAAAGAATCTGACACGTAATCCAAAGAAACAGAGAATGTTTGTTGAAGATCTCTATCTATTAAGAGATTTAAGAGGAGGAAGCTCAACAGTGGACACTTTCTGGGAGTGAAAGTTGACTGGAGCAATTTACAATTTCAAAAATAAAGTCAGTTGAACCACCAAGCGATATTTGCAAGAACACTGACACAGGCCAGTGCACGCATTCTCTCTCACACACACATACACACAAACACAGAAAGAGAGAGAGAGAGAGAGAGGGAGGGAGGGAGGGAGGGAGGGAGGGAGGGAGGGGGAGGGAGAGAGGGAGGGGGAGGGAGGAAGGGAGGAAGGGAGAGAGACAGAGACAGAGATGGAGAGAACACTGGCTTTTCTTAGCTATTTACCAGTCTGGTGTGTCCTATGGTAAGTATAAAATCGAAGAATGGTTCCAATCCAGCCTGTTGAGCAGGGGAATTTTCCTGAATCTGCAAAAATGGCAAAATTGACATATTGCATAAAACTGAACATCAGCATAAGAATGCACTTCCTAAAGAAAGTTGGATGTTTAATGCAAAAAGTGCCTGAAATAAGCCTATGTACAGATTAACCATAAACCTCTGTTATTAATAACTGGAAGAGTTTCTTATAATCTGGAGCCCCAAGACCGAAGCTACCCAGCCCAGCAATTTGGAGAAGAGCTGTGGTCGCGCAGTGGTTAGAATGCAGTACTGCAGGTCTAGCTCACTGCCAGGAGTTCGATTCTGACCAAGGCTGACTCAGCATTCCATCCTTCTGAGGTTGGTAAAATGAGCACCCAGATGGTTTTGGGGGGAAGGGAGCAATGTGCTGACTCTAAACCTTTTGGAGGGCTGTAAAGCCCTAGGAAGAGGCATATATGTCTAAGTGCTACTTTCCTGTCCCAGAGACAAGATCCAAGGCAATTAAAAAGGAGGCAAAGCGAGGCATTGTCTCCTTTCATAGCAAGCTTCTTGGGGACTTCACAATTTTGAGATTTTAATTCTTTTGTAAGAAGGATCTCAATGTCTCAGACTTTGGGTTAAACATTCTCCACAGAACTTCTTGCAGTGCACTTACACAGCTTGGTCCCAACATACGCCCAGAGAATGCATTTCTGAATATTTCCTTTAAGTCAAACTTGATGTCTAATGTCTTTGTGTGCACACCCAGCGATACAGAAGGGCTTTGACTTTGCAGAAGCTTAACTTCTGAAAGCCACCAAGGAAAGGCAACATTACAGCTCCTTCCCCCTCCCCACAAGTTAAACATCTCATACCAAGACCTCACCCAACACCCTCCCTTTAAAAAAAAAAAAGAACAATGAATTACTTCTGCAGTCATGACTCATAGCTTCTGCACACAATATTAAAAAGGCACAGCACTGATCTTGCAACGACAAGGCTTAATCATTCTGATCCACCCAAACTACAGGATTCCAATCATCCCCAACCAATTTGATAGGGGATAGAGGTTGCAGAATGATAAAATGTATTCAGAGATACATTCAGTGGGGAAGAGTGCATCAAGGGGACAGAACATCCATACCATATCAAGGATGGATATTTATCCTAAATATTCATGCCTAAAGATATTTTACCCATGTAGTTGCCTCTATTGCCATTATCCATGTCATTTCCTCATCTTTTTCACCTATCATACCTCCTATTAGATTCTCCTATTGGTATATTATGATTATCAATTATTTGTACCTTATGGTTTATGATTATGTCTTATGATACATGATCTATGACTGATTACTATGTTGCTTGTATGTACCCTGAACACTTATGCACAAATTCTTTGTTTGTTCAATCACACAGCCAGTACAATCACACAATAAAGAATTTTATTCTACTCCATTTGATTTCATTATTCCACTTTCATAGGTAACTCAAGATGGCAAATATACATAATACACCTTCCTCTTTTCTGCACAACAGCCATCCTGAAAGAGAGGGATTGGCCCAAAGTCACCCGGCTGGCTTTCTGGGGCTCTTAACTCCATTTCCTGATTTCTAGGTCAATACTTTAACCACTCCACCAAACTGGATATGGTGTGATTCTTCCAAGATATTAACAAGTTTAGTCATGTTCTATTTTCACCAATGCAAAAATTCATCCTTCAAGCTGGGATGTACTTTTTAATAAAAAGGGCAAAATAGCCAAAAAGAAAAAAGAAAATTAGATTCTACACATGGAAGATAAACAGGCATATGGCAGAGTTTAGGGTACAGTTAAGTTCTTTTTATACAATTTTGGTGGGTTACGTTTTACTGCCATTGCCTTTGCAGACTGCCTGAACGTTTAGCAAAAATAAACTGTTCTAGAAATCGGCAATATGCCTCTCTACAAACCAGTAAATAGTTAGTAATCGGAAGAGCAACAAATTGAGGTATCAGGTGGCAGGGCAGGTTTTCTGTAATTATCAGCAAAGCTAAATGGCCCTGATGAGGGCTTGCATAGAAAACCAGCAAGGGAATTTCAGCTAGAGGGTCAGGCTGGAGAGTCAGGAAAATACCCTAGAGGGTGGCAATTCTCAAACTCTTCCATAGAGCTTTCAAGGAAATTGCCCTAGTGGCCTTAGGGATTCTTGTCTTTCTCATTTCTCCAGCTTTCTTCCTGGGTCAGGTCTCTAAGGGACTGGAATCTCTCATTGAGCTCTGTGTGATGGCTGCTCTTCTGGAACCTTTTTCAACGCGGAACAGGATGAAAAGACTTGAAATAAGGACATCAGCCAGCAGTTTGGTCTAGTGTGGGTGTCAGCAACCTGTGGCTCCGGAGCCACATGTGACTCTTTCGTCCCTCTGCCGCAGCTCTGTGTCGGGTGATCCCACATTTCCCACAGAAAAGAAAACACCGGGAGTCACAAAACCTGGGTAGGCGTGACTAAGGGAGATCACATGACTGGGTGGGATTGAGTGATGTTGGGCTTATCAGGCCCACCCAGATTTTGTGACTCCCGGTGTTTTCTTTTCTGTGGGAAATGGGAACAAATGGCTCTTTAGGTGTTTACGGTTGCAGACCCCACTGGTCTAGTGGTTAAGTCGCCAAGCTAGAAAGCAAGAGTGGCTGGAAAGCAGGACCTGAGTTCAAGTCCTGCCTTAGCCATGAAAACCAGATGGGGCGGCCTTGGGCCAGTCACTCACTGTCTCTCAGCCCAACTCACTTCACAGGGTTGTTGTTGCTGTTGTTGTGGGGGAAATAAGAGGAAGCCTAGTTGGATATGTCCACTGCCTTGAGTGTGTGTGTGTGTGTGTGTGTGTGTGTGTGTAAATATAAATAAATTAATAAAGAGATCATAAATAACTTAATAAAATTACACTCAGCCTCACAGATTCCCAAGATCCTTTCCGCTGCCTTGCGTGTATGTATGTATGTGCATATATAAATGTGTGTGTGTGATGTGTCACGACACACATACACATATATATTTTTCAACGGCCGTGGCAAAAAGAAACCAACATTATGATCTTCGGAACTTTAAAATATATTGCTCACTGAGTTTTTGTTAGCAACTGCTAACATAGTCAGAGTGTAAAAGCCATAAAAGGGATGCCTGCCTTTATACAATGTTAATCAATGAGCAATATATTTTAAAGTTCCAGAGATCATTATGTCAGTTTCTTTTATAACTTACACCTGGAACTCACACACACACATATACATATATATATAATTTAATTTATTGATCAGCTCATAAAACTAACACATATATGTATATATATATATATATATATATATATATATATATATATATATATATATATATATATACATACATACATACATACATACATACATACATATAAATGTGAGCAATATATTTTATATATATATAAAATGTGAGTATCAATGAGCAATATATTTTGTCGGTTTCTTTTATAACTACACCTGGAACTCACATTTATTTATATATATATATATATATATATATATATATATATATATATATATATATATATATATATATATATATGTGTGTGTGTGTGTGTGTGTGTGTGTGTGTGTGTGTGTGTGAGTTCCAGGTGTAGTTATAAAAGAAACCGACATATATACACTGATACACACACACACACACACTTATATTTATAAATAATAAAGAGGGAATCATAAATAAATAAATAAAATTACACTCAGAATCACAGAAGGCGCTTCCCAAGATCCTTTCCCAGCTGGTCACTTGTCCCATCAAGAGGTATATGAGATGAATGCCCATCATCCCCAGCCACCTGGGTGAGGGCAATGGGTCCTGGGGTCCATCAACGTCTGGGGAACTTCAGGGGCGCCAGCAGCGGCTAACCTTCTGTGGAAGCCGAAGCCCTCCTCCCCAGAAGGATTGGACTCAAGGCCGTCCTTCCCACCCACTGGCTGGGGATGATGGGCGCCGGAGTCCAGCTTCGGTTTCGGACCGCCTTCCCCCCCGCCAGTGGGGCTCCCTCCAGGGAAACGCTGCTTACCCCGTGCACATGGTAGCCCTCGGAGCCCCCATCGGGAACCTCGGAGCTGGAGGTCAGCCCCATGGCTGCCCGGTGAGAGGCACCGACTCAAGCGCTGGGAGGAAGAGGAGGAGAAGGAGGAGAGCCTGCCGGCTTCAACGGCTCCATCGCCGGTCGCCAAAACGACACAGCTCGACAGCTTCCAACGCTGCAAGCCCTGACGCGCATGCGCGGAGAGCGGAGGCCGCCGGGAAAAGGACAGCCAGCGAAACAAGCCGAGCGACGCCACAAGCGCCTCATAGGCTGCAGTGCCCGTCAGTCACTCGCCTTAACGTCCCCAAAAGGGCTTAGCAACGAAGGGGGGCGGGGAAAGGTGGCGTTTCGGACGCCGGAGAGGAGGCGGGAGGAGGAGGCGAAATCCGCCACTCTCCAGGAAAGGCGGGGCGTGGCGGGCGAGTAGGAGGAGCAACAGCAGCAGCTCTTCCACGATTGGTTGCTGAAGCCGTTCGTCTCGGGGCGGGGGCGGGGGCGGTTTGTTGGCGCGCGCTTTGTCGGTTAGGTCCGTCGTTGCGGTTTCGCTTCTCCTCAGGGAAGGCGCGATGGCTGTCGCGGACCCCCAGTCGATGGTAGTCTCCTCCACACGCTCCCAAAACACGTGTTTCCGACATAAAAACACAGCTATTGAAATACGGCTGGGAACACCGGCCGAGAGAAACTAATAATGCCTTAAAGGCAGTGCTTCTCAACCCCAGCAGTTTCAAGAAGGGTGGAAAGAAAAGATGCTGTCAGCTGAAGTCCACATTTCATAGGTTATTAATAAGCAACACACTAGGAAACAAAACAAAATAAATTGTAATGATACAAGCAACATGGTTATAGTCATAAGTGGGAGGACATAGGTACTAGGAAGGATGAGAAGAGTAATAATAGTAAATAGCTTTACTATTTTTAGCAGAGTGATGGTATTCGAGAAAAAACTTGTCTAATTCTAGTGTGTAATGAGTAATGATGTAATATAGTGATGTAATAATAATGATGCAGTGGTGTGAACAGTGATGTAGTGAGTAGAACCAAAATAACTTTTCAACTTTTTTTTCATCTCAAGGCTAGAATTTTATACTATGCCCAGGAAAAATATTTCAACCATGTTATTCAAGCAACAAATATTGAACTGTCCAAACATGCTCACGATCCAGTGCTGCTGTTTTTCAAGGGTCTTGGAACTTTGCTTCTCGGTAATATATAAAAATGATTATTTAAAATAAATTAGTGGTACTGAGTAGATACTGTAGGATTACAATTAATGTTCCTGGAACAGAAATTGGAAATAAATGTGGAAAGAGTGTTGAAAACTTTGCGCAGTTTAGAAATATGATTAATTTATATTCACAATCTGCCATTCTTTATGCACATTTGTGTAAAGAATCAAGAGATCGGTGAACTAAAACTGGAAATTGAAAAGCTGGAACAAAATCTGCTTGGTTTAGAAAATAGATGGGTGGTATAATTTGATAGAGCAACACAGCAAATCAAAATTAATTTGAGCAAGTAAGTAGTTTAAAAGATATTATGAAATCAAATGATACTGAAACATCTCAAAGAAATAAGAATAAACTAATACATTTCCAAAAAACTACACAATTCCAAAAAACTAAAAGCCAAATTAGCAATATAAATGTATCAGATCTATACATTAATAAATCATGAGAAAAATAACAAAACCAAAATATGCATTACCAAGGATTAGAAAACAATATTGGATTATTTCCACCGAAGCGTAACAATTAAGCCTCTATTTGCAGAGCTGATTTTGCATGAATTGTATTGGATACAGGATTAGCTTTGGTCTCCAAAATAATTCTGTTTATAGACTTTAAAGAATAAGAGTTGGAAGGGACCTTGGAGGTCTTCTAGTCCAACTCCCTGCTCAAGACCCTATACCCATGATGGCGAACCTATGGCACGGGTGCCAGAGGTGGCACGCGGAACCATTTCTTAGGGCACGCGAGGCGTTGCCCTGTCAGCTCCAGCGTGCATGTGCGCGCTGGCCAGCTGATTTAGGCCTTCTTTTTGCCTTTTGGAGGCTTCAGGGAAGCTTCTGAAGCCTCTGGAGGTAGGTGGTGGGGGAGAGGCTGTTTTCACCCTCCCAGGCTCCTAGGAAGCCTCTGGAGCCTGGGGAGGGCAAAAAAAGTGTGCCAAAAGCAGGGGGGTTATGCACATAGCATTATGGGTGTGGCACTCCCACGCATGACCCCCTGCGCTCCCCTCGCTTTTGGCATGTAAGCCAAAAAAGGTTAGCCATCACTGCCCTATACCATTTCAGATAAGTGACTGTCCAGTCTCTTCTTAAAACTTCCAGAGTTTATGGAGGCAAACTGTTCCACTTGTTAATTGTTCTCACTGTCAGGAAGTTTCTTCTTAGTTCCAGGTTGCTTCTCTCCTTGATTGGTTTCCATACATTAATTGTACTGGCTATAAGTTTAGCTTTGCCCTTCAAAGTAACTACGTTTATTTATTTATTTATTTATTTATTTGGATTTATTGACCGCCCCCTCTCTCCGAAGGGACTCGAGGCGGTGTACAATAATTTAAGAGCATATACATAAAACAATTATAAATAATTAAAACTAAATTAAATGTTTTACCCTGTGTTAAAATATCTCGTTTATGGTAGTTTCCAAGTGAAATCTAGTAAAAATTATATTAATTGCTGTGGACCTTTACAGGCCGAATCCAAGAAGGCATCTCACTGCTTGAAAATGCCCAGAAACGACATTCTGATGTTTCCTTATGCTGCCTTCTAGGTCTCATTTATGCTCATAAAAGATGTGAAAATGTTGGTGAGTTGTTATCCCACAAATTGTTTAAAATGAAAGATGTAGCATATTTTCAGAAGCTGCCTTGCAGTCTTGCAGTCAGTCAGATAAAAACCTGGTGAGGAAAACTTCTTTCTTTCTTCTTTTCTTTCTTCTCTTCCATTTTGATCCCTCTATTATAATACTAAACTATGCAGAGGAAAAATATCGGTAGGTTGGAAGGCCTGAGAAAGGCTGAGGAAAACCTGACCAAATAAATACTGAGTTTCAGAGAAAAAAATAAGATGTGACAAGCAATTATTTTAAAATAATAATTATGAAAAATTGAAGATAAAGGTCAAATCGAAGACTTCTTTAAGAACATTACAAACATGAAGGAAATGTTTTATGTCAAAAAAGCTAAGGAAAACATAAAGAAGAGTTAGTGCAAGAATATTACCAAAAAATATCTGCAAATCAATTAATTGTACAATGGCTTGATAAATCAAAGACGTGAAAAGCTGTCCAAGAAAAGAAAGTGATTAAATATTGTCATTAATGATATAAGAATGAATTTATAGGAAGATGTCAAAGATGTTATTGAAAGACAATCTTAATGAAACAATACCCACAGTCACAAACAACTGGACAACAATAATCCAGAATGAGATGGAGCCATTCAGTTCAAGCAAACACTCTGTTGAGAAATCATGTTAATACCTGCAATACTATTTAATTCTAACCTACACCATGTTACCAGTGTCTCCAGGGTGACATCTATGGGTATCAATATACCTGCAGATACTTATTTTGCTGCCTGCCAGGCTTCCTGTCATATCTGACCTTTCATATTTTTCCAATATTTTAAATTTTAAATGATTGAAGGAAATGAAAGCAATAATGTTCATAATGATTTTGTTTCTTGGAATAGATATGCTGCATAGTGATTTGTTTCTGAGAAAGAGATCTACAGTTATGAACTGTCAAACAATGTTGGCTTCTCAGAATATATGATATCCACAAATATTTGTGCATGTCAATTGCAATATCATAACTCTCTCAGTTTTTAACAACTTCATTAGGGTTTAGCTTATATAGCATGGAATACTGGTGATGTGGACAGTATTCATCTGGATTTACTTGACTGAGTACATATAATATATAAAACTAAGCACATAATTATATAGCCTTTTTCATTGTTTAAAAATAACATGATTTCCACAATAGAGTCCTACATGAAAGAAGGCATGTTGCAGTAATTCTAAGTATTACAAGATTGTTTGTAAGATTGCTCATTCTGTTACTTGTTTGAACCAGAATTGGATATATATATATATATTCCTTTTGAAACCCTATATTGCTGCTATCTCCAAATAATCTTTTGATGACTATGCAAGATTTACATTAATTTTGAAAAGTTTTCAAAAAAATAAATCTCCTAAATAAATAAATTAACTGGAAAACAAGAACAATTGTAATCTATTCTGTTTATTTTCAGATTCCTCTGCTCTTTTGGACTTAGAAACCAAGTTGAAGGAAGCACGGAAAACTGCTGGAAGCAATGCACTCTATTATGCAGGGATGTTTCTATGGCTAATGAACCAGAATGATAAAGCAAAGGAGTATATTGATAAAATGTTGAAAGTATCTAATGGAGCAAAAGAGGTACAATGGATTAGAGCAGGCAATTTCACACACCTGAACCCTAAAATGTATTTAAAATAGATTTTAATTGTTTTTAATATTTTGTAAAATGTAAACCCATAGGACATAATATGTTTCCTCAGTTTTTCTAAAGGAATAATTGGGCAGTTATTCTTCTGTACATGTAAGGAATAGAATGGACATTCTTGTCTGGTGTCTTTATTTATTGAAAAAATTGTAGAAAATGCTCTTTTACCTTTGATCTTTGCTCCTGGCAAATACTTTCTATACAGCTTTTGAATTCTTCTCCAGGATTTATTTCTGAGCTGTGGAATATTGGCAATTTCTGAGAAAATCTCTTTTGGCCTTAATGAAAGCCTTCAGCTAGCTAGTTCAGAAGTCTTGGCTATTCACTTCCTAGAATCTTTGTTCCCACTGGATATTGGAAATATTGGCCAAATCCAGGAAGTTTTGAAGAGTCATAAATTAGTGTCTTGGAAACAAAAGAAAGCCACAAGTAGTGGGCAGATGGAAGCTCTAGGTACACCTTAGCTGAGTAGAAAATACCACAGAGCAATATTTCCCATTTGTTCTTGAAATAATTCTGAAATACTTTCCCCAAATTTGGGACCTAATACCTTCCTCAGGCTTCAGAGCTTTATGTTATTTCAATCTGAATGAAAATCGTACGTACGTACGTACATACATACATACATACATACATACATACATACATACATACATACATACAAAATATGACCTTAACAGAAACCTGAACTTCAATGATACAATGATACAATTCAATGATCACCTTTCGGGGACTAAGCGGTCAAGTTTACAGAGCCAGGGCCCCAGGCTGATGCTCTGCAACGCCAGGTCCGTGGTAAATAAAGCCCCCCTCATAAATGACCTAGTGTCAGAGGGGGACCCGGACCTGGTGGGAATTACGGAAACCTGGTTGGGCCCCGAGGGGGGTTTACCCCTCGTGGAAATGTGCCCACCAGGATACCGTGCATTTCATCAGCCTCGGGCCCTAGGCAGGGATGGAGGAGTGGCGATTATTATTAAGGAGAGTCTAGAGCCGAGGGGGATCACTGTACCTCAGACTACCGACTGTGAGTCCCTCTACGTGAAGTGGGGCCTAGGGAGGCAGTTGGGCTTGTTGATTATATACCTGGCTCCCCGCTATGTAACAAACACGAGTATTGTGCCACCCTCATCGCATCCACAGAGAACCGCCCGGCGGCCCTGTTTGGGGTGACCCGCTCCCTCCTTCAACAGAGGCCACGGGAGTCCTCCTTGCAGGGCCGAGCTGAGGAATTTGGAGAATATCTGCAGGATAAAATCACTCAGATTCGGAGCGAGTTGCCCTCCACAGATAGTGGTCCGGAGGAAGTATCTGATGCAGGCCTTGAGACAATTTTATGGGAAGACTTTGACCTTGTTACCACCAAGGACATGGACAGGTTGGCGAGGAGACTAAAGGCCACCACATGTTTATTAGACCCTTGTCCCTCCTGGCTTGTATTGGCATCCTGGGAGGAGACAGGAGGCTGGCTCAGGCCATTGTGAACGCTTCTTTGGGTGAGGGGTTCTTACCTACCGTCTTGAAAGAGGCAGTGGTGAGACCCCTCCTCAAGAAGCCTTCCCTGGACCCAGCATTATTGGCTAATTACCGTCCAGTCTCCAACCTTCACTTTCTAGCGAAGGTTGTAGAGAGTGTGGTTGCACAGGAGTTTCCCTGTCACCTGGAGGAAACTGATTATCTAGACCCGCGCCAGTCCGGCTTTCGGCCCGGTCATAGCACCAAGACGGCATTGGTCGCGTTGGTAGATGATATCTGGAGGGCCCGGGATAGGGGTTGTTCCTCTATCCTGGTCTTATTAGATCTCTCAGCGGCTTTTGATACCATTGACCATGGTATCTTTTACACCGACTGGAGGGGTTGGGGGTGGGAGGCACCGTTTTGCGGTGGTTCTCCTCCTTCCTCCCTGGTCGGTCGCAATACGTGTTGACGGGGGGACAGAGGTCGACTTCTAGGCCCCTCATACGGGATGCCACAGGGGTCGGTCCTCTCGCCGCTCCTATTCAACACGTATATGAAGCCGCTGGGTGAGATCATCCGTGGTTTTGGGGTAGAGTACCAAATGTACGCTGATGATACCCAGCTGTACATCTCTACCCCAGACCACCCCAACGATGCCGTTGAGGTGATGTCCCAGTGTTTAGAGGCCGTACGGATCTGGATGGGCAGTAACAAACTCAAACTCAACCCGTCCAAGACCGAGTGGCTGTGGTTCCCGGCTTCCCGGTTTAGCCAGATGACACCATCACTGGTCATGGGGGGGGGGGGGAGTTTGGCCCCCGTGGATAGAGTGCGCAATTTAGGAGGAGTCCTGGATTCCTGGTTGTCCCTGGAGGACAAGGTGGCGGCCGTGGCCAGGGGGGCGTTTTACCAGGTTCGCCTGGTCCGCCAATTGCGCCCCTTACTGGACCGGGAGGCCTTTGGCATAGTCACTCAAGCACTCGTGACTTCTCGTCTGGACTACTGTAACGCTCTACATGGGGCTCCCCTTGAGATGCACTTGGAGGTTGCAGTTGGTTCAGAATGCAGCCGCCCAGGTGATCATGGGAACCTCAAGACATTCCCACATAACACCACTCCTGCGCGAGCTGCACTGGCTACCTGTGACCTACCGGGTGCGTTACAAGGTTTTGATGACCATCTTCAAGGTGCTCCATGGCACGGGGCCTAGCTACCTATGAGACCGTCTACTGCCCCATACATCCCTACGACCAACTCACTCCCAGGGAGAGGGTCTTCTCTGGGTGCCATTGACCGGGCAATGCCGGTGGCGGATCCCAGGGGAAGGGCCTTCTCTGTGGTGGGCCCAACCCTCTGGAACGGCCTACCTCCCGATCTCCGTACCATCTCAGACCTCCGCTTGTTCCACCGGCACTTAAAAACTATTTTCATCTGGCCGGCCTAGCATGATCTACTCCGCACCCTACTGTCTTATAATCAAATCAAAGTTTAATTTATGGGTTTTTTAAAAAATTTAAATTATTTTAAACAGGGTATTGATTTAATTTAGTTATTATTTAGTAATATTTTGTATTTATGTATATTTATTTTAAATCTCTGTTCGCCACCCCGAGTCCCTTTGTAGTGAGATGGGTACGAGTTACAAATGTGAATCATCATAATCATCATAATCATCATAATCATAATAATAATAATACAAAGTTATATGCTGTGCTGTGCTAGCATGACATATTTATCTCTAGTTAACAGAACTATATTGCAGAACATACTGAACTAAAACTAATTTCAAAGGCTGGATTCACCAAACAGGCAGAATTGTACTGTAATTGGATTGTTTGTGGCTCAGTGTGCCTTAGGAACAGAGATACATTTCCCCCCTTGTTTTAGTGTTGGGAATCATAAAGAGAACACAACTCTAGGAATGTGGCAAAAGTATTTCCAGGACAGTCAAAATCAGCATGTTAGTGGGAATGGCATTATGATGCATGCCTTAATATTGTTATATGTATGTTTGAGGGACATACATGCCTCCTCATCAAACACCACCAGTCATATTGAAATAAGGGGTTGAAATAAGTAGAACACTATACACGTATGTATAAAATAAGACATTTTCATCCTTTAGTGCTATAGTAATATTTTTATTATTTGTATTTTTATAAGTAACACATCTATATAAATAAAAATGTAACAATAGTTTGTTCAAAACCGCTAATTTCAGAAAGTACTGCACCGATCGCTTCCAAATTTTCACACACTGTTCCTTTCGAATACAACACCAATCATATGTATAGATTGTGTAGATGTCACACCTGTGCCAGGTACATGCCATGCAAATGTAAAAGTGCGGCTCTTCTGAGTTTTTCCCTCACTCTCTCACTCGCCCACCTCCCCTTCGCGGTCCCTCCTACCTGGCCGCTTTTTAGTTCACATCATTTGCATGTGCAGCGGTCTGCATCATATCCGCGAAGGTTGCCTCCTCAGCGGCCTCTCTCTCCGCCCCTGCCACCAACTCCTCCCCTTCAAGGCACTGTCAAGTTAGCCACCTCTCCCCCGCTGCCAACTCCTCCCCCCCCCGGCCACTGCCGAGTCAGCGGCCTCTCTCGCCACCGCCAACTACTCCCCCCCAGGCCGCTGCTGAGTCAGCGGCCTCTCTCATTGCCACCGCCACCGCCGCCAACTCCTCCCCCCCAAGGCTGCTGCTGAGTCAGCAGCCTCTCTCTCTGCCACCTCCGCCGCCAACTCCTCCCCCCAAGCAACCGAGGCCGGTAGGTAGGTAGGTAGAGGAATAGAGAGAGAGAGGGAGAAATACAGTAGGTAGGTAGGCAGGTAGAGAGAGAGGGAGAAATATAGTAGATAGGTAGGTAGGTAGGTAGAGAGATAGAGGGAGAAATACAGTAGGTAGGTAGGCAGGTAGAGGGAGAGAGGGAGAAATACAGTAGGTAGGTTTAACCAGACTGGGCCACAGCAACGCATGGCCAGAATAGCTAGTAGTAAATTTATTTATTTATTTATTTATTATTTATTGAATTTATACCCCGCCCTTCTCCGAATGGACCCAGGGCGGCGCACAGGAACATTAAAAACATACAAAACATATAAAACTATTTCTTTTTTTAAAAAAAACTTATTCCACTAAGGGCCTATGCTAAAACCGAATTAAAATCCCCATTTTAAAACTATTTAAGAGTCGGTATTGGAGGCTGCGCAAGGCCGGCTAGTTGGAATAAGTGTGTCTTCAGACACTTGCGGAAGAGGCGGAGGTCAGATATGGTACGGAGTTCAGGGGGCAAGTCGTTCCAAAGGGCTGGTCCCGCCACAGAGAAGGCTCTCCCCCTGGGTGTCGCCAGTCGGCATTGTCCGGCCGACGGCACCCTGAGGAGGCCCACTCTGTGGGAGCGTATCGGTCTGAGGGATGTATGGGGCAGGAGGCGGTCTCGCATATATCTAGGCCCCGAGCCGTGGAGCGCTTTAAAGATGGTCGTTAGGACCTTGAAGCGCACCGGAAAGACCACAGGAAGCCAGTGCAGCTTGCGCAGGATAGGTGTTATATGGGAGTGTCTAGGCGCTCCCGTAATTACCCTCGCGGCTGCGTTCTGGACTAACTGTAGCTTTCGGGTGCACCTCAAGGGAAGCCCCATGTAGAGAGCATTACAGTAGTCGAGTCGAGACGTGACGAGTGCTTGAGTGACCGTCCAGTAAGGGGCGCAATTGGCGCATCAGGCGTACCTGATGGAACGCCCCCTTGGCCACGGCTGCCACATGGTCCTCCATAGACAGCCGGGAATCCAGGAGGACACCCAAATTGTGCGCCCTCTCCACGGGGGCCGGTGTTTCGCCCCCAATGGCCAGAGTTGGAATAATCTGGCTGAAATGGGGTGCCGGTAGCCACAGCCACTCAGTCTTGGACGGGTTGAGCTTGAGTTTGTTACTACCCATCCAGATCCGTACGGCCTCCAAACACCGGGACATAACCTCGACGGCATCGTTAGAGTGGTCCGGGGTGGATATGTACAACTGAGTATCATCAGCATACAGATGATATCCCACCCCAAAACCACGGATGATCTCACCCAGCGGCTTCATATATGTGTTGAACAGTAGGGGCGAGAGGACCGACCCCTGAGGTACCCCACATATGAGGGGCCTCGAAGTCGACCTCTGCCCCCCTGCCAACACACATTGCGACCGACCAGAGAGGTAGGACGAGAACCACCGCAAAACGGTGCCTCCCAGCCCCAACCCCCCCCAGTCGGCGCAATAGGATACCATGGTCGATGGTATCAAAAGCCGCTGAGAGGTCTAATAGGACTAGGATAGAGGAAAATCCTCTATCCCGCGCCCTCCAGAGATCATCAACCAAACGCGACCAATGCCGTCTCGGTACTATGACCGGGTCGGAAGCCGGACTGGCGCGGGTCTAGATAATCAACTTCCTCCAAGTGTCGCGGAAACTGTTGAGCCACCACACTCTCAACAACCTTCACTAAAAAGTGAAGGTTGGAGATGGGACGATAGTTCTCTAATAATGCTGGATCCAGGGATGGCTTCTTGAGGAGGGGCCTTACTACCGCCTCTTTCAAGACAGCAGGCAAGGACCCCTCACTCAAAGATGCATTGACAATGCCCTGGAGCCAGCCTCGTGTCGTCTCCCAGGATGCCAGTACAAGCCAGGAGGGACACGGGTCCAATAAACATGTGGTGGCCCTAAGTCTCTTTGACAACTTGTCCATATCCTCGGTAGTAACAAAATCAAACTCCTCCCATGATGGTGTCACAAGAACAGCCTCGGCATGCTCGACTGGGCCACTGTCGATGGAGGGTAACTCGCTCCAAATCCGAGTGATTTTCTCCTGCAGATAAATCCCAAATTCCTCTGCTCGACCCTGTAAAGGGGCTTCCCGTGGCCTCTGTTGAAGGAGGGAGCGGGTCACCCCAAACAGGGCGGCAGGGCGGTTATCTGCGGATGCAATAAGAGTGGCACAATACTCGCGTTTGGCCACTCTTATCGCCACTAAGTAAGTCCTAATGTGGTCTCTCACTAGTGTTCGGTCGGCTTCGGAGTGAGATGATCTCCATCTGCACTCTAGGCGTCTCTTGTGGCGCTTCATCTCCCTGAGCCCCTCGGTAAACCAAGGAGCCCAGGTGGTTCGTCGCCGCAGGAGAGGCCGCAAGGGCGCGACTCGGTCCAAGGCCCCCGTGGCCGCACTTAACCATGCGGCCACTAGGTCCTCAGTCGAGTCGCGGGGCAAGTCCACAGGAATTGGCCCAAACTCCCTTTGGAACCTTGCCGGGTCTATCAGGAGCCTGGGGCGGAACCATATAGGAATGTCCAAATAAGTATGTAATGTACAGAACATTAATCTTCATTACATTTCTTAGACGTTTCATCACTTTCATCACTGCAGGGGCAGGTTTTGAAAGGATGGATCTATGTTACATCCGATAAACAACATTCTGTTAAGAAATCTATTAAATATCTGGAGGAAGGAATTCAAGACAATACAGATATATTTGGGATGATGGGAAAGGTAAGTTATAGTTTTGTATCTTCAAACTATTAGGGATATTACTGGTATAATGAACAGGCTTAGAGTTGTCAGTCGAAAAGTCTAATATAGGCTGCATGTTTTTGATTCAGCTTAAAAAAGCTGAACAGCTAAGTTAATATTACTGGATCCAGGCCCCTCTTGAATATCAAAAGCAGCTAGATCCATGGTGGTACCCAGGCCATGGTGTTGGCGTCTCTGAAGAGGTGGTTCCTCTTGAGACACTGGTACTCTCTCTTTTCCAATGACTATCAAACCCAGTTTTCAATAACTACCAACAATCAGTCTCCAAAGCTCCCTTTCTTGGGAAGGTTTTTGAGAAAATGGTCAGCCTGCAGCTGATGAAAATCTTGGAGGAAAAAGATTACCTGGATCTGTTTCAGTCAGGTTTTAGGCCAGGATTTGGTACTGAGAGAGCCTTGGTCATCCTTGTCAAAGGCCTGTGGCAGAGCTGGGATGTGAGTGGCACACCCACTCTTGTGCTTGATTTCTCAGCAGATTTTAATATATTTGACAATTGTATCCTTCTGAACCAGTTCAATGGGTTGGAGGTGAGGGCTCTCTTCCCAATCCTGGCTTTACATCCATCTGTTCTTAAGGCTTGTTCTTTTGCAACTGAAATTAGTCCCTTCAACTCTTTCTTCAACTTTCCTTCTCAGCCATTGCTAGGTCTTTCTCCAATGCTGGTAGAGACGGTGGTCACATCCGGGAAAACTCAGTCAGCATCCAATAGAACTGAGTCTACTAATTTGATGACATCATCACGCAGGAGTACCTTCCCGCTTTTTCAGACTCAGTTCTCTAGGAACTGTCTGTGTGTTGTCCTCTCTCCGCATTTGACCACCTTTTCTATTGGCATTTTTCAAAAAACTTTTTTTCCTTTTAATCTTGATTTTTCTCTTCTGCCTGGGGACTCCCACCTCTTCTGGCCTCCAGCAGCCCTTCAGACTCTTGCAGTCTGCTGCTTGGGCCTTTGAAGGCTTGCTTCCCTCCGTGGACCTCTTGGGCTCGTGCGGTTTTTACCGCTGCCCCTTTAAGGCCGGCGGCTTCCTGCTGCGCCGCTTCTTCGCGGCCAGACTTCCTCACGGCGCCCGTTGCCGCCGCCTTTGTCCCAGCCGCCGCCGCTGCCTTCCCTGCCGCCTCCGCTGCCCAGGGCTTCGCTGGCCTCCGCCTCAGCCGCCATCGCTGCCGCCTGCCGCTGCTGAGCCCTTCGCCCCGCAGCGCGTCCGTTCCGGCTCCTCTTTGCCCGCGGCCTTGCAGCAGCTCCTGGTGCCTTCTCCTACCTGCCTGCAGCCTTCTCTTTGCAGGCTTGCCTTCCTGCTGCCTCGTGGCGCCCGGCCGATAGGCTCATAGCCTCGGTGGCCATTTTGTTTTGGCGGGAAAAGTTTGGGAGCCATCTTGAGGTTTGCTTCTAACCGTAAGTATGGGAGATTCCCAGGATTGGCAAGAGATTGCCCCTGCTCATCCCCTGCCTGCCAAGGAGGTTCCCCCTTCCAGGGCCCAGAAGAGAAAGACTACTTCTGATTCTCAGCCTACTGGCCCTCCCAAGACTCCAGGCCCAGCTCGTAAGGCACCAGCCAAGGCCTCTGCTTCAGGGCCTACTGCTACCACTGACCCAGCTCCCAGGAAGACCACTGCCAAGACAAAGCATCTCGAGGCTACCCCTTTTAGGGCACAACGACGCCCCCCCCCAGTCCTCCCCGGATCTCTCCTCTGATTCGGAGGATGATCTTTCTCCAGCTGCTTCCATCATTCAGCCTGAGGAGGCCAGGGGTGCTGGGGATCTGGCGGACAGTGGAGAGGACTCTGATGGGGGCAGGAATGTGACACCACACGGTGAGGAGGATTTCCAGGACTCGGTTCCTCCGGCCTTGCCCCAGGCCCCTTATTTTCCGGATTTTGCATCTATTATCTCGGATGCCATCGAGAGGGGCACTGCAGCGGGCATCAGGCACAGGGCCTCCCTTCATTCCACTCCTCGTAGATGCTCCTCTGCCTCCAGCTCCAGGCACAGGGAGGGTGACCTTTCTGCCTCTTCTAGCCATGACCTGTCTGGGCCTTCCACTCAGGCCTCTGTCTTTGGGGAGGATGATCAGCCTGGTCGTGACTTGGATCTCTCTGAAGATGAAGTTTTACCTCCTGATCCTCCTGCTATTGTGGGACTGTTTAAACCTGTTGTTTTCAAATCTCTCATTTTCAAGGCGAAAAAGATCTTAGGTATTCCTCCTCCCACGGTCTCCCAGGATGCCCCTGCGGAGACGGCGGACACCACCGATCCACTCTTCGCTCAGCCGACGGTGGAGAGAGAGGTGATTCCTTTGCCCCGCCTCTTCCTTGATGTTGTCCAGAACCAGTGGTCATCTCCAGGTATAGGTCCTCTCCCTAACACCTTGGATCGCTGCTTGTACAATTCCAGCCCTGACCTGCTCAAGGCCTTGGAAGTTCCTCCAGTGGATCTGCCTGTGGTAACTGTGGCTTCTTCCAATGCGGCCTCTGCGCCTCCGGAGGACTCCTTACGTCCCGAGGACAGGCGTCTCGAACAGACACTGGTCAAGGCACATCAATCATCTGCCTGGTCCATCAGTGCTTCCACCTCGGCCTCCTTTTTTAGCCGTGCTGCTCTCCTTTGGCAGCTCCAGGCCAGGCTCCCCCCCCCCCCCGCAATTCCAGGGCTCGCCGTGACATCAATAAAATTAAGGCTGCCCTGGAGTTCGCTGCTGACGCATCTCTGGATGCTGCCCGATTTGCTTTCAAATCAATTGCCACCTCTATCTCCACCAGACGCCTTATTTGGCTTAGGTAGTGGCAGGCAGAGGCCAAGGCCAAGTGGCGCCTAGCCTCTTCCGCTTATTCCCCTTCTAATCTCTTCGGAGCCCCCTTGGAACCACTCTTGGTAGAATCCAAGGATAAGCGAAAGGTGCTGCAACCTGCCGCTAAAAAGCAGGATTCCAGACCACAATCCTTTTACAGACGGCAGCCCTTTCGTGGCCATGATGGAGGTGCCTCCACCTCCCGCTCCCAGAGACAGGCCCCTCCCAGACAGGGTCCCTCTTTCTCCACCAGGCCTGAAACAACCAGTGTTTCCAGCCCAGGAAGTCCTTCAAGGACAACAACTCTCGATCCTTCAAGCGTCACAAGTGACTGCCTGGATAGGGGGTCGCCTAGCGGCCTTTGCGGATCGCTGGGACGACATAACCAGCGATGCTTGGGTGAGGTCCACGATCCGATTCGGCCTTCTCCTGGATCTCCGCTCCAGTCCTCCGAGCCACTTTGTCTCTTGCCCTGTGTCCCGGGACCCTCACAAGAGGGGTCTGGTAGAGCAGGCCATCCAACATCTGCTCTCCATTCGGGCCATTCAGCCCGTGCCCCCGGGTCAAAGGGGCCAGGGTTTCTATTCTCGGCTCTTTATTGTGCCGAAGTCTTCGGGGGGCTGGCGCACGATCCTGGATTTAAAGTTCCTGAACCTATTTGTCAGTTACAGAAGGTTCAAGATGCACTCCCTTCTCTCTATCTTGGAGGGGGTGCGTCTCAACGACCTTCTGACCTCGGTGGATCTCACCGCCTACCTGCACGTACCCATCCACAGGTCCCATCGCCGTTTCTTTCGCTTTGTCTATGGGGGCCGCCACTTCCAATACCGGGCACTCCCCTTCGGGCTCTCCTCGGCCCCGAGGGTGTTTACCAAGGTGTTGGCAGTCGTGGCGGCGCACCTCCACGCCCAACCCATTCGTATCTTCTGCTACCTGGACGACATTCTCCTGTTGTCCAGGTCTCGCACCCAGGCCATCAGGGATCTCCAGAACACCCTTCAGGTTCTCCAGGATTTGGGTTTCTCCATAAATCAGGAGAAAAGCCATTTATCACCCACGTCCCGCCTGATCCATCTGGGCGCCCTCATAGACACATCCCGAGGAAAGGTCTACCTCTCTCACGACCGTCAGTCCAGTCTCAGGGATCTGGCCCGGGAGGTTCGGAGGAAGCAGCGGGTGCCTCTTCTCCAGCTGTCTCAACTGCTGGGGAAAATGGTCTCCTGCATCTCCCTCGTCCCATGGACTCGGCTTCACAGCCGGTGCCTCCAGTGGTTCCTCCTGCCATACCAAAAGACCAACAGCAGTTGCTCCCTAGTGCAGGTTCCCCTCTCGCCAGAGGTGCTCCAGTCTCTGGACTGGTGGTGCTCCCCAGCTGTAGCTCAGGGAACTCTCCTCAGGGAGCCCCCCCCCCCCGGTTGGTCATCACGACGGATGCCAGTCTGTCGGGCTGGGGCGCTCACCTGCAAGAACAGGTAGCTCAGGGTCTTTGGTCAGAATCCGACCTCTCCCACAGAATGAACTGGCTGGAGCTGCGGGCCATCCATCTTGCCCTCCTCCACTTCCAGCAATTCATCCTGCAATCCCACGTGCTGATCCGGATGGACAACACAACGGCGAAAGCTCACATCAATCGCCAAGGGGGTACTCGGGCTGTGTCTCTCATGGAGTCTGCCTTTCAGATAGGATCCTGGGCGGAGGTCCATCTCCTCTCTCTTCGCGCCGAACACATCTCAGGCGTTGACAATGCCCGCGCGGATTGGCTGAGTCTCACCACGATCGATCCGGCGGAGTGGTCCCTCAATTGACGGATATTCCATCAACTGTCGACCAGGTACGGGACTCCGAGGATGGACCTTTTCGCGACATCATCCAATGCTCAACTGCCCAGGTACCTCGCACGTTACATGACTCCAGGTGTGGAAGGGACGGATGCCTGAGGTGCAGGTGACCTCGCAGTCTCCTGTATGCCTTCCCTCCCTTCCCTCTGATCCAGAAGGTGATTCGGAAAATGCTGGAGGAGGAAGCAAACCTAATTCTCATCGCTCCTTATTGGCCTCGCAGGCTGTGGTTCGCCAACCTGGTCAATCCGTTGGTGGGCCCGGACTGGCGTCTTTCCAAGATCAGATCCCTCCTCTCTCAGGGTTCCATCCTCCACCCGGACCTCCCCTGGCTCAACCTAACCACCTGGAGGCTGAGTGGACGGTCCTGAGAGCTTCCAGCCTCTCTGAACGTGTCATTAAGACTATTCTGGCCTCCCGCCGTCCGTTCACACCCCGGATTTACGAGGCCACTTGGCAAGGCTTTATCATCTAGGGCCTTCCTAGGAACTTTGTGCCTTTGGAGGCCTCCGTGGCCCAAGTCTTGGACTTTCTGCAACGAGGTCTCGATAATCATCTTGCCCCCAACACCTTAAAATGACAGGTCTCCGCCCTCTCTTCGGTCCTCTCGGCTCACCGGGACACTCCTCTCTCACAGCACCCCCATATCAGGCGATTCATCGGGGTGCCTCGAACCTTTGCCCTCCGACGGTGCATCGCTTCCCTACTTGGGATCTCCCCAAAGTGCTGGACTATCTTACGGGCCCACCCTTTGAACCTCTCAGGTCGGCTTCCCTACACCATCTCACTCTAAACACTATTTTTCTTGTCGCTATCACCTCTGCGAGGCGGGTATCGGCAGCCCGCTCTACTCGATCTGACCTCTGTATCTTTCACCTGACCGCATGACTCTCCGACTAGATCCCACCTTTCTCCTGAAGGTTAACTCTGCCTTCCACTGTTCGCAGGACCTCGTCCTCCCTGACTTTTGTCCCAGGCCTGTCCACCGACTTGAATGAAAATTTCACACTTTAGACGTACGGAGGGCCCTCCGAATTTATATTGACACTACAGCTTCATTCCGGCGTACGGAATCTCTCTTTGTGGCCTTTCTCCCTCCAAACAAGGGCCTCAAAGCTTCCTCTTCCACGATTGGTCGCTGGATCCGCTCCACCATTTCCATGACTTATTCGGCCCAACTCCTGCCTTCTCCTCCTGCCATTACCGCTCACTCAACATGCATTACAAGGTGGATAGGCACGCTTTGGCGAATGCGGCATTCGGGCGGCGTGTCCTACAACAGGTGCTCCCCTCTTCCACCTCCTAGGCCAGTCTCTTGCCCTCCCGGGGACATGTCCAGCTTTGGTACGTCCCGCATGTGACCACCGTCTCTACCAGCATTGGAGAATGGGGTGTTGGTCCTACCTGATAAGCCCCTTCTCGAGGTTGTAGAGACGGTGGTCACCCCCACCCATTTTTGTTTTTGGCTTTCTTCCGGCCTGTGCTGTCTTGGGGAGCTGTATCATTGCTACTAATGGTCTGGAGAGAGTGATTTTTTTATCCACAGCAGTCTACGATCTCTTTCGTCTTCAAAGCGGGAAGGTACTCCTGCGTGATGATGTCATCAAATTAGTAGACTCAGTTCTATTGGATGCTGACTGAGTTTTCCCGCATGTGACCACAGTCTCTACAGCTTCGAGAAGGGGCATATCAGGTGGGACCAACGCCCCTTTAGTTTGTCTCTTTTTTTTTTAATGTATTGGCTATGTAACAAACACTTTGTCCTGTCATATCTCTTTTCTATTCTTCATTTTATTATGGTTGGTCACACAGTCAAAATGTTTACACTGTATTTGACATTGTTATCTGTTGAGTCCTTTGCATGGTCCCGGGATAGGCAGATGTTGGTAATAACGCAGAATGAAAGCTATTGAGCAGCAGGCAGAGTTATGGAAATATTGGCAGTTTTAAATTTACTACTTCTTAAAAACCATTGGTGAGTCATACAGAGCTGCTTGGCCGGCTGAATATTGTTCAGGCCCACTAAATTGTATTGCTGAGTTAAAAGATCCTAAGTAGCATCTTAATGGATACAAAATTTGTATTTTGTTTGTTTTCAAGAAATAGAACTGATTGAAATAATCATACATATATAAATATGAATGTATTTATTTAAATACATTTATTTAAATCTTCTCCCCAAGATGGCGGCGCGCTTAGACGCTGCGGCTTTGAGCTCCTGGTGTCACAGTAGTAGAGTTAGGCAAAAACAAGTCTATACCCGCAGGGAGTTATTAAAGATTGGATCTTCTAGTCGACTAGATATTACCAGCGACTTCCAGCAGTCTCATAATATACCGAATGACATAGTAAGACTGCCAGGCTCTCCATGGATCGTTGTTTGGCCTAGGAGGCAGCGAAGAGAGAGGAAGCAGAAGCGGGGATGCAGAGCAGGTTTGCTAGTTCGGTTACGAAAGCAGCCTCACAGACCAGCATTACCAAGCATTTTTCTAACCAACTCTAGATCCTTTGTCCACAAAACCGATGAACTAGAGCTATGGATGGCAGCGAATAAGCTCATTCGTGACTGCTGCGTGCTGATCATCACAGAGACCTGGCTTCATCCACTTGTACCGGATGCGTCTGTGGAGCTAACCAACCGCACCACACACCGCTTTGACAGAAACAACAACTCTGGTAAAAGTAAAGGTGGAGGACTGTGTATTTACACACATAATAACTGGTGTACCAACAGTAGAGTTGCTTATACACACTGCTCTGCAGACTTGGAATTCTTAACTGTAATTTGTCAGCCATTTTATTTACCTAGAGAGATTTCAGTTACAGTTATAACTGCTGTCTATATTCCACCTGATGCAAACGTTAGCACAGCACTCTCTAAGTTACATGATGCCATCGAGAGGCAGCAGCAAACTTACCCTGAGGGTGCTTTTATCGTGGCTGGGGATTTTAATCAAGCCAGTCTAAAGTCTGTTCTCCCTAAATTTGTACAGTATGTGCAGTGTACCACCAGAGGTAAGAATACTCTAGACCATATGTACTCAAACTTAAGACAGGCATATAGAGCAATCCCCCTCTCCCATCTGGGTACGTCTGACCACATCTCTCTGCTGCTGTGCCCAAAGTATATTCCCCTCAGGAAAAGGATACGGCCAGTCTTGAAAACTGTCAAAATCTGGCCAGAGGGAGCACTCTGTCAGTTACAGGACTGCTTTGAGACTACCGAGTGGAGTATATTTGAACACTTGGAGCTGCAAGAATTCACTGACACTGTACTCTCATACATTAAAACATGTACAGATAATGTAACAGTGAATAAACGTATCAGAGTTTACAGCAATCGTAAACCCTGGATGTCAGCAGAGGTACAATCACTGCTGAGAGCCCGAAACTCCGCTTTCAAAGCAGGAAACAAAGACAAATATAATGAAGCCAGGGCAAACTTGAGAAGAGGCATTAAGGCAGCTAAACAGGAATACAAGCAAAAGGTAGAGAAGTATCTGGAAGATAACAACTCAAGACAGGTGTGGCAGGGACTACAACACCTAACCAACTATAAGGGCAATACAAAAAAAATAGCCAATGCTGATGCCCTGCTAGTAGAGGAGCTAAATAGCTTCTTCGCCCGCTTTGAGGTTAAAAGACCAGTCTCTGTGGCTTTATCCCAAAGGTCCTCTAACATCCAGCCACTCACCCTGGATGAACATCAAGTGAGAGCTGAGCTGAAGGCTGTAAATCCCAACAAAGCTGCAGGTCCAGACGGGGTGTTGGGGAAAGTGGTAAAAACCTGTGCTGACCAATTAGCAGGGGTTCTGACAAGGATCTTTAACCTCTCCCTGAAACAGGCTAGAGTCCCATCATGCTTGAAAGCAGCCACCATTATCCCAGTTCCAAAGACAGCAGCCATAAAAAGCTTGAATGACTATAGACCCATTGCACTGACGTCTATAGTGATGAAGTGCTTTGAGAGACTGGTCCTACAACACCTCAGGTCCTGTCTTCCACCAAGTTTTGATCAACACCAGTTTGCGTATAGAAACAACAGGTCGACAGGGGATGCCATCACCACTGCTCTCCATATCGCACTGAGCCACCTTGAGAAATCTGGGAATTATGTTAGAATGCTTTTTATAGATTATAGCTCGGCCTTTAACACCATCCTACCAGGCATTCTCATTGAAAAGTTGACTGACCTGAATTTCCCTCTCCTTACTTGTGAATGGATCAAAGACTTCCTGACCGATCATCCACAAACAGTAAGGGTTGGGTCCTTTACATCTTCCACACTGAAGCTCAGCACAGGCTCCCCTCAGGGCTGTGTGCTCAGCCCCTACCTCTACTCACTGTATACATATGACTGCATATCCTCTGATCCATCCAACATCATAATAAAGTTTGCAGATGACACAACGGTGGTGGGTCTCATAACTGGAGGGGACGAATCAGCATACAGGGAAGAAGTCCAGAAGGTATCCGCATGGTGCTCAAGAAACAACTTACATCTAAATACTAGCAAGACAAAGGAGATGGTGCTAGATCTCCGGAGGCACAGAGAGGAACCTGCCCCACTCTATATCGAGGGGGGCTGTGTGGAGAGGGTTTCCTCTTTTAAATTCTTAGGAGTGCTTATTAGCCAAGATCTCACCTGGAAAAACAACACGTCTCTGGTGATTGGAAAAGCCCAACAGAGACTTCATTTCCTTAGAGTCCTGCGGAAAAATCAGGTGGAACAACGGCTGATGATCTCTTTCTATCGGTCCATCATAGAAAGTGTCCTCACATATTGTATCACAGTGTGGTATGCTGGTTTAACAGTTGCGGAGAGGAAGGCACTACAGAGAGGGATCAATTCGGCACAAGAAACCATCGGTTGCCCTCTGACATCACTGGATAACATCGCCAGATCTCGCTGCTTTAGCAGAGTAAGGAAGATTCTCAGAGATGATTCACACTCTGGTTGGTATCTCTTTGCACTTCTACCATCAGGCAGAAGATATCAAAGTATAGCCAGCCGAACGAACAGGTTTAAAGGTAGCTTCTATCCTTGGGCTGTGAGACTTTTAAATTCAACTGCAATCACTCCATGCATATGCTAGTTTTTTCTTTTTTCTTTTCTCTTTTTTGTTTCTGTTATAATTTTGCACCAGTGAAGTTAAAACCAATTTCATTGTAATTTTTACAATGACAATAAAGATTATTATTATTATTATTATTATTATTATTATTATTATTATTATTATTATTATTATTATTATTATTATTATTATATGAGTGGTTAGAATGAGTATTGCAGGCTGACTCTGCTCAATTGCCAGGAGTTCGATTCTGATGGGTTCAAGGTTCACTCGGCCTTCATAGTCCTTTCGTGGTCAGTAAAATGAGGACCCAGATTATGGGGGACAATATGCTGATTCTGTAAACTCCTTAGAGAGAGTTGTAAAAGCACTGTGAAGTGGTATGTAAGTCTAAGTGCTATTGCTATGTATTTAAAACATTTATATTGCTGCCCATCTTAGAACCAACTGGGCAGCTCCCAATGAAATGCCAAATCTATATTGATTTAGACAATTAAATATAGATGGTTAGGACAGCAACACAAAGTTACGTAAATGTCTTTTACACATAATGCACTTTTCCCCTCCCCCTTATCCAACCTGAATTTTCTGTCTTTATAGGCCACGTATTTCATGGTACATCAGAATTATTCAGGGGCTCTGGAAATAATTAGCCAGTTAGTGGTCAGTTTTCCTTTCTTCGTGCCAGCCCTTGTCACTAAGATGAAACTACATTTAGCAATGCAAGACTGGGAGCAAAGTGTGGAAGAAAGTAAACGGTAGGAGTTTATTGCCAAAAAAAGGGAAGATTGAGGGAAATTCCTTCAATTTTAAAATGTTTGGGCTGCTTTATGAAGTCGCTTTCCTCTACCTGCCTTGTACTTGTAAAGAACATGTAACATATTTGTTTCTCTGCTTTGATAATGCTTTTCTGCTTTTAAATCTTCAAATTGGTTTCTACTGAAATATCTGTCTCCAAAAGGCAGATATTATACTTTGCTATCATGTACGTTTATCATACTGAAAAAGTCCTCAGACAGAAGCTGCCTTAGTCCAATCAATAGACAATGATAAGATTCTATTGTTTGGTTTCTATTGCTCCTCCTGTCTCTGTTATAATTGTATGATATTTAATTGCATTACATGGGGTGTTCTAAGGTTCTTACTAAGTTGCCTGTGTAATAAGAATGGAATGGAAAGACAATTTCATACATTTTTCAAGTTGGAGCACAATCAGGTTCCCATCTAACTTTTAATTAATCCAATGGAGCTAATTTTTCTGTGCTTTGGAGCACATAGGAGTACAAGCCTAGCACTAGTTAACCATTTTATAACTAAACTGTTTTTAAAGGTTGCTAGGTTTTATGTTTCATCTTCTTTATAATCTGAAGAACCATTTTGCCTAGATATCTAAAGCTCTATCAACCCTATTTAGATCTGCAAAAAATAATGAATATCCCATTCCAGCATAATTTTTAACCAGATAGAATTAGAATAGATTCATATAGATACAGTGGATGATCCTATAACCACACTTACTCCCCTTCTTTGCTTGGAGGGAAATTTATCCTCTCTAATACTGTTAACAATATTAGTTACAGTGTTTATGTAAATCCCCCAAAAGTAGGATTTACATTTAATATAAATAAACATTGTTACAAATGTAATACTTGAGGAGAAAGGAACAAATTACCACCCAAGAAGAAGGCATGAGGCAATGTCTCAAATATGAACTTGTTTATAGAGTAACCCAAAAAACTCCTGGCCAATGTGGATTTAGTAGATGCTTTTTCTTTGTTTTTTTGAAAATAGAAATTTCTAGTTTCCCAAAACTATTAAATTTGCCCCATTCTCAGTATATTTTAAAAACTATGTAATCCCTTTCTAATTTATTTTCTTAGTCATCCCTCACTACAGTATGACCATGTATCAGCCTGTCACTTTTGACTAAAATTTATCTCTTTTAATATTAATAATTTATCTAGTATTGCTTTCTTATTCCCTGGAAACAATTCTTGTTTTAGAATCTTAAGCAAAGAGCCAAATGATATAGATGGACTCCAATACATGGTGATAAATCATCTTGCTGTCACTGGCAATAAAACCATGGTGAGTATTATGTTAGTAATGTAAGACCGAGGCCTCTGATTTCGTAGTTCCTTCAGTTCAATCACCATTATACTCTTTACCCATAGTCAAGTTTGCCATGTTTTGCACTGTTAACAACTTGGGAATATATTTTACTACCTACATAGAAACCTGTCATAAAGAGTTTGCAATATAACTAAGAATGTTGGAATGGGACAACTTGCCACAACTTGCTATGGCCAATTCACCACAGCTAACTCAGCACAGACCACTTGCGGGAGGACAATTTAAAAATTAAACTTAATTATTTAAAATAAAATATGATTCTATTCTACCAATGTAATAAATATTATTTAATATTAGCTCTTGTCCCGCAGCAAGTTGATTGGCTGTGGCAAGTTGGTTGTGGTGAATTGTCATAGATCCCTCAGAATGTATCCTTTGGTATCTGAACTTCATTAATAAAAACAAATTTCCCTGGAAACTCACAAAATGATTTGAAACTAATCATTGCCACTCATGATGAATCTATCCCTCGGATCTATGCATGTGATTAAACTGGAGGAGGGCATATTATCTTGAGTTTCTAGAAGAGATATAAATACAATTAAGTAAATAGATAAAGGTTACAATCGTATAGGTGGTTAGTGATCTTGGTGATGAGAGTTTTCTTATGTAATTCAATGTAACAAATAATCTGTGTCTGATCATGAAATAATATTGATATTTTGAATGTAGGCGTTACATCTGTTTAGAGAATATATCATTGCTTTGGACATGAAAGAGCCTCAAAGACCAGAATTTCACTTTCAAAAAATGCTGGTGATCACTAGACTGGTAAAACTCTATTCCTCTTAATATTTAGTTTTTCCTATCTTCTTAAATTTAATTTGTTTTTGTTTCTCATCTTGTTTCTAATCAAAATATTAGTGATGCAAAGAAAAATCTGAGTAACAGCTACTTTGTGCATTAAATATGTTCTAAAAAAGATAGCTCATAATCCTTGCTTCTGTTTATACACTGTGTGTGCATGTGTGTGTGTGGACTAACTTTCTTGGAACTCTTATGTTTAGTCTGGGAAGAATCAAGAGATCCTTCAGGAAGTGTATGACTTCAGTAAAACCGTTTGTAGTAAGCTCATATCTACTGATGCACGTTTTGCAAATGAATTAGGATATCAGCTAATCCTTCAAAGAAAGTGGAAGGACGCTTCTGCATGGTACAAAAAAGCCATAGATTTGGATGAAAATACCGTAGAGTCATTGACAGGTGGGCTACTACTATATAGATATTTAGATATTTATATCTATTTGCCCTTCACATTTGAACCATATTTTAAGAAGTAGTACTGAACATTTGGATATGACTCGTATTTCTTTAGCTGTTGCTTGGAGCAGAGAAAACTGAGACATATTACAGAGTGTGAAAATGCTGTTCATACACAGAAATGCTGGATATTCCAGGATATTGGAAGACAGATTCATTCAAAGAGCAAAATTAGAAGATTTCCAGAGAGAAATGAAGCTGCTTGGCATCTTTTGGTTGGGGGGGAGGGGGGGGGATAAAAGAACCAAAATCAGCAGATGAAAGAGCAACTGTCAAGTCTTGTCTGTCTAAAGATACCTGAGCCAAAAAAACTTGTGGAGAAAGGGGTAGTGGAACAAACAGCCCCAAACCTGTTTAATAAATTCACTATAAATAATAACTTGCATAATTTCATTTGAAAACATTTTGTTAATAAAAGTGGTTACTCTACCATTTGATTTGTATGGATAGTTTATTGCCATCCTGAATATAGATCCAAAGAAAAAAGAGATTGCAATTAAATTGAAATATGATGATAAGCAACTTCCACAGCTTCTCTCTTACAGTATCTTTGCATTAACTGTGATCAATTGCTTATCTGCTTTTTACAGTAACAAGACCGTGACAATTATTAAAAGTATATTTTATCATATATATCCATTACAGGACTTATTTGGTGCCAAGTGCTCGGAGGAAAGCTAGAAGAAGCTGAACAACAATTAGAGTTCCTGAAAGAAGTTCAACAGTCAATTGGAAAATCTTCAGTTAGCATACTCTATATTTTCTTTGATTACATAACTACTTCTTTTCTTGGTGGGATCCCCATTAGTCACTTCTATATTTACTTCCATTTGACGCAGGCTGAAATAATGGTCCTGAGAACAATTGGATGCCAATTAGTGATGGCTGGGTGCTACAGGATGCTTTCATCATTACCAAGGAATCTGTTGTAGAGACTGAAACAGCAATTAGTGCCCCTTCATGCACATAAATGATCCAAGTCCTGGGTTAGAGGATTCACACTGGGCTTGTAAATCCAAAGACATAGGCTGTGAGATGAGTCTTTTTTAAAAAAAAGAAGCTACTGGACCCTTTATCAATTCTCTCCTAATCCAGACCATCTCTCCATGTGGAAGATAGCAGCTCCTGCTTGTGTGGTGATGTTTCAGCTTTTTTTCATGCTTCTAATGTCTTACATGGAAAAGATCACATGTACAGTTACAGAATAATTCCATGTAACTCCATGTTATTGGTAAAATATCTGCTTGCATTGGCAGTTTAGGCTGCTGAAATGGGTTATGATGAAATGGAATACTGGAATGCCTTAAACGGCAGTGCCCAAAATGGTCTGATTACTACCAATGCCTATTCTGATTTCTTCATGGGAAATTTTGCCTATTTTCTCTCTGATCATTTCCTTGCAACCTCTGGAGACACTCTTCAAAGAAACCAGGGCTACTTCAGTGTGTCTCAAGAATCAATTGACCTTGTTGGTATTTAGTTTAAGGATAATGATTAAAATTGGCTATTTAATGTACTTATTTATTCATTAGAGTAAACTCTACATCAAAATCACATGGATTTGCTTAGTACAAGTAGCCCTCAACTTATAACAGTTCCTTTAGTGATCATTCGAAGTTATAATGGCACTAGAAAAAGTGACATGACCGTTTTTCACAGTTACAACCTTTGCAGCATGCCCATGATTATGTGATCAAAATTCAGATACTTAGCAACTGACTCATTTTTATGACAGTTGCAGTGTCCCAGAGATCATGTGACCCCCCCTTTTGTGATCTTCTGACAAGCAAAGACAATGGGGAATCCAGATTAATTTAACAACCAGGTTACTAACTTAACAACTGCCATGATTCATTTAAAAACTGTGGCAAGAAAGGTCATAAAATGAGGCAAAACTCAATGTAAAAATTAACAACATAAATTTTGGGCTCAATTGTAGTCATAAAATGACTGTACCTGTATTCACATGCAGCATGTACCTGTATTCACATGCGGCGTTCAACGTCCAACCAGCTAGAGAAAAATAAATAGAATTCACACATGAAAGAGAAAGAAACAAATCCCGCACTCCTCCCTATTTACACTCTAGTTTATGTATAATTTGCACTGAATTTCATGGATGTTAAATTCATTTTTAAAGCTCTCTCTCTTCCAGGTTTTAGCTTATCTGCAGGCTGTTATTGCTTCAAGAAAAAATAAGACTGAACAGATTGCTTGTGCCTTTCTCAACGAAGCTGCAGAACTTCATTTTTCTGCTTTGCATGGTCTTCCTTTGAGTATTGAATATTACGAAAAGCTCAACCCCATGTTTTTGATTGAAATTGTGAAAGAATATCTGACCTTTTGTCCCAAACAGGTAGAAAACTTCCTTTCTTACTTCTTTTTTCCTAAGCAGTACATTTCTCAATTTCCTAAGCAATATATTCTCAATTACAGGGAGTACTCAATTTACAACAGTTCATTTAGTGACTGTTCAAAATTTACAATATCACTGAAAAAAGTCACATGACTATTTTTTACACTTACGACCATGGCAGCATCCTCATGATCATGTGATCAAAATTCGGATGCTTGGTAACTGACTCATATTTATGACGGTTGCAGTGTTCTGGGGTCACGTGATCCCTTTATGCGACCTTCTGACCAGCAAACTCAATGGAGAAGCCAGATTCACTTAACAACCATGTTACTAACTCAACAATTGATTCATTTAACAATTGTAGCAAGAAAGGTCGCAAAATGGGGCAAAACTCACTTAACAAATGTTTCACTTAGCAACATAAATTTTGGGTTCAATTGTGATTGTAAGTCAAGGACTACCTGTACTGGCACTAAGATCTAATGAGAAAACACTGGGTCCCATACTTCAAATAGTTTCTCAAAAATGAATGGAGAGTAAAGGTTTAGAACATTAATGGAGACCATGCCAAAGGTAGTCCTTAAGTTATGACCACTTGTTTAGGGGTCAAATTCACAGTGGCACTGAGTAAGCAAGACTTAAGTCTGGTCTGCAAAGTTGGGGCCATTGCATCCTCCTCCTAGTCATGTGATTGTGATTTCTGATTTAACTTGCCACACAAAGTCATTGAGGAAGCTGCTTTGCTGCTTGCCTGCTTTGCACTGTTTTGTTAGTGCCAACCTGCAGCACTCCCTGCAGCACTCCCCTCACCATGGCACTGCTAGTCCCTGGGACTCCATCCTCAACCTGCTCAATAAGTTCTCAGGTTACAATGGCAATAGAAACTACAGAATTTCTTTACAACTATCGATTAGAGATGGAAGTTCCAGTCTTGATTGCCATCATAACCAAAACCTACATGTATGTGGACGTTTTCTGTCCAGCTCAGTGGTTTTTTGGCCTTGGCAACTGTAAGATGGTTGGCAAGCACCATACTTGAATAAAATATTTTTCTTTAAAATTGTAGCTCTAGTTTGTCACTCAACATAATACAATCATGTTTTTACTCTAGAAGACATCATCTTTATCTTAATTCCTGTAAATAGTACTGTACTGTTATCATTTATAAAGCCTGTCCACATACTTTTGGGAATAACCAACAAATAAATTATTTCACCTTGTATGTTACAGTTCTGGAAAATTTATGTTTACTTTTTACCCTTATAGCCTCGATTACCTGGCCAAGTTTTATCTCCCCTTCTAAAGCAAGTGACAATAATTTTGAATCCACTGGTAAAATCAGCTCCTGGGGTAATAGAGCCTCTTTTACTCATGGCTCAAGTTAAATATTTATCAGGTAAGTTTTGATCTAATGGCTTACCCAAATAAAAATAATATTCACAGATTTTACATTATAATTTTTTACGTTGGTTATTTTACAATACAATACAATACAATAGCAGAGTTGGAAGGGACCTTGTAGGTCTTCTAGTCCAACCCCCTGCGTGGGCAGGAACCTTATACCATTTCAGACAAATGGCTATCTAACATCTTTTTAAAGACTTCCAGGATTGGGGCATTCACAATTCTGGAGGCAAGCTGTTCCAGAGGTTAATTGTTCTAACTGTCAGGAAATTTCTCCTCAGTTCTAAGTTGCTTCTCTCCTTGATTAGTTTCCACCCATTGCTTCTTGTCCTGCCCCCAGGTGCCTTGGAGAATAGTTTGACTCCCTCTTCTTTGTGGCACCCTCTGAGATATCGGGGTGCCACAAAGAAGAGGGAGTCAAACTATTCTCCAAAGCACCTGGGGGCAGGACAAGAAGAAATTTTGATAAATTCAACCTAGTTTAGTCACTAAAAAGTTTGAAGGAGCTTGTTTTGTACAAATATCGTTTTCTTTTCCAACACTTTTTATGATTAGTCGATTCTGAATTGTTTCTGTCTTCATGCTTTCAACAAATTTTAAAATAGGTTATTTCCAACATATACATCTATGCCCCCAAAACTTTCAGGTCTCCCATAATGAGCTTTGCATCTGATCCTACCTGCACTGGTGTCTTACAATTTAGCTATTTTCAGATATGTCCTTAGATTATGGGAAATGAAGTTGGGGATATTGGTATATATGTTAAGTAGAAGTGAGATCAGGCATTTGTGTAGTAACGCCTGCTATTGAGATAATTCCTACAGTTCAAATATATTTTATAAACAGAGCGACATTTTCAATAAACCTTTTAAGGCTATTGCTTAATTTTGCCTTCCAAATTAGGAATAAATCTTTCAATGGTAGACAAGGTTATGCACAGATCCGTAGCCTGGGTGGAAGATGAGGTCGTTCCACAAGCTCAGAGAATGAACCTCTATCCTCAGACAAGGGTATATTCTGAGAATACAATGCTAGTTGTAAAAAGTTGATTTTACCTTCCTGAAACCATTTGTCTCCTCCTTAGCTTAACTGTTTTATTTGGACAGGAAATAAAAAGTGAACGAGATGTGTTGCCCTAATTTTATTAGATGTTAACAGTAGCCACTGTTATACAGTATAAGTGTACAGTAACCAGTGTACAGTAACTTATCCAAAGCTGACTTCTTTCTACTTCAAATTGGAAATTCAAAATTATCAGTTTTTAATGGTAACAAATACAATGCACGGTTTAAATTAATACTGTGATTTACTTCAATGCTTAAAAAAGCAATATTATTACTTCCTTATAATATAACCAATAAGATGTATAGGTTCGATTTAGCATACCACTTTGTGAGTTCAAAACAGTCAGAACTTTAAGAATAAAAAGCAGATGATGTAGAACAGATGTTTTGCAGGAGAACTTGAAACTGCCCAGGGTACACTGCAACGTTGTCTAGAACTGGACCCAACATTAACAGATGCCAATCTTCTCATGGCCCAGATTTACCTTTCCCAAGGAAACATCAAAGAATGTGCCCATTCACTTGAAATAGGGGTTAGCTACAATTTCCAGGTGAGACTGAACCACAAGAAAATAATTTAAATATGTGTGAAAACTGACTCTTTTGCTGTATTGCCTATTGATCTATTTAAGAATTTTTTAAAAATCAAAATAATTTTATTTTAAGACAACACATTCAAAGAAAAGGACAGGAAATTAGTAAGACAAAGTTTGTTTCCCCAGTGTAAACTAAAATTGCCATTTTAATCATTTCATGTTTATGGAGAACTCTGACATTACATACATACATACATACATACATACATACATACATACATACATACATACATACGTTTATTTATTAATATAGCTGCCAAACACACATAGGTAAGAAATCATCTATATAATAAAACTGATTAGATGAAAAACAACCCATTTGCCAATGAAATTTGACATTGTCATTAAACTCCAGTTTCAGTTTCCCACCCACTCCTTTTTTTAAATGTTTGATTCATAGTAATTTAAAATACTATTTCAGTCCTTCCCTATCCAATGTATGCTGTTGAAATTTCACTTAAGTATACAGGGCTTCCATGCTGAGAATTCTTCCTCCAGTATTTTTATTAGAGCAGCATTAATTATAGCTTGTCCTTTGCCCTATGCATGGTATAATTAACTAATTTATTTTTACATATATAAAATTGCAAAATAAAACTGGATACCATTTTAAAGAACCTAATAAAACTAGTGTTTACACAGTATCACCATGGGGTTCTGGGAGTTGAAATCCACAAATCACAAAGGGGCCATAATTCCCCACCCTTATTCTAAAGCAGTGATGGCGAACCTTTTTTGCCTCGGGTGCCTAAAGCACACACGCTCGCACTATTGTGCACGCTCGTGTGCCCACCCCCATAATTTAATGCCTCCCATGCTGTGCCCCCTGAGAATGCATGTGTGACACCCCCTGCTGTCCAGCACATGTACACACGGCTTTTTTGGAGCCTGGGGAGGGCAAAAATGGGCTCCCTCAGAGGCTGGAAACAGCCCGTTTTCTGACTTCTGGTGGGCTCGGTAAGTCCATTTTTCGCCCTCCCAAGGTTCTAGAAGCTTTCTAGGAGCCTGGGGAGGGTAAAAAAAGGCCCAACACACAAACCGGAAGTTTAGGAATGGACTTCCAGGATTCTCTTTGGGCCTTTTTTCTCCCTCTGGAGGCTTCAGGAGGGCAAAAAATGGCCGAAAACCAAGGCCGAAAGTCAGCTGGCCAGCACGCTCATGTGTGCTGGAGCTGACAGGGCAACACCTCACGTGCCCTCAGAAATGGCTTCACATGCCACCTGTGGCACCCATGCCATAGGTTTGCCATCATAGGTTCTAAAGCATTTTAAATTTAGTATTTTATTTGTGTCAACTTTTCATATTTATTTTATAGCTTCGTGATTCTCCACTGTACCATTTCATCAAGGCTAAAGCACTGAATAAAGCTGGGGAGTATCCTGAAGCAATTAAAGTCTTGAAAATGCTTATTAATATAATTCAAATGAAAGGGGATGCTAAGAAAGGCCAGGGGCCCTTTGTCACAATGAATGAGCAGGTCTCCATTTACCTGGAACTTGCTGAAGCTCTTCGACTCAATGGGGAGTTGGTAAGAAATCAAAATTATTTGCCAGATATTGAAGATATTTGAAAAAATGTAAGAATATCACTCTACTGATTATTATTATTTATTTGTTCAAAAATAGGGGTATAATGGAAAACAGTTTGTTGATATTTAATGGCTTTATTTTATTATTTTTAAGTGGTTCAATAAATATTATATGAATGCATCGATTTTAATGTTCAATGTGAGAAATATCAGTAAATATAACCCTTTTTTTTTAAAGGGTTTTAGGAGGTCCATAATTTGTAAAAGTGGGAAGGAGTCCTGAGAGAAAAACATTTAAGAAGCGCCAATCTAGACAACCAAAAATAATTAAACAAGATCAAAAATTAACTCGCTAATATTGATATTAATATTCAGATGTTTTTAAAATACCTCTGGGGGATCTTATTTAGTAAACTTGTTCCATGCATTAGAGATTGCATTATTTGGACCTATTGATTTATAGAACATGGTTAATTTAAGCTGTATAAAAATTGGAACATGTTTCTCATGTTTCTCCCAGTTAAAAACCACCACTAACTAATTTGATGTGTCATTCAAACAATAACCTTAATCTTTATGCTCTTCTATTCAGTTAGCAGTAGCTAATATTTGATGAGAAGAAAGCAGGACCTTCTCAGTACTAGTTCTCAAGCTTTGCCAAGATGAGACTACTATTTACCTGAATGCATGTTATGGATGATCCAGTGAAGGCATACTTGTCAATTAATCATTTTAAAAGGCCAGTTGCTGGCTCCTCCAAAGTAATCAGGAATGGTTTCAAATAGTTTATGGTGCAGGCAACTGTTACAAATAGTGCTTTAAAGTGATCAAACTCTTGTGAAATTATCAAATCTTGCAAGATTTTGATAGATTCATAATGAGATCTCATACGCTAACTTTAGATTAATATGTTGTGCTCACTGCATTTTGTGTGTAATTGTTTATCTTTTGTGAATTATTGTTCCATCTATATAAATAAAAATGTAAAATAGTTTGTACGAATCCACTAATCTCAAAAACTACTGGACCGATTTACCTCAATTTTTCACACAATGTTCACAAGGACTTCTGATAATAGAATACCTACTCATTTTGTGCCTAGCACACGTGTGTCGTGTGCAAGGTACACAAATGTAAAATGTACCCACTGATCAGGTTTTCACCTCCCTGTAACTCCTCCCACAAGGCAACAGTCATTTCCTCAGCCTGTATGGAAGCCTCTTAGGGCCAAAAAGGCACTGAGATAGCAAACTCCCAGGTGGCCCATAGAGAGAGAGAGAGAGAGGAAGAAATACAGTTTAATTAAAGAGGGACTAGGGGAGACAGGATAGCAGCCTTCCAATATCTCAGGGGTTGCCACAAAGAAGAGGGAGTCAAACTATTCTCCAAAGCACCTGAGGGCAGCAATGGGTGGAAACTAATCAAGGAGAGAAGCAACTTAGAACTGAAGAGAAATTTCCTGACAGTTAGAACAATTAACCAGTGGAACAGAAATTGCCTCCAGAAGTTGTGAATGCCCCAACACTGCAAGTCTTTAAGAAGATGTTGGATAGCCATTTGTTTGAAGTGGTGTAGGGTTTCCTGGCTAGGCAGGGGGTTGGACTAGATGACCTCCAAGATCCCTTACACCTCTGCTATTGTATTATTGTATTACAGTAGGTAGGTAGATAGGGGAATATATAAATAGGGAGAAATACAGTAGGTAGGTAGGTAGGTAGGGGGATAGATAGAGAGGGAGAAATATAGTAGGTAGGTAGGTAGGTAGGGGGATATATAGAGAGGGAGAATTACAGTAGGTAGGTAGGTAAGTAGAGGGATAGACAGAGGGAGAAATACAGTAGGTAGATAGTTAGAGGAATAGAGGAAGAAATACGGTACGTAGTAGTAGGTAGGTAGGTGGATTTTTTCTACTTGCAATTTTACATGCTTTCAAACTGCTAGGTTGGCACAAGTAATGGGAACTGTTAGGTGGTGCTAGGGATTCGATCTGCCGACCTTTCTGATCAACAAGCTCAGAGCCACCGAGCCACTGCATCCCTTCTGCGTTATGAAAATATAATGGTATTCTTTTTAGATGTTATATAAAATTACTGGAGTACATATTTGAAATTCATTAAACTTTCTAAAAATGCTAAATAAATGTTAATAATTTTACCAGTAATAATTACATAACCATTAAGATTTGCAGTTTTGTTTTCACATGCATTATTACATTCCAGCATGAAGCTACCAAGATAATGCAAGATGCCATTAATGAATTTAGTGGGACCTCTGAGGAAATCCGTGTCACTATTGCTAATGTGGATTTGGCTCTCAGTAAAGGAGAAGTTGATTTAGCTTTAACAATGCTGAGGAATATCACTCCCAATCAGCCATATTACACTGAAGTTAAGGAAAAGATGGCTCAGATATACCTTCTGATCCGAAAAGATAAGAGATTATATATTGGATGCTATTGGTAATTTTTTTTTACCTCAAATTAATGCTGTCTTTTATTTTCTGCAACCATTCACTTTCCTATTTTGCTTTAGGGATAGAGAAGAACATGAAAAATTAGAGCAAACATGAAAATTACAACCAGTTCTGAATAATTCAGTATGAAAATATAATACTGATTTTAGCCTGAAGGCTGAGAAGTATTCTATTTCCAGATTTTTGTTATGCCCTAACTCAGATGACATCTTCTTTAAGAAACAGCAACACGATTGCTTATTAATTTAATTGAGCTTTTGGATGCAAAGGTGCTAAGTCACTATTTGAATGAAGTTCTTATCAGAGAGTGGTACTCCAACTTTCCTTCTCTCAGCAAGTGAGCAGGATTTTCTGGTGTGTGCCTCCGTGCATCTGAATACACATACATGCAATGGTCAGATCAACTTTCCCAACCCTTAGCTCTTTAGAGATATGTTAGACAATATAGTTGATGCAACATGGACATTTTTTAGGATAGAGTTGTATTCTAAAAAACAAGGTTCAGAGAGAAGAACAATGTTCGCCAGGGACTAGTAGACTCCTTTTTAAAATGAGAAGACTTGGGCTTCCCTTTCTCCCCATGTTAACAATAGAAATGCTATCTCGGATATGACAGAATCTTCATGTCTCTATGAATGTCTGAGTGCATTCCCATTCCCTAATATGACTGGTTATACAAATATTTGTTGTATTTTTGCATTACAGTTATCGTTTGCTGGACATTAATAATGTACTCATCCATATTGCAGTGCAGCTAGACCCGCGATGGCGAACTTATGGCACAGGTGCCAGAGGTGGCACTCGGAGCCATTTGTCAGAGCAGGCGAGGCTTTGCCCTGTCAGGTGGCCAGCGCACATGTGCACGCTAGCCAGCTGAATTCGGCCTCATTTTGAGGCCATTTTTCGCCTTCCGGAGGCTTCAGGAAGCCCCTGGAGCGCGAAAAACCAGCCCTATGGGCAAACTGGAAGTTTGGGAACAGATTTCTGGTTTGCTCGTAGGGTCGTTTTTTTGTCCTAAGGAGCCTTCAGGGAAGCCCCCTGAAGGCTCCAGTGGGGTAAAAACGGCCCTATGAGCAAACCAGAAATCTGTTCCTGAACTTCCGATTTGCCCATAGGACCAGTTTTTCACGCTCTGGAGGCTTCAGGGAAGCTCCTGAAGCCTCCACAGGACTGGGAAGGGAGGCTGTTTTCACACTCCCCAGGCTCCTATAAAGCTTCTGGAGCCTGGGGAGGGCGAAAAAAACATGCAAAAAATGGGGGGAGCATTGGTTGTGGGTGAATGCACACTGTGGTCGTGCACATAGCATTATGGGTGTGGCACGTCTGCGCACGGCCCCCTGCGTTCCCTCCGCTTTTGGCATGCGAGCCAAAAAAGGTTCGCCATTGCTGAGCTAGGTAGATGTCTATGGAGGCTCTCAATCATCCAGGTCAGGGGTGTCAAACTCAATTTCATTGAGGGTCACGTCAGAGCTGTGGTTAACCTGGGGGTGCTGACTGGGCGGGCTTGGCCTGCTTGACACCACTCCCAAAACTGCTGGCATGTTTCCTCTTTGCATTGGGTAGACTGGCCCGAAGTGACATGGGTAGACCAAGGGTCATCCCTTTACATTTTCCAGGCCAGACCTTTGGGCTGGATCCAATGCCCGGGCCTTGAGTTTGATACCCCTGATCCAGGTCATAGTTATCCTAAGGGTGCTTTTTCCAAAAAACAATTGGACTGCCTTGTTTTTTAGGTGAGAAGTGAAACATTTACAAAGAAAAACAAAGTTCAATTGTCTTTTGGAAAAAAACACCTTTTGGAGCTAGACAAATGAGGTGTGTCAATCTAAAAGTTATCTTTTATTTTTGGCTTGTGAAAACTTAAAATTACGCCCTATATTTTTAAATTTTTTCTTGTAATTTAAATCCATCCTTTTACCTAGTGAATTGTGTGAAAATTTGCCAAGTCCTCATACTAGTCTTCTCTTGGGTGATGCCTACATGAATATTCAAGAGGTTAGTTGAAAAATATTATTTATTATTGATTCTCTCTCCCACCCCCACTTCCCTCCCTCCCCTACATCATGTGCATGCATAAAAATAAATATATAAATATTAATCCTCTGACTATTCCAAGCAGCTTGACAGATCAGGATTTCGAAGGCAGATTACCCTTATGCATTAGCTGCCTAAAAATTGATGAAGTGATCTGAGAGTGTTTGCACAGGCATAATCTTTTCTCCTGTCATTTAAGATATCAAAACCATATGTGAGAACTGCTGTTATGTTTATAGTAGAAACATGGTTAATGTACATGGGGACGGAGGCAAAATTAAGTTCCCATTCTTGTTTGTTTGTTTGGAAAGGGAAGGGAAGGGAAGCTAGTAGCAAGGGGATGTTTTGTTGGTTCTTGGATTCCTGTTCTGACTTGTGCAATGGAGTTAAATGCAGGGACAATAATTTGTCAACTAACCACAGAATAGCACTGTATTCCTTGACCATTGAAATAGTGATAGCATAATGCTATATTAATTACAGCTAGGTTTCCACTGTCCGTATATTAATAGAAGGCATTAAATCCTTTATCAGAGTTTGGGAAATGAACAAGTGGGACAATGAAAAATTATCTTTAAGGTGATAGATTTCAAAGCTATCATGATTAATGTTACATATAAAAATAACTGCAATGTTACTTTCATTGTTTTAGCCTGAAAAAGCTTTAGAAGTTTTTGAAACAGCTCAGAAGAAGAATCCCCTGGATGCAACAGTAGCACGGAAAATTGGGCAGGCTTATGTGTACACTCACCAATATAACAAGGTGCAGAAAAAGATTTATTCATTTTTATTCAACATCATTCAGAACCGAGCCAAAGAAATATACAGCCTGCTATCATTCTTTAATCTGCCTAGTGAACTGAATTTGTACTTGAGTTTATAGTCAAAATCAGGATGTGGGATTAGATTGTTTAGTTTGTAAACTACTGGGTAAACGTGGAATTAGATACAAAAGGCTATGTAGCCCAGGACATTAAAAAAAACCTATCAGTTTTACTGATGTGGTGGCAAATTTTGAAATGCAGGAGTTTTCTTCATAGCCCTGTCTGCAGATCCCCTTTTTATTATGTTAATTGGAATGTTCACATAAAATTGGACATTCTAATTAAAAAACCCATAATAAAACTCACACAATCCCATGTGAATTTGTCAGGGAAGTTCTACTACACTTAGCAGATACCTAAACTCATATTTATTTTTAATCCAAAGCCTTCACTTAGCTAAAACATTATCTTTTCACTCATTGGAAATGCAGACAGTATTTCAAAGATGCATTGTTATTTAAAATGCTGGCACAACGTAGACAGGGCCCTCAAAACAAAAATTAAATATCAAGCTTTTGCTTTATTACTCCTCTTATATTTCCTATTATTCTTTCATAAATAAATAAAAAAGCTTTGGTTCCAAGTCAATGGCCTTTTAAGGCCATTCAGTTTCCGGAGCAACTTTTGTGCTGTCAAAAACTCAGTCTTCTTGTTTGGTTTCCTTCCTTTTCTAGCTCATTAAATTGACAGAGGTACAGCTCATTTTTTGGATTGCCTTCCTAATCCAAATAAATTTGGAGAGATGACTTGCTCAACATTAATGAGATTTAGGAAGACTAGCAAAACCTGATTATTTCAGTTGATCTTAGAAGGAAATATGAATATTTTATTATCTTTGGCATAGGGATATTTGAACTTGCTATTTATTGGGGGGGGGGGGTCTTCATTGGATTGGGATTCTTTTCCTGTTAGTTACATTTTTAAATGTACTGTACATATCCACCCCAAACCACCCCAACGATGCCGTCGAGGTGCTGTCCCGGTGTCTGGAGGCCGTACGGATCTGGATGGGTAGTAACAAACTCAGACTCAACCCGTCCAAGACCGAGTGGCTGTGGTTTCCGGCACCCCGGTTCAGCCAGATAAGTCCAACACTGGCCATTGGGGGCGAACAACTGGCCCCCGTGGAGAGGGCGCGCAACTTGGGCGTCCTCCTGGATTCGCGGCTGTCCATGGAGGACCATGTGACGGCCGTGGCCAGGGGGGCGTTCTATCAGGTACGCCTGATACGCCAGTTGCGCCCCTTACTGGACCGGGGAGCCCTTCGCACAGTCACTCAAGCGCTTGTGACATCCCGGCTGGATTACTGTAACGCTCTCTACATTGGGCTCTCCTTGAGGTGCACTCGAAAGCTACAGTTAGTACAGAATGCGGCCGCGCGGGTGATTATGGGTGCCTCAAGGCAAACCCACGTAACACCTCTCCTGCGCGAGCTGCACTGGCTGCCTGTGGCCTTTCGAGTGCGCTTCAAGGTGCTGATGACCATCTTTAAATCGCTCCATGGCTCGGGGCCTAGCTATATACGAGACCGTCTCCTGCCCCATACATCCCTTCGTCCGATCCGCTCCCACAGAGAGGGTCTTCTCCGGATGCCGTCAGCGGGGCAATGCCGGCTGGCGACACCCAGGGGAAGGGCCTTCTCTGTGGCGGGCCCGGCCCTCTGGAACGACCTACCCCCGACCTTCGCACTATCTCGGACCTCCGCCTCTTCCGCCAACGTCTTAAGACGTATCTATTCCAACAAGCCGGCCTAGGATAGCCCCTACTTCTGACTTTTAAAATTAAAATTAATTTGGTATGGTTTTAAAATGGGTTTTTAGCACGGGTCCAATAATTTAATATATTTTAATCGATTTTGTATTTTGTATTTTGTGGTTTTAATAATGCCTGTGCGCCGCCCTGGGTCCTAACAAGGAGAAGGGCGGGGTATAAATTTAATAAAATAAAAATAAAATAAATAAATAAATAAATACATTTGGTAGGATTGTAAGCCAAGCAGAATCAGTTGATGATTGCAACTGTATAAGCCTATTATAATTAATTATAATTTAATCAATTAAATGCATGGGTAAAAACAACAAATATATGAACCAAATTTTGTTACCATTCTATATGGGATTTAATTCAGCTGTAAAGTCATACAGTCTATTGAGAGCGGCAGATTTAATGATGATATGATTTACTTATCCATCTTAGGAGTCTCTAAGACTTTTCAGTCTCATAGAAGCATGTTTTTTTTATTCATAGCCAACAGCTATATTAATATATATAAAATTGTTTCAGGCTATTAATTACTATGAAGTTGCTCTCAAGATGAGTGAACAGGACTTTTTGTGTCATGATCTTGCTGATCTCCTATTAAAACTCAAAAAATTTGGCAAAGCTGAAAAGGTTCTGAGCCAAGCACTAGATCATGATCCAGGTAACATTTTTTTTCTTTTCTTGGAATCTTCAGCTGGAGTTTTTATCTTGATATAAGGCAGAAACATGCTCTTGTCATCTACATTCCACAATTTTTGAATGTAATAACCCATTTCTCCATTGAGGATTTTTTAATGACTATTTGTCTTATCGCACATCCCTGCCTTATCTATAGTTAAAACGTATATATAATTGAGACTAGAAACAGTGTAGATAAAAGCAGCAAAGATGATTAGGAGGCGGGTGGCTATAACATGCTGGAATTGGGTATTTCTATTATAGTGAAAAGAAGGACTATGACATGATAGCAGTGTTCCAATATTTGAGGGGCTGCCACAAAGAGGAAGGAATCAACCTATTCTCCAAAGCACCTGAAGGCAGGACAAGAAACAATGGGTGAAAAATAATTGAGAGAAGCAACCTATAACTAAGGAGAAATTTCTTGATACTGAGAACAATTACCCAATGGAATGACTTGATTTCAGGAATTGTGGGTGTTTTAACACTGGGAGGTTTTTAAAAAGAAATTGGACAAGCATTTGTTTGAAATGATATAGAGTTTCCTACCCAAGCAAAGGGTTGGATTAGAAGACCTCCAAGGTCCCTTGCAACTCTGTTATATTGAAGAAATTTCTGAGGAAAACTGCATGACAGAATTCTATATCTAATTGTTTAAAATATATATACAAATCAACAATTATTTCTGTTTAACTTACAGTTGATGATGTGCCTTCAATGATGAAGGATGTGAAAAATTTAATATTACTAGCAAAGATTTATGAGACGACTAAAAGAGGAGAAGTTATTCTGGAAACCCTGACAAAGGTAAAATATTAACATTACATAAACCACAAATCAGAAGAATTATGTCAAAGGAAAGTCCAGTATACAAGACAAAATAAGTACTTGGGGTTTTCAAACAAACCACAGTTTAAAATCAAGTAGCAACCTAAGTTTTGTATCACAATAAGCTTATGATATTCATAACGTACTCTTTCAGACAGAGAAGGTAACCAGTTGAGAGCAACGTGTTCAATATTCATCTTTCTTAACCATCAGAAGGTTGACAGTTATCAAAACAGGAAACAGATGTAAACTGCCATGCCTTTACAAAATAACCCTCAACATCGAATCAGTGGAAGAAAACAATAGTTTTGTCATAATAAGCATCTATATTTCATGTCTCCTTTGAAAGTAGGGGATTTATTGAAATTCTTATATTGTCACCTTAGCGTTTTTCTAAGAAATATCACTGATCAGAGCATTTAAGGTTTTTATCTTTTGTTCTAGACTTCAAAGAGATAAGTCTGTTCAAATGTATAGATAGGAAAAAAAAACCCTAACATCTGATTGGATCTTCTTCCTTCTGGGATTGGACAGCCATTTGTTCAGAATGTTATAGGGTCTTCTGCCTGGGCAGGGGGTCAGACTAGAAAGTCACCAAGATTCCTTCCAATTCTGTTATACTCATTAGACTTTTATCTTAGGAAATCAAGCCAATGTACATTGTACTATCATTTCTCATGTGTGGTGTTTATTTATTTGTTTTATTCATGTGGCCTTGTATCTCACCACAGTGACTCTGGATTGTTAACACAGTTAAAAATCAGAACCAACAATAGAAATAACATATAACCTCAGTGCCTTTCAAGAGGCCCCCAGGGACTCAGGGCCAATCTGATCTCTGGGGAAATGACGTTCTAAGAGAAGCTTTATGATAGAAAAGGCTTTCATTCTGGATCCCACTATTTACTGGTCTTTAATGTAACATGCATTTTTCTATCACAAATAGAAACAATTGATGAGAGGTGGTGTCACAAATAATCCAGTCTTATGGCATGAAGGGACTTGGTAGCTCAGTGGCTAAGACGCTGAGCTTGTCGATTAGAAAGTTCGGCAGTTTGGTGGTTCAAATCCCTAGCCCCGCGTAACGGAGTGAGCTCCTGTTACTTGTCCCAGCTTCTGCCAACCTAGAAGTTTGAAAGCATGTAAAAATGCAAGTAGAAAAATAGGAACCATCTTTGGTGGGAAGGTAACAGTATTCCATGTGCCTTTGGCATTGAGTCATGCTGGCCACATGACCATGGAGACGTGTTTATATGTAGGCCCAATTGCCCTAATTTTATACATTTGTCCTGTTGAAGGCTTATGACACTCAACAAAGGATATTAAAGAGAGTTCGTGTGGAGCAGCCTGAGTTGATCCCTCCTCAAAAGCAAATGCTACTAACAATCTGTGTGCAGTTTGCCAAGTTCCACCGATCTGAAAAGGAGTATGAAAAAGCTGTGAAGTACTACTCAGAAGCCCTGGCCTCTGTGCCAACTGATAATAAGGTAACCAATTCTCCACTTTAAAGGCAAACCATCTAAACTGTCCAGTTGCAAAAAATGCTGGGCCAGATTCAGTAAAGCATTTTTACATTCTTAAGCAGCAATATGTATTTCGTTTAATATAAATTTGTTTTGCTTTGTTGTGGAGATAAAAATTTACCCATTTGAAATAAGTAGCAAATGGCATGACTACAGTACAATTATTTGAAAAGAGGCAAACCATGTGAGCGAATTTAGTGTATTTTATATTAATGATGCCAAGACAGATTGAACTGGATGGTAACAAAAAACTATTCCAAGTATGAACTACGAGGAGCCAAAGCACCGTTACAGTGATGCAGGTCAAATTGCTGGCCTACCTCATGCAAAGCTTAGAAATGAACTTTTGCTTTTAGATTTGAATATTTCTTTTTTTAGCACAAAATGTGGGGTCCAGGATGGAATTGAAAAGTGGCTCAACCTAAAAGCACAGTTAAGTTAGTCTCTTTAGTCCAACCATAAAAATATCTGATATAGAGATAGACCTCTATATGACTACAATTGAGTCCAAAATTTCAGATGCTAAATGAAACATTTAGCAAAATGAGTTTTGCCTCATTTTAAGACTTTTTTGCCAGTTATTACCTGAATCACTGCAGTTGCTAAGTTGGTAACGTTGTTAAGTGAATCTGGCTTCCCCCGTTGATTCTGCTTGTCAGATTCAGAAGATCACAAAATGTGTTCAGATGACCCAGAATATTGTAATTGTCATAAATATGAGTCAGTTGCAAAGTATATGAATTTTGATCACATGACCATGGAGATACTGTGGAACATGGCCGTAAGTCACTTTTTCAGTGCAGTTGTAACTTTGAACTGTCACTAAATGAACTGAATAATTCGAGAACTATCTATGATTATCATTCCCTTCTACTATATCAATTTATTGCTGAATAAATGTTATTTCCATTTTATTTGCAGATAATATTGGAATTAGCTGAGATATATTTGATACTAGGAGACACAGACCAGTGTGAACATTACTGTTCTCTCCTGCTTCAAGATGACGAGTGCAGTGAAATTGGAACAATGGTATGCAGTGTGTTTGCCTTCTCATATACTCAGCTGTAAAAAAAATGAAGCTTTGTTGTGGTTTTCTTTATCTCGATAGCCCACCACAGCTCTTCACGGGGTGACTCTTCTGAAAAAAGGTTTGAAAAGCTTTCAAATGAAAATTCAGTTGAATCTGAATCTGTATCAAATATTAAATGACATTACTTTAAAAAAAATATTCAGTTGTTTGGAAGCAGTTCTATTGCTCACACAAAGAGATGTGATAAAGGGTGCCTCAAAGATGCTGCTTTTTTTTCTCTTCAAAAGGCAATTAGACTTTTTTTCTTTGAGGAATAAGAAGAAAATATTTCGCTTCTCATCCAAGAAGCTTCATTAGTTCTGATGGTGGGAGAAAAAATCTTCCATCTCTCTGCCGTCACAACTGATGAAGCTTCTTGGATGAGAAGTGAAACATTTTCTTCTTCTTCCTTAAAGAAAAAAAACAGTCCAATTGCCTTTAGAAAGGGGGGGGGGAAGCACTTTTGAGACAACTATGACCTGGATGACTGAGTATCTCACAGATATGATAAAGGGAGCATTTGCTTCAGCCCAGAACAACATTGTCTTAATGGTGTGTTGACACAGAATGCAGTACACACAAATTTAATATTTACTATCTCAGACTAAAAGAATCCCATTCATTTGCTCATTTTGGATTTTTAATGCATAAGTCTATAAGAGTCTCAAAGATGTTTGATTTTGTGTTGACATTTACTACTTAATATGAACATTCCCTGGAGAGTCAGAAGACACTTACGAATGAGTTGCCAAGCTGCCAGAAACGGAGGCAATAAACCAGTGCTTCCCAACCTTTTTTTGGCCTTGCCCCTTCTGTAACATCTAATTCTTTCTTTACTCAAAAAGTGAACTTACTCACACGGAGGAAGCCTAAAAGGCCGTTAACTTAGTTTAAACAAGGTTCAAACTGCTCCCATTAAAAATCAAATTACCCCCCTGTGCACCATGGGCCCCACATTGAGAGCCACTGCAGTAGACAGAGTTCCCAGAATCTGCTTGCAGATCAGAAGCTGGGTTAGGATAGAAACAGGAGTATATAATTAATTCAAACAAACAAGAAAGAAGAAAGATATTCATAGTGGAACAGTCTGTAAACTTTCTCATATGGAAGTTTATTTATTTGGTTTGTCCAATATGTACAAGATAACAGGTATAAGTATAAACATGCACATGAACATGAACAAGGGAAATGAATAGAAATAAATGGGGATAGTAGGTCAGGGATGGAAGGCACACTGGTGTGCTTATGCTTGTCCCCTTATGTACCTTTTAGGAATGGGGTGAGGTCCACGGTAGACAGTTTAAGGTTGAAGCTGTGGGGGTTGAGGCAGGGGTGGGTTCCTGCCAGTTCTAACCTCTTCTATAGAAGAGGTTCCACAAATCTACAGTGCTGTTTAGAACCGGTTCCAGCTCCCTCTACCCACCCATCCGCATCATCAAGATGAAGAGCGAGAGGAGGAATTCTGGGAGTTGAAGTCCACAAGTCTTAAAGCTGTCAAGTTTGAACACCCCTGGGGGTTTTTTCTAAAGGGTTAGGGGTGCAAGGGTCTTGTAACTTGACAGCTTTAAGACTTGCGTGCTTCAATGCCAGAGTTTCTGAGCCAACATTTTGGTTGCTAAGCCAGAGCGTTGTTAAGTGAATTTCACCACATTTTACAAGTTGGCCATGCCCACCTAGTCACATGACTGCCAAGCCATTCCCACCCAATCACATGGTTGGCAAGCCACTCCCACCCGGTCACATGGTCCTGGTGTTGGTTGTCATCTTCAAAACGCTCCATGGCTCGGGACCTAGCTATCTGCGGGATCGGATCCTGCCCCATACATCCTCACGGCCGATCCGCTCCCACAGAGAGGGACTACTCCGGGTGCCGTCCACTAGACTGTGTCAGTGGGCGACGCCCAGGGGAAGGGCCTTCTCTGTGGCGGGCCCAGCCCTCTGGAACGACCTCCCCCCCGACATTAGAACAACTACGGACCTCCGCTCCTTCCGTCAAAAACTGAAAACACACTTTTTCTGCTTGGCCGGCCTTGGTTAGTCTCTACCTCTGGGGTGTTTAGGGAATTTAGTTTTAATGGGGTTTTTAGCGCAGGGACGATCAATTTAATCTGTTTTTATTTATTTTATTTATTGTTTGTATATATTTTATATGTTTTAATTTCCCTGTGCACTGCTCCGAGTCCCCTTGGGGAGAGGACGCGGTATACAAGATTAAATATTATTATTATTATTATTATGGTCAACAAGCCACTCCCACCCAGTCAGATGGCTGGCAAGCTACTCCCACAAAGCAGGCCACACCTACAGAAGAGGTTCTAAAAAAATGTGAAACCCACCACTGGTTTGAGGATTTAACAATGGAATCAGTAGTTCTTTCCATGTTTTATCTATTTATATATCTATCTGGAATTTAAGTTTATGCAAAAATTATCTATTTGAAATCTGTTTTTATGGATTTCACTGTTCTACAATCTAAAACCCGTTTTTATTTGTTCAGTCTGTCTGGGATACAGTATAACTTGCTTGCAGACCTTCAAAGTCCCTTCCAAGTCTGTTATTTTGTTATTTAAATGAAGTACTTCGAGAACTATCTGTACATGTGTGTATGTAGTCACATCTAACTCTATCCATGGACACGCAATCACAAAAGGAAATGAGGTACCCACAACTTAATACATCTCCAGAAATGATCTTTTCTCAGTGTTAAGGTTCTATGAATCTATTTGAGTTGACCAAGAGTTTAAGATAAAAAACCTTCAGCTCTTCACTGGTAATTTATTTTCATTTATTTTGATTTTTATGAGCTTTTATAAAAGAATGAATTTTTAAAATGCTGTGGTTTTGTTTTCTGTTGAAATATTTAAATATTTTTCTTTTGTTAGATGTTGGCAAACCTTATGTTTAGAAAAGAGAAATATGAGCAAGCCATAAGTCTTTACCGGAATGTTTTGGAGAAAAACGCTGGTATGTATTTATAATTTAATAAAAGCACTTATATGTTTCCTTTAGACCTTAAATGGGATTACTGAAGTAGGTTACAAAACAAATTAAAAGATTATCAAACTAAATAATTCCTTTGTAATGTATCTATGTTATCAAGAATTTTGCTGAAAAAGTGTTGAAAAAATATATTTTTGCTAAAAGTATAAACTTGTGATTTAGATAACTTTTCAGTTATGGAGAGCTTGATTGATTTGCTGAGAAGAAGCGGTAAGCTTGATGAAGCGACACCCTTTTTTGAACTAGCCAAGAAAAAATCCATTCGAACACCTTTGGAACCTGGCTATAATTTTTGCATGGGGCTCTATTATTGGTAAGTTATAGAGAATGATATTTATGAAAATCAAAGATTTAAGGTACACCTAAATGTGATGTTCATGAGTCAAAATCATAACATCCCTTCTGTATTAGAAAATAATTGAGGATGGAGTTGTATTTCATTTTAACGCTACAGAAGAAAAGAATTAGTGTCCCTCCAACTTTTGCCAAGATTCAGTTCGTATAAAAATATGACAACATACACATGTCATCGGTAAAAGTAAAGGTTTCCCTTGCACACATGTGCTAGTTGTTCCCGACTCTAGCGGGGAGTACACATCTCCATTTCATAGTTGAAGAGCCAGCGCTGTCCAAAGACGTCTCCATGGCCACGTGGCTGGCAGGACTAAACACTGAATGTTCACGGAACGCTGTTACCTTCCTACCAAAGGTAGTCCCTATTTTTCTACTTGCATTTTTTATGTGCTTTGGAACTGCTAGGTTAGCGGAAGCTGGGACAAGTAATGGGAGCTCACTCCATTTTATATATATATATATATAATATTTTCACAACTCCTGTTATGGGCCCCTTTAAGGGAGGAGACAAACTGTCATCCTTCTCTGCCTTTTGGCTCGACCCAGAGACCATCTGTAAGGCTGATGTAATCATAGGAAGCCGGATAGCTCAAGGCATAAAAAGGCTTGCCTGGAGAGTGCCGGTTCAAATCCCAGTAGAAGGAGTATGGCCAGCTGAAGAGGGCTAATAAGCCCGAAATGGATCCATCCTGGTCTCTTATTTATTAATCAGCCCTTAAAAATCTAACATATATGTGTGTGTGTGTGTGTGTGTGTTATGTTTGTACTGATAAATAAATAAACAAGGGAGACTAGTATAGATCTATTTCAAGCTATTTAGCTCTCATCAGCTAGCCATACCCTTATTGGGATTTGAACGGGGCTGTATTACATATTAGGCAGATATTTAGCCACTAAGCCACCAGGTTTTCCTCCTGATCAGCTGAGCCAGGGGAATAAGTATATGCTTGTGTCACAACACCCTGGTAAGCCCCAATTAAGGGAGGAAGCAAGCTGCTTTCCTTTTCTGTCTTTCGGCTCATGTCATTCTGCTTTCCTTTTCTGTCTTTCGGCTCATCACAAGAGTGGCACAAATATATATATATATCCATAGCTGAGTGGTAAGGGATTTTTATCTACCACATGCATGTCTGTATATATGTATATATAAACCACTATTAATTGTCTAAAGGCTCTGTCTGGTAAGTGCTCTGTTTTGCTGCTGGGTTTATTTCATAATAATAGTCATGCTGCCAAAATTGTTAATATTGATACCTATAAACCCTCCTGCCTCCATCCAATTTCATGATGAAAATAACGTAGACTACGATCCCAGATTGATATGTTCCTTAAGCCATTTCATTAAAATATTCAAAATATTAAAATGAATTCCTGTTCCCTATCAAATTAGACCTGTGCTATAACTATGGGTCAAACAATGAAGGAAGCTGTCAGGGGATGGCGCAGTACGTGTCCAAATGGAGTCAGAGACACTGACACAAACTTGTAGTTTTATATAAATAAATATATATTTATATCTATATTTACAGCAAACTAAACAGTGGGGCAAATAGGAGCATTATCTACTAAACCATTTCACAGCAGGAACATCATGAGATAAACCACAGGGTGCATGTAGAAGAAAAAAGGCGGGACAAAAGGGAAACTCCCCCTCTACACCCACAGTAACCAATCACAGTTTGCTTCACGCAGGAGCCAGCCCTCTCCCATCAGTCAACCACAACCATGTGTTCTGGCTCATGACACAATCCCATTGCTCCAGCTACTAAATTTAAATCTCTTAACAGAAGCACGTCGGAGTATCTTTAATAACATTTGGACTCACCTAGGCAGCTGAGTTAAAATGCTTCCCAGCAGTCCTTGAGTCACCAGAAAACTATGCTGGCATACATTGTGCGGGTTAGGATTGCCATTACCAGGCACCAAAGGGGAGAAGGGGGATTCCTGATGCTCTTGCTCACAAGGCCTTCTTTGTGCCTGTGACATGGCAGCAGAGCTAGCCTTGAATGCAAGTTTAGCATTCTTTCCGAAGAGCATTCTACCCAGGTTAAAAAAAATCAGCTTAACTGATAGGCCACAGACACAGAGGAAAGTATGAGAGAACAATTAATAATGAACAAGCTGAAACAATTGGCCAAGTGATTGAGGAGGAGGAGTGCACCCGGGAGTAGCCAGTGGAAGACCATGGAAAAATAAATTAAACATGATTGCCCCCATGTGTAATAAGACTTGCCACAATGGAAATTAGTACAGAATGTCCTGGATTTATGACCATTATTAAGTCCCAAACTTATGTTGCTAAGTGAGTCAATAAATTGAATTTGACCACCTTTCTTGCCACAGTTGTTATATGAATCACTCCAGTTAGTATCACAGTTGTTAAGTGAATCTGTTTTCCACATTAACTTTGCTTGTCAGAAAGTCACAAAAGGGGATTACATCAGGGGTCCCCAACCTTTTTGGCACCAGGGACCGGTTTCATGTAAAAAAAATTCCACGGACTGGGAGGAGCCTCCAGCGGGTGAGTCGAGTCACGTGGGCCGTGCGCACGTTCGGCGGTCACATGCAACCAGGCGGGAAAGCTGCCAGGGGTCCCGCGCAAAGGATGCTTGGCTAGGGCAGGGAAGGACAGGCTGCGTCCTGGGCAGGAGGGCCTGGCAGCCCCTTCCCCCCCCCCAGGGCCGGGTGGTGCCCCAACCCCCCCCAATGCAGGCCATTGGCCCCGTCCTGCCCCCGGGGAGCGCCCTGGCCAGCCGCCAGGATAGCAGAGTGTTTGCTACACTTTCCTAAGAGTTGCGCTACTCTCTCCACCACTCACTCCAGCCAGGTTACTATCAAGCCACGGACCGGCACTGGTCCGCGGCCCAGGGGTTGGGGACCCCTGGATTACATGACTTCAGGACACAGCAACCGTCATAAATACACAATGCTTGAATTTTGATCATGTGACTATGAGGATGTTTTTCAATGGTGAAAAACAGTCATCGGTCCCTTTTTTCATTCTAACTTCGAACAGGTAAGTCAAGGATTTCCTATAGTAACAAAATTGGAACTGAGAATTTGTGTGGTATACTAATTAAAGTATTGGGCTAGGAGTGAGAAGGCCCAAGTTTGAATCCATCCTCAGGAACAGAAATTATCTCTGTGACTTTGGGCCAGTCACTCACAGCTCAGTCTAATTCTGAGGGCTGCTTTTGATGGGGGGGGGGGGGAATAATACAATATATTACTTGAACTCATCAATGAAAGGCAGAATGTAAATCTCATGAATCACCGCTGCATCCCACCGCGGGGAGGCGGGACCGGAAGCAACTAGATGGTTCCGCCCCAGGCGCCTGATGGACCCGGAGAGGTTCCAGTTGGAGCTTGGGCCAATACCTGGGACCCTGACCCGCGACTCGACTGAGGACCTAGTGGCCCCTGGAACAGTGCGACCGCAGGGGCCCTGGACCGGGTCGTGCCTTTGCGGACTCTCACCCGACACCAATCTACCTTGGCTCCCTGGTTCTCTGAGGAGCTGAGGGCAATGAAGCGTCAGAAGAGATGCCTAGAGAGTGTTTGGAGGACCACCCGCTTTGAATCTGACCGGACACTGGTAAGGTCGCATTTGAAGACCTACCTAGTGGCGATAGAAGCGGCAAAATGGAATTATTTCTCCGCTCTTATCGCGTCTGCAGATAACTGACCTGTCGCCTTGTTTAGGGTGTCCCGCTCCCTTCTCCATCAGAGGGAACGAGATGCTCCCTTGCAGGGTCATGCGGAGGAATTTGGGTGTTATCTGCATGATAAAATCGATCAGATCTGGGACAGGTTAGCCTCCGACTGGACTAGTTCAGACGGGCCAACAGAGGCAAGTCTTGAGTCTATTATCTGGGAAAAGTTCGATCCTGTGACTCCCGAGGACATGGACAGGATTCTGGGGCGGCTGAATGCCACCACATGTTTACTGGACCCGTGTCCCTCCTGGTTGGTACTGGCCTCCCAGGAGGTTACACGAGGCTGGCTCCAGGGAATTGTCAACGCTTCTCTGAGTGAGGGGTTTTTGCCGGCCACCTTGAAAGAGGCGGTGGTAAGGCCCCTCCTCAAGAAGCCCTCCCTGTGTGGGCCAACTACCGTCCTGTCTCCAACCTTCGCTTTCTTCCGAAGGTTGTTGAGAGTGTGGTGGCACGACAGCTCCCTCAGCACCTGGAGGAAACTGTCTATCTGGACTCGCGCCAGTCCGGCTTCCGGCCTGGGCACAGCACAGAAACAGCATTGGTCGCGTTGGTGGATGATCTCTGGAGGGCTCGGGATATAGGCTGTTCCTCTATCCTGGTCCTGTTAGATCTCTCAGCGGCTTTCGATACCATTGACCATGCTATCATGTTGCGCCGGCTGGAGGGGCTGGGGTTGGGGGGCACCGTTTTACGGTGGTTCTCCTACCTCTCCGACTGGTCGCAATTTGTGTTGGCAGGAGGGCAGAGGTCGATGTCGAGGTGCCTCACTTGTGGGGTACCTCGGGTCGGTCCTCTCGCCTCTCCTGTTCAACATTTATATGAAGCCGTTGGGTGAGATAATCCGTGGTTTTGGGGTAGAGTTTCACAAGTACGCGGATGATACCCAGCTGTACATCTCTACCCCAGATCACCCCAACGATGCCGTGGAAGTGATGTCCCGGTGTCTGGAGGCCGCGCGAGTCTGGATGGGGAGAAACAGGCTTCGACTCAACCTGTCCAAGACCGAGTGGCTGTGGATTCCGGCGTCGCAATATAGCCAGTTAGTGCCATCTCTGGCTATCGGGGGCGAGTCATTGGCCCGCACAGAGAGGGCTCGCAACTTGGGCGTCCTACTGGATTCTCGGCTGTCTTTAGACAATCATATGACAGCCGTGGCCAGGGGGGCTTTTTATCAGGTCCGCCTGATACACCAGTTGCGCCCCTTTCTGGATCGTGATGCCCTATGCACGGTCACTCAAGCCTTCATCATCTCCCGCCTGGACTACTGCAACGCTCTCTACATGGGGCTCCCCTTGAAGTGCACCCGGAGGCTCCAGCTAGTTCAGAATGCGGCCACGCGGGGGATTTTAGGGGCCTCTAGATGCTCCCATGTAACACCTCTCCTGCACGAGCTGCACTGTCTGTCTGTGGCCTTCCGGGTGCGCTTCAAGGTGCTAGTAACCACCTTTAAAGTGCTCCATGGCAAGGGACCTGGTTACTTGCAAGACCGCCTCCTGCCAAATACCTCCCACCAACCAGTCCGCTCCCACAGAGAGGGCCTCCTCAGGGTGCTGTCGGCCCGGCAATGCCGGCTGGGGACCCCTAGGGGGAGAGCCTTTTCTGTGGCAGCTCCTGCCCTCTGGAATGACCTACCCCCTGACCTACGCACAATCATGGACCTGCGCCTCTTCCGTCGGGCCCTGAAAACCCACTTATTTCGTGCGGCCGGCCTGGCGTAGTTTTTAATTGTTTTTACCAGGGGTTTGTATTGGAATTTTAGAGCAGGCTTATTTGTTTAATATATTTTAGCGTATTTATTGTTTTTATTGTTGATTTTATTGCTGCCTGTTCACTGCCCTGAGTCCCGCTAGGGAGAAGGGCAGTATACAAATGTGAATAAAATAGATAAAATAAGTAATGAAATTATGGCACCCAACTCTCAAAGGCAGACATAGACAACTGCTGCCTATTATAAAACAACCATAGAAACTACAGCTGCGTGAGATTGGCCGGGGCTGTGGTAATAGTTGTAAATGCCTTTTCTTGAATCCTCAGACAGAATAAAAATAAACAAGTAAAACTAATGGCCAAACAAAGCCACTTGTTGCAAAAAAATATTAAAAAATAGCTGCTGAACAGACCCCCAATTCCTGACAGTCAGCAACTATGCCAGGCAATAATAATGAATGAAATGGTTTGGGGAGAAGGAAGAAAACACTAAAGTTCTTTAAAACTGGAGCAACTAGCAATGACTTCAGACTGCCTCTACTGTGGGCTGGGCTGGTATAAGGGGAACATCATGAGAACATGGCAGAAAAAAATGTCCTTACTGGGGCACATTTACATCAGATTAGAGGGAAGAACTGTATTGTCTTCTCAGGTTTAAAGTGAATGAGATTCTTTGCTGCCTTATCTGTTGTAGTAAGAATATTTTCTTTTCAATTTTTAAATGGATTTTAAATGTATAATTTCTTTTGTTCTTGATAACGTTATCTTTATTTCTCTTCGATGTTCGTAGAAATCTCAGACTCTTTTAGGATCATCAATCCAACAGATTAAAATTAATCTAAGGCTAATTAGTCTCTGGGCTTCAATTCACCGGACTCTGTTTTGAATCAAATCTATGATAGTATGAAACCAAATGTCTGAATATTATATTATTATTATTATTATTATTATTATTATTATTATTATTATTATTATTATTATTATTATTATTATTATTATTATTATTATTATTATTAGCAAAATTTATCATTTTAAAGCTGCTGTACTCAGGGGTGGGTTGCTGCTGACATTACTGTTGAATTCACTTCGTGTGCGCATATCTACGCATGCACAGAACATTAAAAAAGGACCAAAAAACCATGCCAGCAGCAGCAATTGGGCAACCAGTTCGGAGGTGTGGCCAGTCTAAGTCGCTACCGGTTCTGAGACCAGTCCAACTTTCCACTACCGGTTCTCCCGAATCAGTGCGAACTGGTAGCAACCCACCTCAGGCTGCACTGCATGCACTTTTTAAAAACTTTCTCTCCCTAACAGGCATATGTGGCAACCTAATCAGGCTTTGAAGTACTTCAATAAGGCTCGTAAAGATAGTGATTGGGGCCAGAAAGCCCTTAGTTATATGATCCTGATATGTCTCAACCCTGACAATGAGATAGTAGGCGGAGAGACTTTTGAGAATCAAAACACTACAGATGCCAGGTAAAGGAAAAGCTCCTTAATAAAATATGAAGTTCATAGACATATTTTTTTAATTGATCTTTTTGTATTTTTTTTAATTATCCTCTAACTAGGCCTGAAAAAAAGATTATGTCATTCATAGACAAAAAATATATATTTTTGTTCATTTTGCAGTGCTTTATTATCCCATAATTGCCTTTAGTCCCCAGATACTATTTATTCCAAGAAATTTACAGGGTTACATAATTACTTTATGCTATCCAGTTGTAGTTTTCCAGTATTTTAATAAATAATTATTCTATTGTGTGTAATTTGACTACATTGGGTGCACACTTAATTAACAACAAGCAAACAAATCAGTAAGTAAGCGAGCAAGCATAACTTGCCTTATAGCAAATATAATTAGTGTAGTATAGAATTTGATAGTAAGGCAAGTTGCTTCAGATCTGACATGGACAGTCTTGCTGTATCCATCAGCAACTGTGCCTACACCTGCACAATCACCACACAGGCTTAGGAAGATACACATTTACGTTCAGGAGGCATTACAGAGGCAACAATAGGCACATTAATGCTGGATTGTTGCTTTGACCAGATCTGATTACTGTACGCTGTTCTTCTCTACAGTAATCTCTATAGATTTATCAAACCTTTGCTGAAGTAGGCAAAATCCATTTGAGATTTTATGCACACATAACCCTCTATGCGTAAATTCTCATTTGTTTTATCTATGGGCAAAATTTCCTTCATCTTTTAACAGACATTCCAATGTAATAGACACAGTCAATTAAATCCAAGCTTTGTGGTTATATTACTGAGTTTAAAAGGCAGTAAATCAGTAACTTTTTCTTTAATGTTGTCCAGTGCTTGAGTAGCTTAGAAACATTAAATACTTTCTTTTCGACAGTAACGTAAAGGAGAAAAAAGAATCTGAACAGCATGGGATACGTACAGCTGAGAAGCTACTTAAGGAGTTTTATCCTCACTCGCAGGAAGGCCAGAATCAAGTGGAAATGTTGCAGAGCTACTGTTTAATGGCCACAAAAGAAAAACACAACGTGGAGAAAGCTCTGAAAGTATTTATAGAAATGGGACAAAATGAGGTAGATAAGAAAAATTATTTGAAATTCAAAATGATACATATCAGCAGAAACTTTGTAAAGGCATTGGAATGCCTCTAAAAGCTAACTCTCCTTAAAATATTTAGATATCTTTTTTCAGAGTAGCATCAACAGAAGTAGAAATACAGGTCAGTTTGTCAAATGATATCTACTATCTCACCCTATACTGAAATATTATACTTTTAATCTAGAAAATAAAAATCTATTCCTTAGGAGGCATTTGATGACAGGAAATGCTCTTTGGACATGCCCAGAGTAGTTTTCCTTATTTCTTTTCATGTATGCTTCTTTAAAAAAATCAGCATAGTCAAAGATAGAAAGAAAATAATGAAAAATGACTGGGGTAAGTTGGAGGGGAGTCTACAGTATCTATAAAATACATAGGACAAAGTGAAGATTATATGACCTTATATATTAATGTGGGCTTATCATTTGTGGTAAATAACAGTGAATAGCTTGAGAAAAAGCTTATCCCATTTGGCTTTATCTTTCTCTGATCTGATCTGATCTTATCCCATTTGTCCTCCCCCCTTGCCCCCTCCCTCCTGGCCTTTGATGGCAGGATGCCAGTGAGGCATCAAGGCGAAGATGGCAGACTTGACATTTGTATGTGTGTTTGTGTGCTTGTTTGTTTGCTTATTATCTTAAAGCTAAGATATAAATACATATGTACATATATAAATACATATGTCAGGTCTGCCATCTTCAGCTTGGTGCCTGGCTGGCATCCTGCTATCAAAGGCCAGGAGGGAGGGGGCATTATTTTTATATGAGAGACATACAAAAAAGCTAAGCCCTGCTACTTTCTATTATCATCTCAATAAAGGTAAAGAAACCAACCTTTTAAGAAATGTGAAATAACTGTTAAAATCGAAACTTCTCCACAATTTTTAAAACCAGAGAGACAATGTCCCTGCCATTCTGGCAATGGCTCAAGCCTACATGCTGCTTAAACATACAGCTAAAGCCCGGACCCAGCTAAAGCGCCTGATCAAAGTGAACTGGTCTCTGCCAGATGCCGATGAGTTAGAAAAAGCTTGGCTGCTGTTGTCTGATATTTACTGCACCTCTGGGAAGTATGATCTTGCCACTGAACAAGTGAAGCGCTGCTTGCGATACAATAAGGTAAGAAGATGTAAACCCATTGCAGTGGTAGAATAAATTTTTCACAGGGATGGGTTTTGAATACGCACCCTCCTAGGCCTAACTATTATCAAACCATGTGAATTCCTGACTTTGAAAGCTTTCTTTTCTTGATTAAACGACTCTTCTTCCCTGAGATTTCCCAAATCTTTAAGAATGTAGTATTTTGTTGCTGTATGCTTCATTTCTGAACAATGAGAAGTTTCAAAAATATTTATTGTAATTAATGCTGCGCTATGCCACTCAAGGTGGTTGACGAAATTAAGTACTATACCAACACTATCCGAGGGACTGTCTCTTGCCAGCCACATCTACCTATCAGAGCGGGGAGGCAGGGAATGTTGCGGGCCCCATCCTTGAGGGAGATACGCCTTCTCCATGGTGGCTCCCTCTTTCTGGAATATCATCTCCCCAGAGATTAGAATGGCCCCCACTCTAATTCTCTTCCAGAAGGCGGTGAAGACCTGATTCTGCCAGCTGGCCTGGTTCCCGGAACCCAGTGGCTCATGTGATCTGCTGTTGGGGGTGGGGAGTTGAAAGGGTGATTTTGTTATATTGTACTATATTAATTTATTTGATTTTTTAAATTGGTTTTATTGTTTTAAATGTGATTTTATATTCTGTAAGCTGCCTTGGGCAAACTGACGGCAATATTAAATACATACATACATACATACATACATAACATACATACATACATACATACATACATACATACATACATTCATAAAATAGTTGCCCAGGAATTTGCTTTTTGGAAGGAGATACAAATCAAGTATGTAATCACAGGAAACATCATTAACGCTTCATATCATATATTGCCTATCAGATTTATATATTTATTATAAAATTCCCTTACACTTAACTTCTTTGTTTCTTTTTCCAATTCCTATCAGGATTTTAACTCTTACCTAATATTCACCTGTGATATCCAATCATCCCAGCATCATTTGCAAATGTATTTTAAAGCATTACTGCCCCTGAGGTAAATTGTAAATATGAGGGGTGGAAGGCATGATAAACTGTCTCTCCAGGGAGAAAATAACCACCTTAAATATAGGGCAAATTCATGTACAGTGATCCCTCGTTTTTCGCGGCTTCATGTTTCGCGGCTTCAGTGCGTCGCGGGTTTTTCAAAAATACAGAATAGGAAAAAAATGCATTGGTAGGAGGCAAGCGCCCCCTAGTGCTTGCTTTAAACGATGTCCACCAACTCAAGTTTCCGGTATAGTGTATTGCGAATCCTACTTCGGGGTTTTTCAGTTTTCGCGGAAGGTTCCGGTCCCCATTAACCGCGAAAAACGAGGGATCACTGTAAATGTGAATTGAATCCCATTAAACAGGATTTGTGGGTTTGTATCATAGAATCATAGGGCTGAAAGGGATTTGGAGGTCTTTTAGTCCGGCCTCTGGCCAAGGCAGAGTCCTTGTATCATTATAGATAAATGGCTATACAATCTTTTCTGGAAAACATCTAGTAATGGAGCACCCACAAGGAGGAAAGTTGTTCTCTAATTGTTGGTTTTTAGCAACTTGTAGTGAGTTCACATAGATTTGCAATTAGAATAATGTAACATGCAGGGCTTTACGGCAATAAAAATTATTGTGTTTCAAGCCCCTAATTTGCCAACAGAAATCTTAAAACTCAAAAATTAGCTGAATGAAATCTTTGGGGTGCGTAGAAGAACTTACCTCCCCCCTCAAATTCATAACAACCCAAATTCAGTTTGAAGAACTGAAGAACTCAATAGATTTACAGGCTATTTCTTAAAACATTCATTAGGCCCAAAGGTGGTTGCTGTTTAATAAAAACTGCATGTAAAAAATAGTCCATTGCTGTTCTTTAATAGTGTGTAGTTTATTGTAATTATTAGATCTCTGTGAAACCCTGGAAGCAGTATTATTTACAAATCAGAATTTCCAAAAGCATCTATTTTACACATTCAATTTTATTCTTTAGTCATGTGCAAAAGCTTATGAATGCTTGGGATTTATTGCTGAAAAGGAGAATGCATATAAAGATGCTGCAATGAACTATGAATTATCTTGGCAGTATAGTAACCAAGCAAATCCTGCAGTTGGTGAGTATTGACTTTCCAATTCAATTTGCTTGAATTCCATGGTGTAACATGTAGGACTTCTACAATACTTTCTCTGGCATAGAATCTAGCTTTGCTGTAGGGTGGTAGTCCATACATGTCAGGCCTATCAAGAAGGACTTACTGTCAGAAAACAGATAGTATCACAAGAATAAAAATTGTTTGGTAAGTATTAAAATTGTTTAATTAAACAGTAAATTTTGTTGAATTAATAGGTTTGAATGTTAGCAAACATTAAAAAGATAGCATCAAATACTATAACTGTATAAATGTAATGTATCATAAATAAATACATGTGCTACGTATCAGTTTATGTATATTCAATTTAAAGTAGGGATAACATTCAAAGATGCAAAAAAAATCACAACAGTATGCATTATTGTGCTCATTACATTCATTGTAAGAGATGATATTTTTGCAGAGTGCCAACCTATCACTTTTCTCTTTCTGTAGGATTTAAACTGGCATTCAACTACCTAAAAGATAAGAAATATGTAGAAACCATAGATGTATGCCATGATGTAAGTCTCCCCAAAGTATTATTTAGTTACTAAGGGTATCTGTGGTGACCTTGTCACCTCCACATTGTCCCACTTAAAGTGGTTACTTCCAAACCTTATGCAATTCATGGAATTGTAAATGTGATCCTGAAAGTAAAACTTCTAATTTTAATGCTATAATACTTTTCTGCACCTCCTCTTATCTTGTTTTTAACCACAATAAATGGAGAAAAAAGACTAAATATTTGAATTTAGATGCATCCTAACAGCCACCATAATCCAGGGATTCAAACTTTGCAGCCTACCTGAATCGACTGTCCCTTTCAGAATAGATTTGGGGGCTGCTTTTGGTTTTTTTTTAAAGACATTTTTGAGATTCTGACCAGATTATGTAGCACTCAACACATGAGGAGCAGCTGTACCCGCTGAGTTATAGTGGGCATTGCAGAGCTTTTCTCCAAGGCTCAGATAAAGTGCCCTCTACTTGCCTCTGAGTCAGCCAAAACAGACGGGTATAAAACATGCTGTTCCCGATCTCTGTCTTGTCTCTACAGCCTCTGAACGGCCTTTCTGCTGGGTTACATTAATGTGTACAGGCCCTGCCAAGCAATAACACTGGATAGGCCCTCTGGCTTTGCTGCCCTCCCTCTTGGGGGTATCATCAACTGCCAGGAAACCGATTGTCAGTAACAGAACTGCTGTTTTTGTCAATGGCTTCAACAGATTGCAAGTTATGCGATTAGTCATTTGATCTGTCAAAAACTGGTGTCCCCAAACCCACTGAATAACTAATCTGCAGAGTGAGTGTGAAGGCTGCTTTACCTATCGCCCAACCCCCAATGATCAGCAGTCTTTCAAGCTACCCTTTGAAGAGGTTTACTGTTTTGAAATAATATGAAACATTGACTCAAAAAGAGCCCCCAACAATTCTTCTGTAGCCTGTTCTTCTTTCCTAGGTAGACCCCCCCTGCCATCTTCCACAAGTACCCCACTTTTGTGTGTACCCCCATCAGCAAGGGGAGAGCCATATCTCCATATTTCCATGCAACTCCTTGACTCCTTTTAATCAGCTGCTTATCAAGTACGGAGATGGGTGATATTTGCAGTAGCTGGCAGCTAAAAGGTGCATAAAAGATATTTAGAAGACAACAAATTCTGTGCCCCATTCACAGAATTTTATCATGTTTTCCAGTGTTTTCCATTACTCTTCATATCATAGAAATACTATTTCAGATTTTGGGGGGGGGGGGGGGCAGGCGAAACAGCAACATCGTCTTTTTATTGATTACTAGCTATACCCGGCCACACGTTGCTGTGGCCCAGTCTGGTTAAATGGCCAACCAATCTGTGTGTAGATCTACACCTGCACACATACACACAACCACCATATAACCCCCAACCTACCTACCTACTGTATTTCTTCCTTTCTCCCTCTATCTACCTACCTACTGTATTTCTTCCTCTCTATCTATCCCCCTATCTACCTACCTACCTACATACATACATACCTACTGTGCTGTTCCCTATCTATCTATCCCCCTACCTATCAACCTACCTACCGTATTTCCCCCTATCTACCCCTCTATCTACATACATACCTACCTACTGTATTTCTCCCTATCTATATATTCCCCTATCTACCTACCTACTATAATACAATAATACAATAGCAGAGTTGGAAGGGACCTTGGAGGTCATCTAGTCCAATTCCCTGCCTAGGCAGGAAGCCCTATACCATTTCAGACAAATGGCTATCCAACATCTTCTTGAAGACTTGCAGGGTTGGGGCATTCACAACTTCTGGAGGCAAACTGTTCCACTGGTTAATTGTTCTAACTGTCAGGAAATTTCTCCTCAGTTCTAAGTTGCTTCTCTCCTTGATTAGTTTCCACCCATTGCTTCTTGTTCTGCCCTCAGGTGCTTTGGAGAATAGTTTGATTCCCTCTTCTTTGTGACAACCCTCTCTCTCTATTCCCCTATCTACCTACCTACTGTAATACAATAATACAATAGCAGAGTTGGAAGGGACCTCGGAGGTCATCTAGTCCAATTCCCTGCCTAGACAGGAAGCCCTATACCATTTCAGACAAATGGCTATCCAACATCTTCTTGAAGACATGCAGTGTTGGGGCATTCACAACTTCTGGAGGCAATTTCTCTTCCACTGGTTAATTGTTCTAACTGCCAGGAAATTTCCCCTCAGTTCTAAGTTGCTTCTCTCCTGGATTAGTTTCCACCCATTGCTTCTTGTTCTGCCATCAGGTGTTTTGGAGAGTTGGAAGGGACCTTGGAGATCATCTAGTCCAACCCCGCTGCTCAAGCAGGAGACCCTATACCATGTCAGACAAATGGTTTTCCAGTCTCTTCTTAAAAACACATCCAGTGTTGGGCATCCATAACTTCTGGTGGCAAGCTGTTCCACTGGTTAATAGTTCCCACTGCCAGGAAATTTCCCCTCAGTTCTAGGTTGCTTCTCTCCTTGATTAGTTTCCACCCATTGCTTCTTGTTCTGCCCTCAGGTGCCTTGGTGAATAGCTTGACTCCCTGTTCTTTGGGGCAGCCTCTGAGATATTCGAACTCTGCTATCATGTCTCCCCTAGTCCCTCTTTTATTAAACTGTATTTGCTGTCAGATGGGTCGTTCTTTGTTACAGTTTGGTTCAGTTCGTATTAAACAGCTTAAAGCAGCTGCCTGCCTCTGTGTTTTTACCTCAGAGAACAGTATTGAGCAGTATTTCTCCTCCCCCCCCCCTCTATGGGCCACCTGGGAGTTTGCTATCCCAGTGCCTTTTTGGCCCCAAGAGGCCACCGTATGAGGCCTCTTCCAACACTGACAGTTGAAAAGCAGCCTGATGGGCGTGGCTACAGGGGAGTTAAAACACATTTCAGTGGGTACATTTTTGTGTGTGTAATTTGCACACGACACACGTGTGCTAGGCACAAAATGAGTAGCTATTCTATTATCGGAAGTCCTTGGCTACATTGTGTGAAAGTTTGGTGTAAATCGGCCCAGTAGTTTTTGAGATTAGTGGATTCGTACAAACTATTTTACATTTTTATTTATATAGATAATGAATGCTTATCTGGAAGTACCTATAGATCTAGCATATATCATATTTTTCAGAGTATAAGATGCACCTTTTTCCCTCTAAAAGGAGGGTGAAAATCTGGGTGCGTCTTATCTACTGAATAGAGCATTTTTGGCCTCCCGAAACTCCACTTCTTGAATGGATGTGCAGAAGGCTTGGGAGGCTTGCAAAGTGCTCCTGAGGGCTGGGGAGGGCAAAAACGAGCAACGAATGGGCCATTTCTCCTTGTTTCTTGGGGGGCAGCCCCCAGGAGCACTCTCAAAGCCTCCCAAAACCTCTGCATCCCCCCCCCTTTTTTTTTTGCAAAAACGAAATGTGCAGAGGGGTTGGGAGGCCTGCGAGTGCAAAAACTTTTTTAAAAATTTACCTCTTCAAAATCATGGCGCATCTTATATTCTGGTGCATCTTATAGTCCAAAAATACGGTAATTTGGTATCATATTAATTGTAAATGCTTATTGTTGATTTTTACTATTAAATATTAATTATTTTTTTCCTCCTTAAAGGTTTTGAAGGGATACCCAGATTATCCAAAAATTAAAGAAGAAATTTTGGAAAAAGCTCAAATGGCATTTAAACCTTAAAATGTGCAGTTTTACATACTTCAACATCAACAAGGACACTCAACAATAAATGTGCATTATTTGCATTAAATTACCTTAATTGTCAAAGTAGCTTCTTGATAAGCAATTCAGCAAAATAACACATCTGTTCCAGTTCAGTTTCAGATTTTTTGGTTGTGTGTGTTTCTTTCTCTCATTCCACATAGACCTCACTACAGATTCTGAATATAGATTTAACATCTATGAGACCAGGCTGCAATTTCTTTTTGTGCCCACAAGGTGGTGGTGTCCCTTAACTGCACAAAATATGTGGTCTGTTAAAATTAGATCCAAATATTGATATAACTCTTCGCTTGAAACAGTGCTTCATATTATTACATGCTGCAGCAGTGCATTTTCTTCATTTGTGATGTACTGGAAAAATCTTGGAACTGGGTTAATAATGATTCATCACAGCATCACTTCCAAATTTCATTCCAGATTCCATGCTTGAAATCATGTGTCAACTCTTCGTAGTAAAACACGTTGTTGCTATTCAAAATATTTACTTCCAAAGGATATCTTTGGGACATTTCAGACTAGATCTTTTTTTTAAAATAGAAGCAGTGCAGATTGATGGGGCTCAATGAAATGTTCCTGCTGAATTTTCTCCAGACTCTTCGCCATCAGTTACCTTATTTATTAGAGACAGGAGTGATGGCAGAGAGAATCCATTCACTCACTGAAAGGCTAAGGATGGGCTGAAGCCCTCCAGCTTTCCTCCAATGTAGGAAATAGTCCTCAACTTACAACAGCAGTTCATTTGGTGACCATTCAAAGTTACAACAGCACTGAAAAAAATTACAATTGTTTTTCACACTTGTGACAGCTGCAGCAGCCCCATGGTCACATGATCAAGATTCAGATGCTTAGGAGCTGACTCATATTTATGACAGTTGCAGTGTCTCAGGGTCATGGGATCACCTTCTGTGACCTGACAAGTAAAGTCAATGGGGAAGCCAGATTCAGTCAACATCCGTGCTACTACACTGCTTAACAACAGCAGTGATTCACTTCAAAACTGTGGCAAGAAAAGTTGCAAAATGCGGCAAAACTGTCTCACATAGCAAAAGAAGTGTTGGGCTCAGTAGTGGCTGTAAGTCAAGAACCAATAGTAATTTATGGAAGAGATCTATGCCCTTGTCGTTGTACAAATGAATTATACATTGGCTGGATCCAGATGATTTCTAACTTGTTTTAAATAATTCCCTGTGCCACCATCATGGCTTAGCGGTTTAGTTCACATATAACGTTAAACTAAGATTGTTCTGAATGGATGGTTTAGCATCATGCTTGAACAGTTTGAGCTGATGCCTTCTGAAGATCAGGTCTCTTAGTACCCCCAGAAACCAGTGAGAACACCTTCCCATCTCTATAATCATCTGAAGGCAACCCTAGGACACACCAGAGCCATCCAAGGACACCCACTAACATGAGTATACAATTCCTACCATTCCCTGAATGTAGGAAAGGCGGTTTACATCCATCAAAGTCTCCACAACAGAGCCCTTCTGGGACAATTATTTTGGACCCATGGCACGTGTAATCCCCAAGGAACCATTGAACCCTCGCTTCCAATCTATTCAGGTGGTTCTGTTTCATTGTCTTATTCCAGCACATTTAACCTGCCAGTGGGCAAGGCCGGCTCTTCCTTTATCTGGTGCAGAGCAGGACATCACCTTGAAGGTCTTCTGGTCCAACCCCCTGCTCAAACTGGAAACTATACCATTTCAGACAGGCGGCTGTCCAGTCTCTTCTTAAAAACCTCCAGTTGATGGAGCACCCACAACTTCTGTAGGAAAACTTCACTGTTCCACTGTTTAATTGTTCTCACTTTCAGGAAACTTCTCACTTGTAAGTTGCTTGCCTTCTTGGTTAGTTTCCATCCGTTGCTTCTTGTGGTGCTTTGGAGAATAGATTCACACACACACATGCAGACTTTCCCCTTGGGATAGACCCTCAAAGAAGAAGGGATTTCTTTGGACAGGGTTTTCCAACAAAGTCTGCTGCAGAAGGTTGGGCGTGGCTACAGTTCAGCTGGGAGTTGGCCAGCACATTACCAGGGCAACGCTCAAGCAAATAGAACCTGTTCCTATGGAAACCTGAAGCAAAGAAAGACATATTGGAGGCAAGAAGGAGTTAAGACTCTGAGGTGTGCCTAATACAGCTCCTGTATTACTTTACTACCTGCTTGACACAAAGAAGTTCAAAATAATCAGCAGTTTTCTCCTAGTGCGGTTATCTCCAGGCCAGCCAAACAAAGTTGCCTTATTTTGCAATACAGTTCATTAATTATTTTGTAATTGAATATAGGTATAGTGCCAGGTAGTAGACCTTGCTTTACAATCATTCATTTAGGGAACATTCAATTACAAAAAAAAGTGATTTTGACCAGTCCTCACACAACTGTTGCAAGCATCCACATAATCATTTGATCAAAATTTGGATGCTTGGCAACAGGCGTGTATTTACGACAACTGCAGCATCCCGGGTCATGTGACACACACACACACACACACACCCATGTGCAACCTTCTCAGCCATCTTCCAATAAGCAAAGTCAGTAGGGGAAGCCAGATTTGCTTAATGACCACGTTTCACTTAGCCACAGTGATTCATTTAACAACCATGTCAAAAGAAAAGTCATAGATACGAGCATGACTCAACACCTGCCTTTTTTAGCATTGTAAAATCTGGTCCCAAATATAGTCATAAGTTCAGGGCTACCTGTAGTATCCTATTTACTACACATTCAAATGTTGTTATTTGCACAGATTTTGTTCTGTTCTAGTTTTGAACCTTTTCTTTAAAACCATATGACCAGACTCAATTTTACAAGGTTTTTCTGTGGCAGTCATTAAGCAAATGAATCAGTCATTAAGCAAGTCCTGTGGTCATTAAGCAAAGCCATTATTTGCTATGGACACGTGTTTCCAGGAAGTGGGAAGAAAATGTCAGTTTCCAGCAAAAACATCGTAAATCACAGTCACGTGACTGCAGGGTGCCGAAACTGCATATATGCTGATGAGTTGCTAAATGCCCAAACTTGAGTCATGTGACCACAGGGGAGCAGACATCAGAATTTCAAGTCCAGGTCAATAGTTCCACTTATGGGCTTATAAACTGAGCACTACTTCTACACGAATGAAGGCAAATGGACATACCCCAGATAATATTTCAGGATCCAATCTGGGTCAGTCACTGGGACCAGAGGTTTAACTGTTCCAAACTTTTGCACTTGTGTTTGTGCCCATCCTTTGGGCTCTTCTCTCTAGCAGAATGTGGACTTTGAACTACTGCATATGTGTTATTTATTTTGCATCTACTAAGATTGTTGGACGGGCAGATACAAAAACAGCCAGAGAAGTGATTGAAGCCTTGGAAACAGGCCCCTAGTCAGTCAACAGGAGTGCTAATTGACCACCAGCTTAATAAGTACTCAGGAAGTGAGGGCTTGACACCACAAGGAAACAACAGCCAACAGCTTAATAACCGGCCATCAATACCCCAGTCAACAACTAAAAAGCCACACAAAACCATATAAATAACACACACACACACACACACACACAATATCCCAAATAACACACACTGCTAGAGAGAAGTAAGTTCCCTAAGATTGGTCTCCAGCATGAATTCAATATCTCGGGAGGCTAAACCTCTGGTCATGGTCCTGCAACTACCATACCTGTATAGGCTGATAAGTGAGGGAGGTCCTTTTCTGAGTTTCTTTACTTATGCAGATGTGTTCTATTCCTCACTTATGTAATTATTCCCCGCACAATAATTTCTCCTCCCCCCACCTCTTGTTTTCCAAGGTACCTTTCCCTGATCCATTGGCTACCCATTCATGATTTGTCAGTCTCATGTAGGAGATGACCAGCTGAGTCTGAAGGAGGGGTCAAATGCATCATCAGTCTCGAGTCCTTTTGCCCCCACAAGAAACCTTGAATTCCGTTGACTCTTATTTACCATCAATTTTTCTTTGACTGTTAGCAGTTCAGATTCTTTTCCAAAGCTTGCAATAAACCTTTATATTCATTTGAACTGCTTTCCTGATTTCTTGTGCCTGGCAGCTGGGCTTAATTTAAAGGAAGCTAAGGAAGCATCCCCTAGGGCCATTTTATTGCCCTCTAAGATGCAGTGAACAATCTTGAGGAGATGCAGACGATCCAACCAATCCCCCAGGAGACAAGCTCAGGATCCAAAAAGATCTTGATAGACTTGAACAACAAAGTGAATTTTAATGTGGAGAAAAGCAAAGTTTTACATTTAGGCAGGAAAAATCAAAGGTATAAATACAGATCAGGTGAGACCTGGCTCAAAAACAGTAATAGTAACCTTCGAGTCCTAGTGGATGATACCTTGAATATGAACCAGCAGTGTGCAGAAGACGCCAAAAAAGCTAATACAATCCTGGGTTGTATAAACAGACACACAGAATCAAAACCACCTGAAGTATTAATACCACTTTATAAAGCCTTGGTAAGACTACCCCTAGAATACTACATCCAGTTTTGGTCACCATACTACGAAAAAGATGTTGAGACCTTGGAAAAAAGTGTAAAGAAGAACAACTAAGATAATCAAAGGCCTGGAGACTAAAACATATGAAAAACGGCTGCAGGGTTTAAGTTTGGCTAGTCTAGAGAAAAGAAGAAATACGATAGCAGCATTCCAGTATTTGAGAGGTTGCCACAAAGAAGAGGGGGTCAAATTGTTTTCCAAAGTATCAGAAGGCAAGACAAGGAACAATGGATGGAAACTCTTCAAGGAGAAAAACTACATGGAATTAAGGAGCAACTTCCTAACAGTGAGGACAATTAACCAGTGGAACAACGTGCTTCCAGAAACTGTGTGCACTCCCTCACTGGAGGTTTTTAAGAAAAGAGACTGGACACTCACTTGTCTGAAATGGTACAGGTTCTCCTGCTTGAGCAGGGGGCTGGACTAGAAGACCTCCATGGTCCCTTCTATTATGTTCTACAATCCTGAAAACTCAGATTTAGTTCCTTGGAAAGCAAAACAAAGAGAGGGCAGATTGATGTAATGTAAATAAATAAATAAAGTAAAGCTAAATAAAGTATAAACTAAAAAAGTATAATAAAATAAAATATCAAAATAAATCAGCAACATAACAAGAGTATCCCCCCAAACCCCCACCCATAATTGCTTTGGATAGTGAGATGGGCAGCATATAAATGTAATAAATAAAAGTGGAAGACGGTTCATTTCAGATTCAACCATGCAGAGCAACTGGCAAACATGCCTGTTTCGCTTCCCAGAACTACTTTGGGCACAGTGACCGACTGACCACTGCTCTTCCAGGGTGTAAAATCAGGTGGCAACCTCCCTTCCTTCTTGGCCTTTTGCAGGCTGCCAAATCTGGTTCTGCTTGGCATTTAAAATGAGATGTGGGCCACCGCCTTCCTACAACAAATGTGTTCAGTTTGCCTTTAGGAAAACCAGCCTGGAATTTAATTTCAGGAGAAGTGGGGAGGGGTGTCTCCTCCTCCCCTCCCTCCCCTTCAGGCTGGGAATAAACTTGAGGAGCTGTGTATTTGGCGGGCCACCTACGAGTTTCATCAATCTCACAAGACCTGAATGCCGCCGTTCTATGAATTGTCTGAAGGCGGCAGGAAGTTTTAGACTCTTTAAAAAAAAAAGATGATGAAGAAAAAGAAAGCTTTGTTGACAAGGGTGCAGGCAGGTTGTTCCCAGGCTGGGCCACCCAGAATATTTTCAGCTGCTGGGTTGCTTTCAAGAAGCATCATCCTTCTTGTCAGAACACCGAGGAAGCAGGAATTATGTGCAACTCTGAACACTTCCCTCTTTGCCCAAAGCGAATCCATAATAAAACCATCAAATAACACAGCTGGGCCCTTCGAGAGCTGAAAAATGATCTTCCAGGCTGAGACAATGTTGCCCAAGGTGATTGTTCTTTTCCCAGATAATTTTAGCATCTACTTTTATGCCCAATGCTTCTCCTAAGGCATGCATTTATTTAGAGGTGATGGGTAGTAATTGTTACTGGGGGTCTAAAGGGGTGACCTTATACCTCATTAGCCTCCAGACAGATACACTTTTGGGCACAAATGTGGCCAGACCACATCTGCAATGCAAAAACCTCGATTTTTTTCCTCTTTTTGCTGCTGTCTAACAATCCTCTGGAATTGTGTAACACAGATATAAGAGCCCAAACTACAGCAAGAGAAGGCCTGAAAACTTGCTAGGTTTTGCATCCTCACCATACCACTTCTGCCTGCTTTCTCCTTCTGCAAATGGGATCTTTATCTTTTCTTCAGGCTCCATGAAAATCTAAGCATTATATCCGTGGTTTTTTCCTGCAAAAAAGATAGGTGGGTTTCCCAGAATTCCCCAGCCAGCCACATATTTCTAAATACACATATCTTATAGCTGACAAGGCTGAAAAACACTGCATTATACACTCCCTGGGTGCCTAACTAATTGAAATGAATGATTATTTGCTAAACACAATATCATCCTTTTTATTGTTGATCTTCTCTGCTCTAAGCGCTCAACGTCTTCACTTGTGGCTTTTTGACCACATTCCTTCTGCCGCGAATACAGGTAGTCCTCAACATGACCAGAATTGAGTCCAACATTTTATGTTGCTAAGTGAGAAATTTGTGAAGTGGGTTTTGCCCCATTGTACAACTTTTCTTGCCACATTTATTAAGTGAATCACTGCAGTTATTAAGTTAGTTACACTGTTGTTAGGTGAACCTTAATGTCAGATGGTCACAAAAAGGGATCACATGACCCTGGGACACTGCAATTGTCATAAATGTGCCAAGTGTTTGAATTTTGATCCTGTGACCATGGGGATGTTACAATGGGTGTAAATGTGAAAAATGGTCATCTCACTTTTTTCAGTTCCGTTGTAACTTTGAACGGCGACTAAGTGAACTGTTGTAAGTCAAGGACTACCTGTAGCCATGTCTGGTTCTTTTTGCAGTTTTAAGCTGAAGTTTTAAGCTAAAACTTCAAAAAAAGCCAGATTTTATTAGCTGCAGAGGGATGCTGCAAAATTCACACTTGGAGAATGTTGGGCAATATTGTGAACAACATCCCAGAAAGGATGTTGTCAAAAAGGCACACGTGAAGACACCGATTGCTTACAGCAGAGAAGATAAGAAATTAAAAGGGTAATATTGTGCTGCATTCTCACAGTTTGATTAGCTAGGCACTTAAGCATTGTATAATATACTGTATTTTTCGGAGTATAAGACACACCAGAGTATGACGCACCCAGGTTTTGAAGAGGCTTTTTTTTTAAAGTAGGTAGATAGAGGGATAGAGAGGGAGAGAAAGAGAAAGAAATACAGTAGGTGGGTAGGGAGAGAGTAGGTAAGTAGATAGATAGATAAAGGGATAGAGGGAGAGAGAAATAGAGAGAGAGAAATACAGTATGTAGGTAGGTAGGGAGAGAGTAGGTAGGTAGATAAAGGGGTAGAGAGAAAGAAATATATACACTGTATAGATAGATAGATAGATAGATAGATAGATAGATAGATAGATAGATAGATAGATAGATAGATAGAAAGATAGATAGATAGATAGATAGATAGATAGATAGATAGATAGATAGATAGATAGATAGATAGATAGATAGATATAGTAGGTAGGTGGGTAGGTAGGGAGAGAGGGGGGGAAATATAGTAGATAGGTAGGGGGAGAAAGAGTGTAGGTAGGTAGGTAGGTAGGTAGGTAGATGTTTCCAGGTGTATTTACCCATGTGCTGGAGAAGGAAATCGCTGTAGCACCTAAAACCTCATTTCTGCAGGCACAGCACTTGACCAACATAATTCTTATCAATTCCTCTAAGTAAGCAGCTTTCCAAAGGGGGGGGGGGAAGGTTTTGCACTCTGCAAACCTCCCCCAAACAGCCTGTTTTATGTTCATTTGCCTGGGGGGGGGGGCAAAAAAAGTGCAAAAAAACAGGCCATTTTTTCACAAAAACAGGCCTTTTTTGTCAAAAAAAAACAACCTTAGGGGGGCTTATAGAGCAGGAGTCTCCAACCTTTGCAACTTTAAGTCTGAAGGACTTCAGCTCCCAGAATTCTCCAGCCAGCAAAGTTGCAAAGGTTGGAGACACCTGTTATAGAGTGCTTCTGGGGCAGGGGGGGGGCAAAAAACAGCCCGTTTTATGCTCATTTCTGCCCTCCCCAGCCCCCAGGAGCTCTCTGAAAGCCTCCATAAGATTATGCATGGCCATTTTGGTGAAGGGGGCGGGGCTTCAGGAGGCAAAAATGCTGTATTCGATGTATAAGATGCACCCAAATTTTCAGCCTCTTTTTAGAGGACAGAAGGTGCGTCTTATACTATGAAAAATACGGTAGTGTTGGCGAACTTTTTCAGACCAGAGTGCCGAAATGGGAGCACGCTGGGAAGTGAATGCCGGAAACTGGAAGACCAGTTCCCCAGCATACATGCATGTGCCGGGAAGTTGAGCTTCCAGTTTCCGGTGCACATATGTATGCTGTACCGCTGGTCTTTCAGTTCCTGGCACATATGTGCATGCAAAGACCAGCTGTCCAGCGTGAATGCACATGCTGGAACCCAAAAGAGCAACCGGCGATGATGGCTGGCATCCCTGGAGAGAGAGTTCTACGCAGTGGTGGGTTTCAAAATTTTTAGAACCTACTCTGTAGGTGTGGCCTATTTTGTGGGCGTGGCTTGGCAGTCATGTGACAGGGTGAGAGTGGCCACCTTTTAAAATGTGGTGAAACTCATTTAACAACGCTCTTGCTTAGCAACCAAAATTTTGGACTCAATTGTGATGATAAATTCTTTCTTTCTTTCTTTCTTTCTTTCTTTCTTTCTTTCTTTCTTTCTTTCTTTCTTTCTTTCTTTTTTTCTTTCTTCCTTTCCTTTCCTTTCCTTTCCATTGGGTCACTGGCAGCGGTGGGCCAGATTTACTTCCAAGTACACCGGTGGAACCCCCTCTCACCGGTTCTCTAAATTTCACCAACCGTCTCTCGCGAGTAGGTGCGAGCCTGCAGAAATCCACCACTGGTTCTACGTGACACTTCTGGATCACATGCCATAGGTTCACCATCACAGGTATAATAAATAGATTTGGGTTGCATTGGGTCTGTAGTCACCAGCTCTTATTATCCCTTAAGAATAATAAGAGAATTATTCTTAAGGGAAATTTGCTACTCCTGGTTTACTTTCTTTAGGGATAGTGAGGTGCTTTGGCCAAACTAATGTCTGACTTACGGAATGGGCCAGGAAAATTTAGCCAAGTGTTCGGATGAACCTTATGGTGAGCTGAGAACTCTTTCTAAACACACATTTTTATTTAAATATTTCATTTAGCAGCCAAGGGATGCTGGAAAGAGGCTGTGAAATAATTAACTTCTTTAGAGAGAGGCTTGAAGTTTTGCTCTACTTTGTCTTGCTTTGGAGAAAATTATTTTTTATCAATTAAATGGGCCTATAAGTTTAACTCATCAGTTGCTCCTTATATTCACGATCTAGTTTTGGAGGGGGGTGCGGACCTGGCGAGTATTACGGAGACCTGGTTGGGCCAAGAGGGGGGAGTGCCCCTTGTTGTAATGTGCCCACCGGGTTAGCATGCATTTCATCAGCCAAGAGCCCAGGGTCGGGGTGGGGGGGTGGCGGTTGTTATAAAGGAGAGTCTTGATCCGAGGGAGACCATTGTGCCTCAGATATCCGGATGTGAGTCCCTCTGTGTGAAGTGGGGTCGTGTGAGGCAGTTGGGCCTGTTGGTTGCGTACCTGGCTCCCCGCTATGTATCAACAGCCCTACCCGAGCTTCTCAACGTGATAGCCGAGGTGGCGGTTGGCACCCCCAGGCTGCTAATCATGGGGGATTTCAACCTGCCATTGGTCGGTGAGACATCTGAGGTGGCCCGGGAGTTCATGGCTTCCATGACGGCCATGAACCTGACCCAGTTAATTCATGACCCCACCCACATTGGAGGACACACTCTGGATCTAGCTTTTGTCTCTGGCCAGTGGTTGAGTGATCTTGGTTTAGGGGAAATAGTCATCGAACCCTTGTCATGGTCAGATCACTCCCTCCTTCGACTTGACTTTCCAACCGCTGCACCCCACCGCAGAGAGGCGGAACCGGAATGGGTGAGATGGTTCCGTCCCAGGCGCCTGATGGATCCTGAGAGGTTCCAGATGGAGCTTGGGCCGATACCTGAGACCCTGACCCACGACTCGACTGAAAACCTGGTGGCCGCCTGGAACAGTGCGGCCACAGGGGCCTTGGACCATGTCGTGCCTTTGCGGCCTCTCACCTGGCGCCGAACTGTCTTGGCTCCTCGGTTCTCCGAGGAGTTGAGGGTGATGAAGCATCGGAAGAGATGCCTAGAGAGCGGTTGGAGGGCCACCCGCTCTGAGTCTGACCGGACACTGGTAAGATCTTATCTAAAGACCTACCTACTGGCGATAAGAGCGGCAAAACGCAATTATTTCTCCGCTCTTGTCGCGTCTGCGGATAACCGTCCAACCGCCCTGTTTAGGGTGACCGGCTCCCATTTCCATCTGGAAGCACGGGATGTTCCCTTGCAGGGTTGAGCGGAAGATTTTGGGCATTATATGCAGCATAAAATCGATCGGATTCGGGACGGGTTGGCCTTCGACTGGACTAGTTCAGACGGGTTGACTGAGGCAGGTCCTGAGAATGTTATCTGGGAGGAGTTTGATCCTGTGACTCCTGAGGACATGGACAGGATATTAGGGTGGCTGAACGCCACCACATGTTTATTGGACCCGTGTCCCTCCTGGTTGGTACTGGCCTCCCGGGAAGTTACATGAGACTGGCTCCAGGGAATTGTCAACGCTTCTTTGAGTGAGGGGTTTTTGCCGGACACCTTGAAAGAGGCGGTGGTGAGACCCCCTCCTCAAGAAGCCCTCTCTGGAGCCGGCTGTTCTGGCCAACTATCGTCCTGTCTCCAACCTTCGGTTTACTGTGAAGGTTGTTGAGAGTGTGGTGGTGCGGCAGCTCCCTCAGCACCTGGATGAAGCTGTCTATCTGGACTCACGCCAGTCCGGCTTCCGGCCCGGGCACAGCATGGAGAGGGCATTGGTTGCATTGGTCGATGATCTCTGGAGGGCTCGGGATAGGGGCTGTTCCTCTATCCTGGTCCTGTTAGCTCTCTCAGAGGCTTTTGATACCATCGACCATGCTGCGCTGGTTGGAGGGGTTAGGGGTGGGGTTAGGGGTTAGGGGCACCGTTTTACGGTGGTTCTCCTCCTATCTCTCTGATCGGTCGCAGTTTGTGTTGGCAGGGGGGCAGAGGTCGACTTCAAGGCGCCTCACTTGTGGGGTTCCACAGGGGTCGGTCCTCTCGCCCCTCCTGTTCAACATTTATGTGAAGTCATTGGGTGAGATCATCCGTGGTTTTGGGATAGAGTTCCATCAGTACGCTGATGATACTCAGCTGTACATCTCTATCCCGGACCACCCCAACGATGCCGTGGAAGTGATGTCCCGGTGCCTGGAGGCCGTGTGAGTCTGGATGGGGAGGAACAGGCTTTGACTCAACCCATCCAAGACCGAGTGGCTGTGGCTTCCGGTGTCACGGTATAGCCAGTTGACGCCATCTCTGGCTATTGGTCCCCACAGAGAGGGCTCGCAACTTGGGTGTCCTCCTGGACTCCCGGCTGTCTTTAGAAGAGCACATGACGGCCGTGGCCAGGGGGGCTTTCTATCAGGTCTGCCTGATATGCCAGTTGAGCCCCTTTCTGGATCGTGACACCTTACGCACGGTCACTCAAACTCTCGTTGCCTCCCGCCTGGACTATTGTAATGCTCTCTACATGGGGCTTCCCTTGAGGTGCACCCGGAGGCTTCAGTTAGTTCAGAATGCGGCCCCGTGGGGGATTTGGGGAGCATTTAGACGCTCCCATGTGACACATCTCCTGTGTGAGCTACACTGGCTACCTGTGGGTTTCTGGATGCGCTTCAAGATATTAGTGACCACCTTTAAAGCACTCCATGGCAAGGGACCTGGTTATCTGCAAGACTGCCTCCTGCTGCCAAATACCTCCCACCGACCAGTTCTCTCCCACAGAGAGGGCCTCCTCAGTGTGCCATCGGCCAGACAATGTTGGCTGGCAACCCCCAGGGGGAGAGCCTTCTCTGTGGCAGCTCCTGCCCTCTGGAATGACCTACCCCCTGAATTACGCACGATCGCGGACCTTCGTCTCTTCCGTCAGGCCCTGAAGACACATCTATTTCATGAAGCCGGCCTGTCATAGCCTTTTTAATTGGGGTTTTTAGTATTGGGTTTTAACTGTGGGCCAAAGTATTTAATATATTTTAATATGTCATTTTAACTTTTGTATTTCCTGCTTTTACTGTGACTGTTCACTGCCCTGAGTCCCGAGAGGAAGAAGGGCGGAATATAAATTAAATAAATAATAATAATAATATACTTCGTCATTCGCTCAGTTAAAAAGCAGGAAACCAGGCCACCAAAGTTTATCATTTTACAAAAAGCTTTTTGGCAACCTGTTCTGGAAGGTTCTGAGCCCCATGAAATTTCAGACTCACACTGAACGCTACTGAGCTAGATGAATTACAGGTAGTTCTCAACATAAAACAGTCCATTTAGAAAACAGTGATTTATGACTGTTTTTCACATTTACGACTATTGCATCCCCATGGTCATGTGGTCGAAGTTCAGACGGTGGCAACTGGCAGGTATTTATGACGGTTGCAGTGTCCCGCGGTCACGTGATCCCGTTTTGTGACCTTCTGATAAGCAAAGGCAAGGGGGAAGCTCAAGCAGGAAACCCTATACCAGGGGTCTGCAAAGTCGGCTCTTTTGAGACTGGTGGACTTCAACTCCCAGAATTCCCGAGCCAGCATAGCTGGCTGGGGAACTCTGGGAGTTGAAGTCCACCAGTCTTAAAAGAGCCGACTTTGCAGATCCCTGCATACCAATTCAGGACAAATGGCTGTCCAGACTTTTCTTTAAAAATCTCCAGTATTGGAGCACCCACAACTTCTGGAGGGAAGTAGATCCATGGATTAATTCTTCTCACTGTCAGGAGGTTTCTCCTTAATTCCAGGTTGCTTCTCTCCCTGATTGGTTTCCACCCATTGCTTCTTGTCCTGCTTTCCGGTGCTTTGGAGAATAGCTTGACTCCCTCTTCTTTGTGGCAACCCCTGAGATATTGGAACGTTGCTATCATGTCTTCCCTGGTCCTTCTCTTCATTAAATATTAGGCATACCCAGTTCCTGCAACCGTTCTTCATAGGTCTTAGCCCCCAGTCCTCTAATCAGCCTTGTTGCTCTTCTCTGCATTCTTTCTAGAGCCGTGATGGCGAACCTATGGCACGGGGGCCACAAGTGGCATGCGGAACCATTTCTTAGGGCACGCAAGGCGTTGCCCTGTCAGCTCCAACGCTCTTGTGTGCACTGGCCAGCTGATTTAGGCCTTCTTTTGAGGCCGTTTTTCGCCCTCTGGAGGCTTCAGGGAAGCTCCTGAAGGCTCTGGAGGTGGGGAGGGGAGGCCGTTTTCACCCTCCCCAGGCTCCTAGAAGGCCTCTGAAGTCTGGGGACGGCGGGTAAAGCATGGCAAAAGCAGCGGGTTGTGCACATAGCATTATGGGTGTGGCACGTCCACATGCGACCCCCCTGCACTCCCCCCGTTTTTGGCACACGAACCAAAAAAGGTTAGCCATCACTGTTCTAGAGTCTCCACATCTTTTCTACATTGTGGTAAGCAAAACTGGATGTAGTTAGCCCATAGCTGAGCTGCTGGCAAGGAAGCTGTCACCAAAAAGCGGATTTCATGAACATGTGCAGGGTTTTTTGGCAGCAAAACAGACGTTGGCCTCTGCCTCCTCCTGGAATTTATTTATTTACTTTCTAGCCCAGCTTCCTGCAAGATCAGATCCTGCTTAGTTTCAGAGCCAGGCAAAGTCCAGTCTCTCTTTCTCTCTCTCTCTGCTGAGGCCACTGGAGCACTAACAGTTTGGTATTAACAAAACAGAGGCACTGCTAAGAGTGGAGGCAAAATTCAATAACCAGAGCTGAAAATGCCACCATGTTTCCCACCCAAGGGGATTTTCCAGGAAATGGCAAATATGAGATTTAGTGACTTGCCTCTCAAACCATCACAAAACAATTGAATGGCTGGGTTCATAGCACATTGAATCCCCAGCTCACCTGGTGTACAAACCTAATTTGACAGGTGTTCCATCACTGGAGGTTTTTAAAGAGAGACTGGACAGCAAGGGGCTGGACTAGAAGACCTCCAAGGCCCCTTCCAATTGTTATTCAGTCTATGATGTGAATGCACCCACCAAAAGTTTGCTTCATGTCATAGCATTTTAAATTCCCACTATTCATTTGTTTTCCTCTCTCTCCCTCTCTCTCTCTCTCTCTTTCTTTCTGTGTTAGAGAGGGGAACCCCTCCCTCCCATGGCAAATTAGAAAAGAAAAAAATAGCAACCACTACATTCAAAGCCGAGAGGGACCAAGAGGCATGATTACTGGTCAGCATACATTTGATATCCCCCAGCCCAGACACCCCTGTTCAATCTACCATTGAGAAGAATCACAACACAAACAAGTATATTTTCATTATTTTTTTAATTGAAAGGATAATAAAAAAAATTTCTTCATATTGCTTCAACAAAATGAGAGACAGCAACCTGCTGGAATAATGCTTTTTTGTTTGTTTGTTTGTTTGGTTTTATACAGCAAATGAAAAGGAAAAATAAAATCTGTACCTTTAAGCAACATGAACTCAATATATACACAGAAAAAAAATCCCAAAAAACAAAGGCAGAGCAGTTTAAACCAAATAACTTCCATCAATACATTGGCTAATTACATATTATGTCAATAAATACCCAGATTTAGTTTAGGCTTGTTTTTTTTTAAAGAACAATGGGTCTGAACCAAAAACCTTTTACATAATTTGCAGAAAGAGGAAATATGCATTTATTTACAAATCAGTGCATACGGAGGTGAGGATTGGTGCCAAAACAAAATGAATAAATTAAAGCAAGTGGGTGGGAGAAGCATGAGGGCAGGACAAGACTTCTGTGTCCATTACACCCCCCCACCACCCGCCCAACATTCATTGGAAAATGAAGCTGTTTTCTAGAAAAATATGCCGAGAAAATAGGAATGTTCTAAAAGTGATTGCATTAGTGCCAAAAAAGTATATATATACAGTACCCAGAGGGGGAAAGAAACTTACAAAGTAATAATTAATTAATATAAATTGGTGTTTTTTTTAAAAAAGAATCCCATCAATTAAATAAAAATAGGGAAAACTATAATATCCATAAAATACTTTTAAAAAGAAAAAAGCTGCCCACAGCAGGATTATGCCACATTATTTCTGTAGACACTTTATTCTGCCATCATTTGTTAACTGTTTCTTTGCATAGACCAGATGGGGGCCAGCTGTCTTCACAAAAGCTTCCAACTCAGAAGAAATTTGGGGCCCTTTGTAAATTATTGAAGGCCAAAGGGCAAGGTCAAACCGACAATGAAAAGACCAAAATGTGTTTTCCCCCCCCCTTGCACACCACCAATTTTTCCCAGACCATAAATGCACCCTCCTGGGCAACCCCTATCCCATAAAGCCAACTATCCTAAATCATGTGTCCCCTAAGACTCCAGTAATCAGAAGCTGGGAAGTCATATCAAATTATTTCCCGTTCCCTTTTCCTGAATAGCAACCGTCTCATTTTACAGTATGGTAGGCTAGGGAGGATTACAATGCACAAAACGTGCAAAGCTGTCCCCTAACCAAACTTGGAGACAAGTTATTGTCAGAGGATATGTAGGATATGATTCCCGCAAAGTCAAGATGGCGGCCAGGACAGGAGATGGGAGCTCCATCTCTGGTTCTTTTGTGGGCCCAAAACTTCACGATGTGTAATTGAAGCTCTCTCTGGGTTTTATGGATGCCATCTTAAACTTCCGGGACCATATCCGCGTCTCTTAAAGTTTTCAAGTTTAAGAAACGCTGACTTAGATGGTTTCCCTCAGAATTTCAGTAATGCAATACATCCCTCTTATTCCAAATCATGTAAATTGGCTTATTATAAAAAGTGTCTTGTTCTCCTGCCTTGGCCAATGCAAAACAAAAATCAGTTTTTTCTCCACTTCCAAACAACTCTAAACATTAAACTTTGAGCTACAGTACACTGGCCATGATTTCTGCCTAGGACTGTTTTCATGTTCTTTTAGAAGACTAAAACTATCATCCATCATCAAGTTGCAAGGGGACTCCTGAGCCCTCAAAATACTGGTCTGTGGCTATCCCAATCTGTCACCCCAACTCAAGCAACGAGGAACTACAGCTTCTTGGGAATTAGATGGATCTCTACCTTGTCCTCTCCCGCAAGAGATATCCAAAATTTCAAAAAAACACAACACGTTTCTCTTCTTCATATCTCCTGCCAAGGCTGCAAAATGTTCTCTGATACTTCCCCACATCTCTCCAAACTAGGCGGGCATCCATAACGAAAAATAAGGTATTTTCTATCGAGATTTCATGGCCAAATCCTTAGATAATTAAATAAATAAAAATAAGAATAATTTATAACACAATGTAAACTCTTTTTTTGTTAAATAGTTCATAGGTTTTGTTCCTCTCTCTTAATAGTTTACAGTTTGATAATTTGTCATATTTAACTACCACTTATCAAGTACAAAACTGTAGAAATCAGGGGTTTCCCCCCTCCTCCTTAAATAGTAGCAAGGCGCTACTCTTCATAATACAATGCGTGAACTCTGCAGTTGAAAGGCTGACAGCAGTCACTTCCAGCTGTATTGCAACATTTAGAACAGTGCTTCTCAATGCCAACTACTTTACACTGTGTAATTTCAATTCCCAGAATTCTGCATGGCTGGCTGGGAAATTCTGGAAATCGAAGTATTGAGAAACACGGATTTAGAAGGCTCCCATTCCCACCTTCCAAGGCTCAAATTCTTTGCTAAGCAATGGCTACGATTCCAAAACAATTGCACAGCAGTTATATCCATCACAAATATTTAAAAATTCTGCTAATCTCCCGTAAAAGTAGCGCCCTTTACTGCATGTGCCCTACTTTCTCCAAATATCTGAAGTAGGTAGCAAATAATATTTTTTTTTCCAAATTTAGATCCAAAACTTCTAGGCTGCATCTGCATTAACAAAGCAAAACATCTTTGGAATCAATTCAATACACTCTGGAAAACAAGGTTAGGAATCACCAGAAAAAAGGTAGAAGGAAGGGAAAGAGACAAAAAGTGTGCTTGGGGGCGACCTGTTAAACCTTCTGAGACCTTTCCCCTCACCCTCCCATGGCCAGATTCTTAAGTTCTTCCTAGAGGAATCCAGGATTGTGGAATAGGATTCTAAACCCATAGAGGGAATAAAGAAGGAATTAAGGAGGGAGGGAGAGGGGAGAGCAGGAAGGAATCCTCCCTCCCTAACTCCATCCTTCCCTCCCCTCTTTATTGTTCCAAGGAGGGAGGGAGAAGAGAGGGAGGGAGGGAGGGAGGGAGGATTCCTTCCTGCTCTCCCCTTTCCCTCCCTCCCTAATTCCTTAGGGAGGAGTTAAGGAGGGAGGGAGGGATAGATGGATGGATGGAAGGAAGGAAGGGAGGAGTTAGGGAGAGAGGGAGGGAAGCTTCCTTCCTTTCCGCCCTCCCTCCCTCCTCAATTCTTACAAGGAGGGAGGAAGAGAGGGAAGGAGGGAGGGAGGGAGGAGTTAGGGAGGGAGAGGAAGGGAAGCTTCCTTCCATTCCGCCCTCCCCACCTCCTTAATTCTTGCAAGGAGGGAGGAAGAGTGGGAAGGAAGGGGGGAGGGAGGAGTTAGGGAGGGAGAGGGAGGGAAGCTTCCTTCCTTTCCGCCCTCCCTCCCTCCTTAATTCTTGCAAGGAGGGAGGAAGAGAGGGAAGGAGGGAGGGAGGAGTTAGGGAGGGAGGGAGGAAGGAAGGAAGAAATTAGGGGGGGAGGGAGGGTGGAAGGAGAAGATGCAGCTTAAGATGTCATCATCTTGGTGTTTAATCCAAAGGAGGTGAAGGGGAGACGGAAGTAAGGTGGTACCTAATGCAAAATAAATCCTCAAGGGCTGGTCTGCCAAATCTCTCTTTCCCTTTCAGCACCTTAACTGGCCACAGCCTAACCGAGAAGCCTGTGACAAATAAATAATAATATATATTATGCAAGAAGGAAATGATTGTACATAATATATATAACTTAATCTATAATAACTAATTTAAATAAAACCCCATGCTTTGTTGAAGCTTGTTTAAATTGGTGATCCTTTCCAATAAATAGGGGAGCGAAGAAATAAGGCAAACAACATAATTATTTCCCCGGTTGTAAACGTTTTCCCATTTCAACAATAGCAAAATCATTTGCACAATAAATACACTTCTGTAACTCTCACGAAGCAATTGGAGAAAAATTGTCCACAAACATTTCAGCATGTTTTGTAGAAGGTGCTGGGTCAGTAATCCATAAACTTAAAGATATACAAGCGATATTCCTTACAAAGTCTCCCCATCCCCTCTTCTCATACAAAATGCAAGAAAATTGTGTTTGAATTTGCAAAATTCACCTTCCACCCGCCCCCCCTGAAATGCCATTAAGATCTCAAAAGGTTTTCCACAAATAGTAAAAAACAAACAAAACAAAAACTTTAGCACTTTTTTTTTTCCTCTTCACAAAGTGTCCAAAATAAAAACAATATTGATTTATCTGCTTAGGAAGATCTTCTTCCCAGCATCTAACAGAAAAGGAATGTCTTATTCACTGTAGGAAATGAGGAACTGTCCAGCCTTTCCTTTCAGGCACACGCGCGCGCACACACACACAAAAATATATGCAAAAATTCTAAACCTTCATGGTCTCCACTAGCGATGATTTAATGGCATCTTCGAGAAGCTGGTTGTCCGAAAAAGGTGCAGGGATTTCTGGGATGGATTCAGACAACCCGATCAAGGACTCCAGAAAGCAGCTGTTTTGATCTGTAGGCTGAACCATGGTGGGCAGATTTGGCATTTGCAATTGCAAAACTGAGATGTTGTCCACATTCTCGTACTCCTTCAGGGAGTTATAAAGAGGGCCCAGGTTGTAATCCGAAAATGACTGGAAAACATCCGAAGACTCAGATGAAAAACTGAGATCCATGTAGTTCTTGGAGTCCACTTCTTCAAAGGAGGATGGGGAGTAGCTGGTACCTTCTTCTTCCTGTCCAGCGGAGATCTCCTTAAGGACACCGCTTGGCCCCTGATTGGCGTTCTCATCCAAGCATTCACCGATGTTTGTTAAACAACCGGAACCACTGCTAAAGCCCATCTCTTCAACAAGGTTAGTGGCACACTGATTCTCCACATCTACGCTGAAGAATCCAGAAGGATGGAAAGGACTTAAATTATCCTGGCAGTGGCCAACGCTATTGATGTCTTCTTCTGCATCAGAATCGTTGAAGTGGAGGATCCGAGCCAGACCGTTGTCATCAATATCCGACTGTGACTTGGCGTTCGTTTCGAACAATTCTTCCAAATCCTCACTCTGGTTGGATGATGCCGATGAGTCGGTCATGTTGCTGCTGCAGCTATTCTCGCTGACCGTCTCCAAGCTGGTGGTGAAGTTGAAGACGGGCATCAGCGTAACGGCCCTTTCTTCATAGGAGGCCTTATTAACCGGGTAGACAAATGGGTGAGGATGGTCCCGGAATGACGGCTCAGGCTCAAGATTCCTGTCGCCGTTTTTCTGGTTCTTTTCCAAGTCCAGCCTCATGAGGGTGTGGATCATATGCGTTTGCACCCGAGTTTGATTGAATTCAGTTCTGCCCTCTGTATTCCCGCAGCCATCCCTGGTGCAGCCACAAGGAAAGGAGGTATAATCCATCTGTTGGAAGAGAGATCAAACATTTAGAAGAAACGCCTGGCATCAGTCCCACAATGTTTCCATTCCTTTCTCCATTGTATCTCAGGGCATAAAACAGCTGCACTGTTTGCTCTGAGCCTCTTAAGTGTTCCCCTGAGGTTGGTGTCATACACTGCATGAACACACAGTTATAGTGCTCGCACTTAGACTTATATACCGCTTTACAGCCCCCTCTAAGCTGTTCACAGTCAGCCAGGGTGCTCATTTTACCCACCTCAGGAGGAGGGAAGGCTGAGTCAACCTTGAGCCTGGTGAGATTCGAACTGTCAAAGTGCAGTCAGCTGGAAGCAGAAGTAGCCTGCAGTACTGCACTCTGGCCACTGCACCATCACAGTTATAGCTAATGGGCTAACTGCATGAGGAAATCTGAGATGCGATTGGTTGCTGTGAATAAAGGGGGAGGTTCCTTGTTTTTCCCTATATGCTCTTTATGCTCTCTATAATTTCCCTAACGATGTTCCTGTTCATCTCTCTTATTTACTGTAAAAATGCATTAATTTATATAAAACCACAAGTTCTTTGAGACCAGGTGGCAGAATTTCATTTTTAAGGTGTGCCAAAAAAAAAAAGGTTATCTTATCAGCTTCTCTGGCTCCATTTGGACACCGGTTTCATAATTTCCTGACAGAACCACATTGCATTGTTTGATCTGAAGTCACACCAGTGTTGCTGAATTTTTCAAGAATCTTGGCCCAAAATACTTTCAAAGTGTGCTGAGTTCTAGGCATCCACATGAATAGGTATATTATTGGTCATTCACATGTGCAATTTAATTAAACAGAAGGTCCTTCTTCAAAGCAAAAGGAGTCCAACAGCAAATCAATACATTGGTCATTACAAGGCCATTACAAAGAAATTTTTTTCTTATCTGTTTTGAAAGAAATCTCTTAATGAATGAGCACAGACATTTTTTCCTCCAGTTCTGCCTTCCCAAATATCTCCATCCCCCAAGTTTTTATTAGCATTTAAAATAGAGTTAAGGTATAGGGTCTCCTGCTTGGGAAGGGGGTTGGACTAGATGACCCACAGGGTCCCTTCCAACTCTGTTAATCTGTAAATAAAAACAAAACTCAAGAAAGAAAAAGTGCTATGATAAAAAAAAAATCCAATCAGATTTCCTTCTGATGGGCTGAACTTCCAAAATTCAACATGTACAATTTAGAGTCCACCTGGCCAGCAATTCTGAGAGTTTAAATCCAGCACATCTGTTGGCTTTGGGGAACTAAAGACAAATCTACTTGGAAGAAGCTAGATTGGAGCCGACTACTTTAAACAAAAGAGTCGTTATCCACATCACTCTGCTTTAAATATCAGTCCCCAAGAAATTCTGCTCTATTCATTTTGTGTAGGTATATTTCTGTGTTCCATTATTTCTGCCTTATGTCTTGGGATTATTTAAAGTCCGCGGATCTCATTTCTAAGATATGCCTAAATTACCAAATTGCAAATGAAGCCACAATGAAATGGTGAAGCAATGCCAAAGCTATTTAACTCACATAGCCAAGACATAAACATGAATTGGTTCATTTTACACATTGAAATGAACCACCAGAGTTACTATTCACTTGGAAGGAAACCAAGTAGTGTTCCAAAACCATTTTTAGAAGTTAAAAGAATTAAATGAAAGTGATCTTTAAATCAGTTGGAATACTAAGCTTGAAATACACTATAGAAAACTAGTGGGAAAGTCAAATACATTTGGGGAAAAATATATATGTTTAGTACTTCCAGGGGAATAAAATAAAGCTGCACACTTAAATGAAGAGCCAGAGGCAGGGGGGAAATGTCATTTTTCCTTGCCTCTTTGACAAACTTTCCCTTTAAAAAAAAACAAAAACATTTAAATACAAATATAGTTTCTTGGATTGGGTCACTAGCTAGCCCCCCCTTGCAAACCTATTAAGACTTTACAAATAACTCAGGGTGGAAAGCATACCTAATACTCCTTCCTCCTATTGACCTCAAAACAACCCTGTGAGGTGGGTTGAGAGGAAGTGAGTAGCCTAAAGGCAGCCTGCCAGCTTCATGGCTAAGGCAGGATTAGAACTCACTGTCTCCTGGTAATTGACCCCAAGTCACCCAGCCGACTTTCATGCTTAAGGCAGAAGTACAGCTCACCAACTACCTGGTTCCTACGCCAGCACCATAACCACTACTGCACCAAGCTGGCTCTAACATACTTTGAAATATGTTTTGATTTACTTTTGATTGCCTGCGATATTTTGTTGTTGTTGTTGTTGTTGTTTTGGGGGGGGGCGCAATAGGCACCCTGCTGCACAGGATAGCTACTTCTTAGCTATCTGTTCCTACAAAATTGGGAAAAAGAGGGAAAAACAACCAGGAGCAACAGAGGATCTCTGCGGCTAACATTCCTTTTGCCATTTTGGGTTCTCTAAAAGGAAGCCACACCTACCTGGCATTTAATTCCTGCCAAACTGCAGCTGCAGGTTTCGGCATCACAAAACCCCTGGCAGCTACAGCCACAGTTCTCCCGAGAAAGGCGAATCCTTTGCAACTGCCGCTTCTCCTCTTTGTCAATCTTCTTGACTCCCATGGCCTTGAGCAAGGTGCGCCTCTTCTTGGTGGCGTACGGCTGGAGGGAGAAGCCGTTGTTGAGATCCATGTTGTTGATGTCAACGTCGTCCACCGAGATATCTTTTATGGTCAGCCGCTTGGCTTCCTCCGACTCCTTCGTACCATTCATAGTCAGCTGGATTGGGGAGGGGGAGACAAAGAAGACCCTTAGTACTGCAAGAGACTATTTTGAGAGTTCAAAGACTTTCTAGGCAGAGATCCGTCCCCTTCTCTGACACCAAATTTGGGGTGAGATTCAGGGGTGGGGTTGACTTACCTTCCTACTAGTTTGCAAATGTGAGTGTGTGCATGCACTTTTGGTGAAAAAAGAAGCTAAATGGGATGCCTCGGGTGAGTGTGCACGGCCACTTGTGATTTCCGCTATCAATTTAGGCAAATCGATCGGAACCAGTCGATTACCACCACTGGTGGGATTTTATCTAGGCAGGTTAAGTACCAGGCAAATGCCTGGTTGACACGCTGAAAAATTACCCCATTTATTTTCCTACAAATATAGGTAGTAGTCCTCAATGTATGACCACAAGTGAACCCAAATTTTCTGTTGTTAAATGAGATGGCGGTTAAGTGAGTTTTGTGCCATCTTTACGTTACGATCTTTCTTTCCACAATTGTTAACGGAATCACTGCAGTTGTTATGTTAGTGACCCAGTTGTTAAGTGAATCAGTCCTGCCCTCAGGTGCTTTGGAGAATAGCTTGACTCCCTCTTCTTTGTGGCAGCCCGAGATATTGGAAGACTGCTATCATGTCTCCCCTAGTCCTTCTTTTTATTAAACTAGACATACCCAATTTATTCCAGCAATCGTTCTTTATATGTTTTAGTCTTCAATCATCTTTGTTGCTCTTCTCTGCACTCTTTCTAGAGTCTCCACGTCTTTTCTACATCGTGGCAACCAAAACTAAATGCAAATATTCCAAGTGTGGCCTTCCAAGGCCTTATAAAGTGGCATTAACACTTCACCTGATCTAGATTCTCTCCCTCTGTTTATGCAGCCTAGAACTGTGTTGGCTTTTTTGGCAGCTGCTGCACACTGCTGGCTCATATTTAAATGGTTGTCCACTAGGACTCCAAGATCCCTCTCACAGTTGCTACTATTGAGCAAGGTACCACCTATACTGTACCTGTGCATTTCGTTTTTCTTGCCTAAATGTAGAACCTTCCCTTTTGCACCACTAAATTTCATTTTCTGAGATAGTGCCCAACGTTCCAGTCTGTCATCTGGGGACGCTTACAAAGGAGAAAATTCTTACTTTCAATTTAAGGGCTTCTAGCTTCTCTTCTTTCAGCTTGTCCTTCGCTTTCTCACGCCGGACGATCTGCTGCTGCTTGCAAAACTCCGACATGGTGAACTCCCGGGAGAATCTATGCTTCCTAGCCATCCCCAAAGTGCAGCCCCCATAGCTAGGCACGGTGGTGAATCCTTGGCAACGCGGGAAGTAGAAAACGGTGACCCGGTCGAATTCGACGTTGTTCCGCTTCTGCCGCTTGCTTTTCTTCAAGATGGAGGTGGCTGCAGGAAGAATGAGGGGGGGAAATTGAGTGTTGACTGCCGCTACTCTTTTGACAAATGTCTTCCCCTCCCCTCATGAAACTTCCCCCTAAAATTAATATTTCAGCGCCTTTAAGATGTGTGGACTTCGACTCCCAAAATTCCTAGGGAATTCTGCTGAGATTGAGAAACATGGCTTTAAATCAATGAGGACTAGGAGCTTGCTTTTTCATTCCTACTAAAAGATAGCCCTGAAAGCAATAGCACTTATATATTGCTTCCCAGTGCAGCCTATCACCCCCAACAATCCGGGTCCTCATTTCACTGATCCCAGAAGGATGGAAGGCTGAGTCAACCTGGAGCCAGTCAGGATGGAGGGAATCGAACTGCTGGCTTTCTAACCACTGCGCCATCACAGCTCTTGATATATGATATTACAGGTAGTCCTTCACTTACGACCGACCACTTAGCAACTGTTTGGCTTTATGACAGAACCCACCTCCCACCAAAAGATACGTATGACCTGGATTCGAAGCGCCAATGTCCACTTCCACACCCATGGCCACATAATTGCATTTTGGTCGCTTAGCAACTGGCCTGCATTTGCAGCATCCGCTGGTCACATGACTGCAATTTACGACATTTTTGCCAGAAACCAGCATTTATGTTTCTAGCAACAACAAAGAAGCAACCCCAAAACCTGATAGAGGAAGAATGGGTTTGCTTAACAACCACAATGTTCACTTAAAGACCCCGGTGTTCCCTTTACAAACACTGGATTTGCTTAATGACCATGAAAACAATGGTTGCAGATCGGGCACAGTAATATGACAACCTGCTTTATGACTGCCACAATTTAGGACTGAAACTGTGGGCCTAGCTATGGTTGCAAACCGAGGACTACCTATAATAATAAAAAAAAAACCAGTCAGTAATAACTATGTATCCCATTTACACAGGGAAAGAACTGGTTAGGCCCCCACAGGATAACTCAATTGCTACAAAATATACTGCTAAACTGTTTCCATTTACAAGATAAATTGTATTCCTTTGTAGAATGTGAATGGATACTTGTTGTGTATTCCACACAGGAATGCAACCCTTCCGACTAAAAGAGTAGCTCAGAAAAAAAAACCCACCACAAAACACCAAGTTCTTAATTTAGTTAACTTAAAGAACTGGATCTTTTTAAAATCTTGGAAAAATTCTGGCCCAGACAATGAAAGCAAAATATGGGGAAAGATTAGACGAACCCTAACCCATTTCCCCTTCAAAACACCAAGGTCTCTTCTTGATTTATCATTTGTTTATTTAATATCCTATTATTATGTTTATAAACAATTCAAAATTAATAAATTTTTATAAATAATAATAATCTTTATTGTCATTGTAATAATATTGTAATAAAATTACAATGAAATTGGTTGATGGAAAAATCTGCTGTGACACCAGGAGCTCAAAGCCGCTGTGCCTAAGCGCGCTGCCATCTTGGAAGATCTGCAGAAATGCACCCATAGCCCTTGACTTACGACCACAACTGAGCCCAACATCTCGGTTGCTAAGCAAGGCACCGGCTAAGTGAGTTTTGCCCCCCTTTGCAACCTTCCTTGCCACAGTCGTTAAGTGAATCACTGCAATTGCTAAGTAAGTAAGAGAGTTATTAAGTGAATCTGGTTTCCCCATTGACTTTGCTAGCCAGAAAGTCACAAAAGGTGATCACGCAACCTCAGGTGAGATTGCGACTGTCATAAATATGAACCCGTTGCCAAATGTCCAAATTTTGTTCACGTGACCATTGGTCGCAAGTGTGAAAAATGGCCATAAATCACTTTATTCAATGCCATTATAATGTTGAACAGTCACTAAACAAATGGCGGTAAAGTCTAAGACTTACTGTATTAAAAACCATTTTTATAAACAGCTTCCATTTATATGTTTATTTTATAAACAACTGTCATTTTTATAATAAGCTTATTATTTTATAATAAGCTTACTATTTTATAATAAGCTTACTATTTTATAAGCAGCTTCCACTTTATCTTCAAAATCGCCTTGTGAGGTTGGCTACAAATTTGGGTCCAAGGCTCAAATTGATGTCTAATTAAAAGGCACCACGGCTGGCTAAGGCCAGCTTAAGCTGCTTTCTCTCTGCCAGCGTAGTTCCAGGCTGGCATCATGTTTCCAGCCACTCTCCTCCTCCGATCCACGTGCCTTCCCTGGCACGGCCATTCCTGCATGTGCCACCCGATATTCAGCTGGCTTTTATTCTGGCCAGAAGCCAGGCCTGGCCTCTCTCCTTCCCTCTGCCCATGGGCCTTCAGAACTGAGCTCAGATGCTATTTAGGTAGGGGTGAGTTTGCAAGAAAACTTCCCCACCTCATCTCCTCCCCACTGCATAGTCTACTTGTGGGCCTGGAACCACAGGGTGAAATATTCATAAGTGTTCTTCAAAGGCCCGAATTGGCTGCCTCTCTCTGCCATCAGCAGAAGCAAAAAAAATCAACCCTCTGCTTTCTTTTTTTTAAAAAGGGATAACCCCCCCCCCCCACCTTACTATTTCCCTGCAGACGAGAGAGGAATGCAAGCCCATCTAGCAAGGATGCTTTGAGACTTTTGCCTTTGTCTTTTCCCAGAGAAATTTGGTACCCGTTGACATGTTCCACAGGGTCTGCCCTGAAAAGCAGCTGCCACACACTTAATCTCTGCACAGGTGATCCTTGCACAAACCCAAGCGCTTGAGCTGTTTATCTTAAAGTGGCAACCTGTGGAACAGGTTTCTTTTTTTTTTTTTGATGGGTTTTGGAAAATGTTTTAATCTCATTGCTGGGATTAGGGCTTCCCTCCCCTTCTTTTGGTTAAAGCACATTTATGTACTTTTTTTTTCAAAGAGACGACAAGGCAAAGGAAGAAAAATAAAGGGAGAAACAACTTGAGCAGGCTAGTAAGGAAAAGACAGAGTGGGAGTGAATGAGGGAGGGGAAGATGCAGAGATGAGCTATTGGTGGGAATCTCTGTTCCCTCCTCCTCCTCCTTCTTCCAGCTTTGTGACCAGGGGCGCCATAAGAGCAGCATTCCAATATCTATGGGGCTGCCACAAAGGAGAAAGGGCTCAACCTATTCTCCAAAGCACCAGCAACCAAGACAAGAAACAGTGGATGGAAACTCAACAAGGAGAGAAGCAACCTGGGAGTAAGGATGAAGTGGGAGCAGCTGACCAATGGAATGGCTTGTTTCCAAAGGTTGTACAACCAATTCCGTTGTATTTATTTTGTACAAGGACAGCCAAGGCTCTACTGTACTATTGCTCCAACATTGTTCAGATTTAATGTAGATGGCCATAAATTGAACAACCAGCTCTCAACAGAGGGGGGAGGGTACACCATCTATATCTCCTGTTTACGATAAGCCTTTTCAACAGTTTCAAAAAAAAAGGTTCCACACTCATTTGCACAATTCAGGTGACCCTGAGGGCACAGATAAAACTCCAAGTTGCCTGAAGGATTCTTAGAAAGAGGGCCAACAACCAGCTGTCGGCAAGGAATATACATCCTCCCATCCCCCGCCATTCAGTCACAACTGAGGAAGCTTCTTGGGTGTGGCGAAATGCCTTCAGGGAAAAACAAAGGAAGTCCAGCTGCCTCTTGAAAAAGCACCTTTGGGACAACCCTGACTTGGGCGACTGAGAAGACATTCAGATTCCTTTCTTACAGTTCCCGCCTCACGTAAAACCCACGTGTGCTACTCTGAGCATCAAAGTGGTGGGATGGAGCATTTCCCTCTCCCTAATAATTTATTAGGACCAAAAACTTTGTGGTTTGCAACTAAAGGCTCTGCAAAACCTGGCTAGCCCCAGGGCGATTTAACTTAAGCTGGCAATTTACAGGATTGAATTGAAGAGAGATGCATGGAGGGGGCGCGTCAAACTGATCTGGGTGCATTCATAATACACATTGAGGTGAACAGCAACCAAAGAATCAGTGGTCAGGAATTAAAAAATGCAGTGATATAGTGACCATTCCTTGCCATCTCAGCCTATATTAATAACAAGGGATGCTCTCAAAGCCAAAATGGTCAGCTGAGATCAGAATTCCTTGACTTACAACAGTTTATTTAGTACCCATCACAGTGGCACTGAAAAAAAGTGATGTATGGCCATTTTTCACTTATGGCCCTTGTGGCATCCCCATAGTAATAGGCCCAAAATTCAGAAGTTTGGCAACTGGTTCACATTTACAATGCTTGCAGTGTCCCGGGGTCATGTGATCCCATTTTGCGACCTTCAGACAAACAAAGTCAAGGGGAAAGCCAGATTCATTTAACAACCGTGTTCCCAACTTGAAAGCTACAGTGATTCACTTAACAATCGTGCCAAAAAAAGGTCACACTCCTAACCAAGGGCAGGACTTGTAATAAATCTTTTTTTTTTTTTTTTACAAATTTCTCACTTAGCAACATAAAATTTTGGCTCAATTGTGGCCACAAGCCAAGGACTAATTGTATTTCTTAACTGACCAAGAGAATGTCTCCCATCTTTTCCCAAATCCCATTTTTATCCTACTTCTCTTCAATCAAGAGAGAACACATATCCTATTGCCAAGAGTGAAGATGCAAAAAAAAGAAAGAAAGAATGAATGAAACTAATTATTTTTATTACCCTGCTTGAGTGTTTGCTATCCTCCCCTTTTCCCCTTAAACTGTCTGGATTGCCTGTTGCACAAGAGTTCAAGAAAGGAAAGCAGCTTTATTGCTTCCAATGACACCCAACACATCTTGAAATACCAACAGATTTGCCAGACAGTCTAATATTCCCAAAGGTTCTGAACAAGATTTATTACAAGTCCGGCCCTTGGTTAGGGGCATAGCAGATGGCATTCCTGCAAAGAATTAGGTGCCGTTTCTATAGAGGTTTAGGGAGAGAGGCACAAACTGGCCAAAGGATGCTGAAAATCTCAGCCAATGCCTGTCAGAACAGATCAAAGTTCTACAAGAGGCACCTAGTTAAATAAAAGGTGGCATCATAACCAGATTCTCAGTCTTAAAAAGTTAGCTTTAAAAATGGTATGCTTAAAGATGACTTGCTGCTACATAATACTTCCCCTTAAAGCAGTGTTTCTCAACCTTGGCGACTTTAAGTCCTGTGTATTTCAACTCCCAGAATCCCCCAGCCAGCTAGGCTATGCTGGGGGATTCTGGGAGTTGAAGTACACAGGACTTAAAGTCGCCAAGGTTGAGAAACACTACCTTAAAGGGACACGGTGGCTCAGTGGCTAAGATGCTGAGCTTGTCGATCAGAAAAGTTGGCAGTTTGACGGTTCGAATCCCTAGCGCTGCGTAACTAAGTGAGCCTCCGTTACTTGTCCCAGCTTCTGCCAACACAGCAGTTCGAAAGCATGTAAAAAATGCAAGTAGAATAAATAGGGACCACCTTTGGTGAGAAGGTAACAGTGTTCCATGTGCCTTTGGCATTTAGTCATGCCTGCCACATGACCACGGAGACGTCTTCGGACAGCGCTGGCTCTTCGGCTTTGAAACGGAAACAAACACCCCCCCCCTAGACTTGGGACGACTCTAGCACATATGTGTGAGGGGAACTTTTACCTTTACCTTTAACACTTCCCCTTAAGGGCTTTTCAAAAAATTAATCAAAGGGGAGCAATCTTACCAGAATTGAACACTTTTATTTTTGTTTTTTTTAAATGTACATCTTCTGATTCAAATTATTTGCTTGTACAAAGATATCCCAAGGTGGGCTTTGAAAGTATGTTAGGTCAATCCAATCCTTGCAGAGGTGCTAAAATTTCTCCATCTTAATATTATTAAGACTTAGATGAACTATTCCTACCACCCTCAATTTTGTGAACAAGTGCTGAGCCGGACTATATATTTCTCCCTTGCATACTGTGAACAATGAATTTTAGTGTATTTATTGTATTTAATGTATTTAACAGCTATTTAAATACTATTTAACATCTATTTAATATCTATTTTTAATATCTATTTAACATCTATTCTAATATTCATTTTAACATCTTTATTATGTATTTATAACATCTGTTTTCACAGTTTTTAACATCATCGTAGCCAATTGTAGCCCTAGATTAACAGCTTGACCCATTTTATTAGATGTACTCTAAAGCAGACCTACTGTTACTGCGAGAGTCCCCCCTCTCGCAGGTATGGCCCGCTGTGTTATCAAGGGCACACTTTGATGAGGGACTAGTAAGTCAGGAGAAGTGGCGAAAGCGCAGGTGTAGGGGTTTTTTAGTAAAAAAGCTGTTGTCTGTTTTAGGGGGTACCAGGGAGGAGGGAGGGTTTAGACAGGTTGAGACTAGCCAGAAGGGAACGGGCCGAGCCAGCAGACGACGGAGGGAGGCGGATGGTTCCGTTAAGAGGGGGGAAACACAAGTCATTCCGGTGGAGGGCTTCCCCATCCAGAGGGTCGTGGGGAGGGGCGGGGCCGAGGGGAGACAAGTTCCTTCCTCCCGGTTGGAGGCACGTAGCCGTTGGTTACAAACGGTTGGGTGCCACAACCCCCGCAGGCTAGGTGGCCAGGGAATACAGAGCCAGGGTCTGCGGCTGATGTTTTGCAACGCCAGGTCCGTTGTCAACAAAGCCCCCCTCATTAGTGACCTTGTGTCAGAGGGGGAGCCGGACCTGGTAGGAATTGCGGAAACCTGGTTGGGCCACGAGGGAGGACATCCCCTCGTTGAAATGTGCCCACCAGGCTACCGCGCATTTCATCAGCCGCGGGCCCTAGGCAGGGGTGGTGGGGTAGCGGTCATTATTAAGGAAGGCCTTGAGCCGAGAGAGACCATTGTGCCTCAGACTTCCGGCTGTGAGTCCCTCTGCGTGAAGTGGGGCCTAGGGAGGCAGTTGGGCTTGCTGGTTGTATACCTGGCTCCCCGCTATGTAGCAGCAGCCCTGCCCGAGCTCCTGGAGGTGATCGCTACGGTGGCAGTGGAGACCCCCAGACTTATAGTCATGGGGGACTTTAACCTGCCATCGTTGGGCGAATCATCCGTGGTAGCTCGGGAGTTCATGGCTTCCATGACGGCCATGGACCTGACCCAAGTAATTCAGGGCCCCACCCACGAGGGTGGACATACGCCGGACCTCATCTTCGTCTCGGGCCAATGGAAAAGTGATCTGGGTACAGGGGATATAGTCATCACACCCTTGTCATGGTCAGACCACTCACTTCTCCGGCTCGACTTTCCGACCGCTGCTCCCCTCCGCGGGGAGGCGGAACCAGAGTCACCAATCTGGTACCGCCCCAGGCGCTTGATGGACCCGGATGGGTTCCAGACAGCGCTTGGGCCATTTCCTGTATCCCTGACCCGCGCCCCGATGGAGGACCTCACGGCCGCATGGAATAGTGCGGCCGTGGGAGCCTTAGATCGGGTCGCGCCCTTGCGGCCTCTCTTGCGGCGGCGAACCACCCTGGCTCCTTGGTTCACTGAGGAGCTGCGGGTGATGAAACGCCGCAAGAGATGCCTAGAGAGAAGATGGAGGGCTAGCCGCTCTGAATCTGACCGGACACAGGTAAGAGCCCATTTACGGACTTACATTGTGGCGCTGAGGGTGGCCAAACGTCATCATTGTGCCACTCTCATAGCATCCGCAGAAAACCGCCCTGCCGCCCTGTTTAGGGTGACCCGCTCCCTCCTTCAACAGAGGGAGCGGGAAGCCCCGCTACAGGGTAGAGCAGAGGAATTTGTGATTTTTCTGCAGGAGAAAACCGCCCAGATACAGAGTGAGCTAACCCCCATTCATGGCCCAGTGGGATGCCACGGGGGAGATCTTGTTTGGGAGGAGTTTGACTCCGTTACTTCCGAGGATATGGACAGGCTACGTGGGCGACTGCGAGCCACCACATGTTTATTGGATCCGTGCCCCTCCTGGCTTGTACTGGCATCCTGGGAGGTGACACGAGGCTGGCTCCAAGAGGTTGTCAACGCATCCTTGAGTGAGGGTTCCTTGCCTGCCTCCCTAAAAGAGGCCATGGTGAGGCCCCTCCTCAAGAAGCCCTCTTTGGACCCAGCTCTTTTGAACAACTACCGTCCAGTCTCCAACCTTCCCTTCTTGGTGAAGGTTGTTGAGAGTGTGGTGGCACAACAGTTTCCCCGTCACCTGGAGGAAGTTGACTATCTAGATCCGCGCCAGTCCGGCTTTCGGCCCGGGCATAGCACCGAGACGGCATTGGTCGCGTTGGTAGATGATCTCTGGAGGGCCAGAGATGGGGGATGTTCCTCCATCCTGGTCCTATTAGACCTCTCGGCGGCTTTCGATACCATCGACCATGGTATCCTATTGCATCGGCTGGGGGGGTTGGGGGTGGGAGGCACCGTTTTACGGTGGTTCTCCTCCTACCTCTCTGGCCGATCGCAATTTGTGCGGGCAGGAGAGCAGAGGTCGACCCCGAGACCCCTCACATGCGGGGTGCCTCAGGGGTCGGTCCTCTCGCCTCTCCTGTTTAACGCATACATGAAGCCGCTGGGCGAGATCATCCGTGGTTTTGGGGTAGAGTACCATCTGTACGCTGATGACACCCAGCTGTACATATCTACCCCAAACCACCCCAACGATGCCGTAGCGGTGATGTGCCAGTGCCTGGAAGCCGTGCGGATCTGGATGGGAAGTAACGGACTTAGGCTCAACCCGACCAAGACCGAGTGGCTGTGGTTTCCGGCTGCCCGATTCAACCAGCTCTCTCCAACGCTGGCCATAGGGGGCGAACATCTTGCCCCTGTGGATGGGGCGCGCAACTTGGGTGTCCTCCTGGATACCCGGCTGTCCATGGAAGATCAAGTGACAGCCGTGGCCAGGAGGGCGTTTTACCAGGTTCGCCTGGTACTCCAGTTGCGCCCCCTATTGGATCGGGACGCCCTTCGCACAGTCACTCATGCTCTCGTGACATCCCGACTGGATTATTGCAACTCTCTCTACATGGGGCTCCCCTTGAGGTGTACCCGGAGGCTTCAGTTGGTCCAGAATGCAGCCGCGCGAGCAATTATGGGCACCTCTAGGTTTGCCCATGTAACACCGCTGTTGCGCGAGCTGCACTGGCTACCTGTCGTCTTCCGGGTGCGCTTCAAGGTGTTAGTTACCATCTTCAAAGCGCTCCATGGCTCGGGACCTAGCTACCTGCGGGATCGGATCCTGCCCCATACATCCTCACGGCCGATTCGCTCCCACAGAGAGGGACTTCTCCGGGTGCCGTCCACTAGACTTTGTCAGCGGGCGACGCCCAGGGGAAGGGCCTTCTCTGTGGCGGGCCCAGCCCTCTGGAATGACCTTCCCCCCGATATCAGGACAACCACGGACCTCCGCTCCTTCCGCTTAAAATTAAAGACGCACTTTTTTCGTCTGGCCGGCCTTGGGTAGTCTCTTTTTAGGTCAGGGTTTTTTAGGGGTAATTTTTAGTTTAGTTATGGGTTTTAGCGCAGGATCTATTTAATCTATTTTTAACTCTGTATTTTGTATTTGTTTGTGGTTTATTTGTATTTTTAATTGCCTGTGCCCCGCCTCGAGTCCCCTTGGGGAGAGAGAGCGGGATATAAATTAAAATTATTATTATTATTATTATTATTATTGCTCTTTTCCTATCACTATTTCTGACAGCTGTTTTCAACTCTTAAACCCAACACAAATACAGATGGTCCTAGACTCACAACCACAACTGAGTCCAAAATTTCTGTTGCTGAGTGTTGAATTTCTGTTGTCATTCAAGTGTTAAATGAACACTGCCCCATTTTGCAACCTTTTCTTGTCACAGCTATTAAGTAACATAGTTGTTAAGTGAATCTGGCTTCCCCTTTGACTTTGCTTGTCAAAAAGTTGCAAAAGGTCATCACAGGACCCCAGAACATTGCGACCGTCATAAATATGTACCAGTTGTCAAGCATCCAAATTGTGATCACATAACCATGTGTGTGTGTGTGTGTTCTGCAATGTAAGTATAAAAAATTGTCCCGTCACTTTTTCAGTGCTATTGTAACTTCAAACAGTCAGTAAATGACTGTTCATTTTACCTGTATTGCATAATGTGTGACAGATTACATGTATGCATACAATGTATCAGATTGCCTGTATTGCACAATGTGTGATGGATTACCTGTATGCACACAATGTTTGACAGATGTCAAAAATCCCCCTAGCCAGATAGACAGGCCCACAGCTACAGTATTTGAATGTTTTGCAAAATTAGCATTCAAAGTCTACTGAAGGAAGATTGTCTGGCTTCAACACTGAGGACTTCTGGTAGTGAATACAATTGCAGAGCCTCCACCGTGGACTGACTGAGCCTGGTTCATTCTCACAAATACATCAAGAAACGCAGTACTTACGGGTGAAATCCATGTTTAAGGCCACGGTGGGCTTGATGCCTCCTTGAGAGATGTCTTCGTCAGATTCCCAACCTGACAAAGCTGAGGAAGATGAGAAAGGAGATGAGGAAGATGAAGAGGAGATGTATGAAACATCATCTTCCAATTCATCATGTTTCCGTTTTAGCATTCCTGTCATGATTAGGATGAGATTTTTCTTCTATCTGGGTGAAAACAACAAAAAAGAAGAGAAAGCCGTGAGTAAACAAGTCCACATCTTTTTCAAAGGTATGTTCCAATGAAACGTCACCAGGCGAGAGGTTTTCAAGAGGTTCTCGCCAACAAGCTACGCCTGGAGGACAAGGCTCCCTCAACCCAGCCAGCCCTCAATTCTTCAAACGAGCTTGGACTACACCTCCACCCATTGTTCTCCTTCGAGGCGCCCATAATTCCTTCACATAGAACCCTGATGCCCAAAGTCAACCCATCTCCTTAGGACAATGTTCAGGGTCAAGATCAGCCAAGAAACCTAGATGGTGCCCATTGGTTCTTCTGCAGTGGTTTCTTGGCATCCAGGCTGGCCTGGGAAGGGGCTGCCCATAGGAAGGAGTGCTTGAAAGGAGCCCCCTGGTTAGGGAGGTCAAATGGTACTGAAGGTCACTCTTGAAGAACCTCTGCATGCCCCAATCCAAGATATTGATAGCTCCAAGCATAGACATCCCCCACATTAGACTTCACGTTCTCTAGCTTCGTCTGGGACAAGGGTCCCCAAACTTGGCAACTTTTAAGACTTGTGGACTTCAACTCCCACAATTCTCCAGCAAGCTATGCCTAAATTAAAAAAAAAAAACAACAGCAGCAACAACCTGATACAGACAGACCAACAAGTACAACTAATGACAAAAGCGCAGCGAGTGGCTTGTTTCTAGGAACAGGTAGGCGTCACACGTATTTCAGAAGTGAAAACAGACACAAAACCAACCTGCGTTTGTGTTTTAATCCAGACTTGTGCAAAAGTCCAGTTTGTGCAAACCAAGGGGCGTCAGCAAGGAATCCACCACCCTGACATAAACAACACAGAAACCTCATCTCATCTTAATGAGTTTGCCAACAAAGACATTTTGTTCTGATCTTCCAGTTCTTACTCATCTTGTTTGACTGAGAACAGCCTTTAAAAAAAAAAAAAAAAAACCTTTTCTTTTTAAAAAAAAAAAACCCACCCCTAAACCAGAAACACGATGAAGCAGATCAAACCCGCAGGAATTCCTCTCTGGCATAGCGAGCTCTTCCTATGCTGGGAGCATTTTCCCGAGAAAATATTCAGGCCAGATGAACATTAACATTCTTCCCTGATTCCAACATCTCGTTTTGGAAAAGGTGGTGGTGCAGGTCAGAAATGGAAAGAAGGAGAAAGGGGGGGGGGGATGAGGGGTGTGTGGAAGGACAATGCAATCAGCTCGGACGTTTGCAGAAATATGAGGGCTCAAAGACCCACATTCTCCTTCCAATCTGCTACAAAGGCAGGACCTTTTTCAGGGCCCCTTTCAAGTGGTTTGAGGTTGCCCCAAAGGAGGGACATGGCTCCCCCTCCTCCACCCCCATCCCCACCCAGCAAAAATAAATTGGCATGGAATTAACATTTGAAACCTGCATTTGTGTAAATGCAGAATGCCAATTGCCTCAATGTCTGATCCAATGGAAGAAAAACTGAACAATTTTTTTTTTAAAAAAAAGAAGAAGAGTGCCCTGCTGTTGTTTGTTAGCATTACTGCTTAGGGCACAAGAGAGCTAGTGAAAAAATTGAAAAAGGGTCCCTCCTTTGGAGGAGATCCTACAGAGCTGAAACTGGATGGCTCTTGATTGGCTCCTCCTTTTGTAATCCCCCAAAAATGCAAATGTTCTTTTGGGACCAAAGGAAATCAGGCCGTCTCAAGTCAGCCAAAATCTGTATTGCACAACTAATATTTCCGGATTGGCCTGTCAGAGCTGGAGCCTGCCAGATGCCCAAGATTTCAATATGGTGCTCTTACCGCTTGCTTATCCAGTTTTTCTTACACTACCCCCTGCAAGGTTGGGTGGGCAGAGGGACAGGGTCAAAAGCATCCAAGCCTCCTTAATTCAGGGTGCTGGCTGAGGAACTCTGGGAATTGAAGTCTCACAAGTCATAAAGCTGCCAAGGTTGGAGACCCCTGTTCTAGTCACTCTATATGGGCATAAAAGCCAGCTGGGTGACTTTCAGCCAATCACCAGGAGATGGTGAGTTCTACTCCTGACTTGGAAACCAAAACCATCTGGGTGATTTGGGTCCAATCCCTCTCTCTCTCTCTCTCTCTGACCAACTCACCTCATGGGATTATTGTTGTTGTGGGGAAAAATAGGAGGTGGAAGGGGTATTGGGCATGTTTGCTACTTTGAGTTAGTTATAAAAAAATAAAAAGTCAGAATATAAATAAACAAACTTGGTGCTCCTTCGAATAACAGACAACCTACCTTGCAGTCTTGGGAATAGATCTAACAGAGAGGGGTTTGGGCTAGATGACCTCCAAGATCCCTTCCAATTCTGTTACAATCCTATCCTCTTCCCTATACTATGTTGGCATCACATAAAACGCATGCACTTCTAAAAAATAAAACTTCTTCGTAGATGAAGCACGAGTCGAGCATTTCCCCACTTAAAAAAACAACAACCACCTTCTGCTTCAAAATTCCAAATTTGCTACACAGCTCACAAAGGCACGCGAAAACACAGTGCCCCCTGGGCATGTGCAAAGTGCTTTCCCTTCCACAACATAAGCGTTTGCTTTCAGGATTCAGGGGCACCTCTTAAAAGATTGTGATCCTTCTCCTCCCCCCCCCCCCCAAAAGCAAGCCAGCGCCCAGCTGCCTGGATGTAGGAAAGCACGCCGTGTACATAAGGGAAGCTAAGGACATTTGGCTTTGGAGTTTCTTTGGCCTCCTGGTGCCAGCTTGGGTGCAGCCTCAGGAAACCCAGCCAGCCTCTTTGGCGCTGCTGCACATGGCGTTTCAGCTACAGAAGCCGTGCCAGCTGTGTGGGTGCTCAGCCTGGGAGCCATGATTTACTACCGAGACTGATTTACAACCAAGGCACTACTCTGAGAAAGCAACCAACAGGCTGATGGCACCAAAAACACCGCCACCCACACTTCTCCAGTCCTTGGGCTCTTAACAGCCATCTAGTGGGAATCTATTTCCAGACCTCTGTGCCATAAATAACAGCGCTCGGTTTCCTGAAGAAACATCCTCAAAAAGCAAAACAAAAAACAAAAAAACAAAAAGCAAGCCTAAAGATCAAGATGCTTCATTGCAGTTGAGGAAATCTGAATCTTCACACAGAAAAGTGAACGGCTATGATTCAGGCCATAGATTGGAACTCAAAGGGTTGAGCATCAGCCGAACACGCCTACAGATTCAATCAATCAGAACAGAGCTGAAAGGGGCCCTGGAGGCCTTCTAGTCCACCCCCCCCTAATCAAGCAGGAGACCCTATACCAGTGATGGCAAATCTTTTGGGCATCATGCTCGTCTGTGTGTGAGAACTGGAAAATGAACTTCCGGGTTCCAGCGCACACATGCGCACTGGCAAGCAAGTGTTCCAGCTACTGCCCCGCATGTGCGTGTACCAATCAGCTGGCTGGCACACATGCACATGCCGGAAAACCAGCTCTTCCAGTGTCCGGCGTGTCTCTTGCACGCACAAAGGCTAGCTGATCATCTTGCGCGCCTGCCTGTCAGAAATGTGGAAGAGGAATGGGTGACCCTGCGCATGCCAGGTGACATAGCTCCACGTGCAACTTTGGCCATGCATGCCATAGGCTCGCTATCACAGTCACAGTTTGAGACAAGTGGCTTTCCAGGCTCTTCTTAAAAACTTCCAGCACCCAGAATTTCTGGTGGCAGGTTGTTCCATGATTAATTGTTCTCACTGTCAGGAAATTTCTCCTCAGTTCTAAGTTGCTTCTCTCCTTGCTTAGTTTCCACCCATTGCTTCTTGTTCTGCCCTCTGGTGCTTTGGAGAATAACTTGACTGCCTTCTTCTTTGTGGCAACCCCTGAGATATTGGAATACTGCTATCATGTCTCCCCTGGTCCTTCTTTTCTGTAGATTAGCCATCATAACTGTTGTTCATATCTTTTAATATCCAGGCTTTTAATCATCCTAGTTGCTCTTCTCTGCACTTTTCCCCAAGATTAACTTTGGAGAAGTAAGATGAAGGAAGATAGAAGACAAGACCAGCTTTGCTGAGGAAAAGAAATCCACCCAACCAAGCAAGGACCATTTTCTTATGTTCTAGATCAGTGGGTCTCAGCCTTCCCAATGCCGCGACCCTTTAATACAGTTCCTCATGTTGTGGTGACCCCCAACCATAAAATTGGTGTCAAGGGTCCTAAGACCATCGAAAATATGTGTTTCCCAAAGGTCTTTGGCGACCCCTTTGAAAGGGTCCCCACCCACAGGTTGAGAACCACTGGTCTAGACCAGTGATGGCGAACCTATGGCACGGGTGCCACAGGTGGCACACGGAACCATTTCTTAAGGCACACGAGGCATTGCCCTGTAAGCTCCAGCACGCATGTGTGCGCTGGCCAGCTGATTTAGGCCTTCTTTTGAGGCTGTTTTTTGCTCTCTGGAGGCTTCAGGGAAGCTCCTGAAGCCTCTGGAGGTGGGGGGGGGAGGCTGTTTCCACCCACCCCGTGTTCCTAGAAAGCCTCTGGAGCCTGGGGAGGGCAAAAAAAGCATGCCAAAAGCAGTGGGTCACACACATAGCATTATGGGTGTGGCACGCTCACGCACGACACCCCTGCACTCCCCCCGCTTTTGGCACGCGAGCTAAAAAAGGTTAGCCATCACTGGTCTAGACATTCACTCATACACACCCTGCAGAGAATTGCAAGCTATAGATAGCCCCAAACTTACAAAAGTTTGTTTAGTGACCTTTCAAAGTTACATCAACACTGAAAACTGTGAGCAATGACCATTTTTCACACTTACGACTTCATATTTATGACTGTAGCAGTGTCCTGGGATCACGTGATAATTTTTTGCGAGCTTCCGACAATCAAAGTCAATGGGGAAGCCAGATTCATTTAACAACCATGATGCTAACTTAACAAATGCAAGTGATTCATTTAATAACAGTGTCAAGAAAGGTCATAAAATGGGGCAAAAACCCGCATATCGACTTTCTCACTTAGCAACGAACATTCTGGGCTCAATTGTGGTCATAAACTGAGGGTTACTTGTATAGGTTCCCAAGCTCAATTATGCCAATCAATTCCTTATTCGGCAGCCCTGCTCAGAAGATGCCCCTTTTGAGGGGTTGAAGAAGAGAGATTTAATTTTGTTTCGCAAAGCACCCAAAACTAGCTGCACCCCAAGACAATCTTAGCCAACAGAGCAAAGGCGCCTGCAACATGTTAACTGACTCTCTTCCAATCTCTTTAGGGGGAAAAAAATTTGGTTGCTTGGAGGCTTTGTTGACTCACCTTGACTAGCAGGGAAAAGCTATTTATAAGCCTCTCTCTAGGGAATCTCATCACATTTATAGACCAATGGTGTATGGTCACATCAAAAGAATAAAAAGAGTATGGCTGTGACAATCACTTAGGAATGAGAGGGTGTTGCCCAAAAATTTGGACGTCTTTCGATATGCTCTAGGCTAGGGCAACCTAATTTTTTCCCTGCATAGTCATACAGACTATAATTTTGAAGTGTGCCTTGAAAATATTTTAAGGTTAATTTAGTTAATTTCAAATATGTGGACTGGGAAGAAAAATACTATTATTGAATAACTTTTCCTGCTCTGAACCACTAGCACCATTCATGAAGGGATGGGTATAATCTCTTTCTTTCTTTCTTTTTCTTTCTTTCTTTTTCTTTCTCTTTCTCTGTCTCTTTCTCTCTCTCTCTCTCTTTCTTTCTCTCTCTTTCTCTCTCTCTCTTTCTTTCTCTTTCTCTTTCTCTCTCTCTCTCTCTTTCTCTTTCTCTCTCTCTCTCTTTCTCTCTCTCTCTCTTTCTCTCTTTCTTTCTCTTTCTTTCTCTCTCTCTCTCTTTCTTTCTCTCTCTCTCTCTCTCTCTCTCTCTCTTTCTTTCTTTCTTTCTCTTTCCCTCCTTCCTTCCTTCCCTTCCTTTCCAATTTGGGTTTGCCGTGATCAATTTAGTAGCCTTCCAGGCCCTGCACCAGGTTTCTCAACCACTGATATGTGGATTTCTACTCCCGAATTCCCGAATCAGTTGGAAATTCCGGGAGTTGAAGTCCAGGCATGCTTGCTGGGGGAATTCTGGGAGTTGGAATTTTGTCCAGTCTTAAAAGTTGCCAAGGTTGAAAAAAAAAAGTGATCTAGAGTTTCATTAACTCACTACTGCTAAAAATAGATGAAGAGGCTTGCCGTGGGACAAAGATGGAAAAGAACACATATTCCACCCGCCCCCCCTCTCTTTCACACAAATTCCTGTCTCAAAATGAAAGCAAGAAGCAATTCAAAGGAAAGCCTTTTCTCCAGCAAGTGAGGTCAGATAAGGTCACCCTCTAGATCCCAGAGCAAAAAGCAAATTATTTAGTGCAACTTTGCCCCAGCATGTTTTTCTCTGGAAGGGCTCAATTCAATGTTGGGAGAAGAACAGATGGATTGTGTCAGGGTGCAAGTATAATATAATGACTCCATAAAGTATTAGACACAGGTAGTACTCATCTTACGACCACAATTGAGCCCAACAAGATAGCAATATAGTTGCTAAGTGAATTTTGCCCCACTTTACGGCTTTTCTTACTACAGTTGAGTAAATCACTTGAGTCGTTAAGCTAGGAACACGGTTGTTAAGTGAAGCTGGCTTCCCCATTGACTTTGCTTGCCAGGAGGTCGCAAAAGGGGATCCCATGCCCCTGGGACCATCATAGATATAAGCCATTCACCAAGCATTCGAATTCTGATCATGTATGTGACCACGAGAATGCTGCAAAGGTGAAAAATGTTCTACTGAAACCTTCAACGGCCACTAAATGAATGGTTGTTAGCTTGAAGACTACCTGCAAATGGCCATAAGTTGAGGCCCAACGGTATCACCAATTTGAGGCTTCCGTATCCATGAAACTGTGTTGGTTAGCTTGTGAACCAAAATGCAAGTTTATTGCAATAGATGACAGCTCCATCCTCAGTGCAAGCCATGGATCAGATGTTTTGTCTCTGCACTGCTTTTACATCTATAAATATTCCACCTGCTTTTAAAATCAGGACGAGAACATGGTAGCAAAAATATGAATCCCGCTCAGTGCTTAGTCAAATGCTCTATTTGATGGCAGATGAATAATTCAGACAAATCCTGTGTTGGTCTCCCAGTGAATACGCTTTGTATATTGTACCTTTTAACTTTACATGTAGCTGCACACAACTTTCTTAATAACACCAAAGCAGCTGGAGAATGTCACAGCAAAACACTGATGGTGCACTAGAATGAAGTTCTTTTTTTTTTTAATGTACAATCACTTTGCTTCCAAATACAGTGGGGAGGTGGGGAGAAAGCACCTGCCCCCTAAAATGCTTAAAGCCAATCACAACCTCCAGCTAAATTCATTTCAGCACTTCACAAGAACAGAAGACCAACAGGGGAGTCTTAATAATGCACAGAAAGTCCTACAGACAGACTGAAAATAGGTGGGAATGGTTAATGTTACTTTATAATGCCTTGGTAAGGCCACACTTGGAATATCCCATCTAGTTGTGGTCACCACTATGTAAAAAAGATGTTGAAACTCCAGAAATAGTGCAGGGAAGAGTAACAAAGAAAATTAGGGGACCTGAAGGCTAAAACATATAAAGAATCATTGCGGGAATTGGGTCTCTCTAATTTAATGAAAAGAAGGACTAGAGGTAACATGAGAGCAGTCTTCTGATATTTGAGGGGCTGCCCCAAAGAAGAGGGAGTCAAGCTATTCTCCAAAGCACCTGAGGGCAGAACAAGAAGCAATGGAAACTAATTAAGGAGAGAAGCAATCTAGAACTAAGGAGAAACTTCCTGACAGTGAGAACCATTAATCAATGGAAGAACTTGCCTCCAGAAGTTATAAATCAACACTGGAAGTTCTAAAGAAGAGGTTGGATAACCATTTGGCGGAAGTGGTGTAGGGTTTCCTGCCTGAGCAGAGGGATGGACACTAGAGCATCTCTAAGGTCTCTTCCAACCAAGTTGTTCTATTAGTCTGTTACTGTACAAGGCAGTTCTGACATCAAATAGACACACCTGTTAGGACTGTGCAAGGTTTCAGATTAGGAGGCCAAGCGATACTTTAGGGCATGGACAGATACGCACACACCTATCTGCAGAGTCCCTGGTACTCTCTGAACTTGGCTGTTTCATTACCCAACTGCAGGTAGTTCTCAACTTACAACCATGATGGTTGTAAATCAAGTTATCAATATTGTGAGGCCGTTTTTGTGATGGTCATTAAGACAAATAAAATCAATGGGACGGGGAGTCAGATTTGCTTAACAACCATGTGACTCTCTTAACTGCAATGATTTCACTTAACCACCATGGCAAAAAGGCCATGGCAAGTGGCAAATCAATTTTAAAAAGCCTCTAAATCAATTGCAGTTACTAGGAGTCAAAAGGCATGTAAAAAAAAAAAGGAGGAAAAAGACTCCAACAGCTGAGCCGCAGAAGTGCAAATAGCCAATAGATGGCAGCAGAGAGAGGGGTCATTACAACATCACCATATTTGAGGCCTAATAACACTTTCAGCCTAAAAGTGCCCAAGGAATGTATATGTAAATCCTCCCCCTCCCCATTTTTTAAAATGTAAGTTGATAAGCCTTCAACGTGATTTACTGTATGATCAAAAACCCCTTTGGAAATTGGCATCTGCATTATCCCAACTGGCAAACTCTACCTTGGTTTCCGAAATGAAATTTTTTTTAAAAAAAAGTAAATAAAAACTAAAACTAAAATGGCTATTATGGGCAATTTCATGTGCTGAATTTTAATACCACTCAGTTTTGATTTCAAAAGAATGACTTCAGCAGCAACACAAATAAATTTATTTTAGATAAAAGTGTATGGATTTTCAAATCTTTTGTCTAGTTAACAATCAGTCCTTGTGCAATCCAATTATATACTAATTACTGAATGTTTAAGCAATCTCTGATTCAACTTTATTATGCTGTACCCTTAAGTGGGTAACCAAAGGTAACCAGAGTTTTAAAGGATGAAACCAGAAGCATATACTATATACGTATCCTGACTGCAGACAATATTTCATTTTGTAAGTTCCTACACAGCATCACCCTGATGAATGGAGGGAGAGAGAGAGAACCTTATTATGAATGCTTTAAGTGTTAAAACTTTAGGGAGAGCTAATATCCCTTCAGCTCAGAAATTCAAACATACAGGACAGGTTAGCAAACAATGGTATTTTGGTTAATCTTCCTTAGTACCAGTAGGTGTTGCTGTAGTTACAAAGGAGAGAGATTGTACTAGTCTTTTAAAAGGGCATCTGGAACAGAAACTGTTATTGGAGTTAAAAAAATAAATCAGAAAAGAGGGGGAAAGAGAGGAGGGAGGGGGAAGGAAGGAAGGAAGGAAGGAAGAAAGGAAGGAAGGAAGGAAGCAAGGAAGCAAGGAAGGAACTTTCCCATAGTTAGTTCCATTTGTGTCCAAGTATGCAGGTCTACAGATCTCTCAGAGTTCTTACTATCAAGGAAAGCAAGGTAACACAGAATTCATAGGCTGAAACATTTCCCATCTCATGTCAGTCAGTGTGTTTAAAACTAAACCACAGCAAAACTCCATGGGACTCAAGAGAATTAGTAGTTTGCTTTGAGACCCACTGCAGCAGGTTTATTCTGGGTAAATTAAAACTCTCAGCCCTCCTTCCTGGGGCTCACACAGGGTGTATAACTAACACCAACAACAAATTGTGTCCCAAATTAAAATATCTGTTCAAAGTTATGACAACCTAAGCACAAAAGCAAGCAGTACTTTTGACCAGGACTTATACTAAGAACTAACCCAATCAATTGGCAGAGAGGATGCCCAATTCTGATCCCCTTCTTGGACCTCAAAGGAAAAGAGCTAGCAACCCCCTTAAGCTAAGTTTTAACTGGACATGTGGGGCCCCATGTCTGGGTTCCTGACAGTTTGTGACATCACCGCAGCTGAGTTCCAGCAGCCGCGCCATTCCGTCACTGCTGAATGATGCAAGTGTCACTAACTGGCAAAACCCCCGTGTTTAGAAGAAGAGCTGACTTCTACCGCTGCTGCTCGCCTGCGGTGAGTCATTTCCCAGGAATCGAATACACTGTATTTCCCCGGAGTAGCTATGACAAATAGGAGAGGTGACCAACAGGAAGAGCGCGCTTAGAAGAGGAAAAACGCCCCACCTTCATTCATTCTTAGCCGAACTCTCGGCGAAGGGCATCAGCCCCGTCTGTGGGTCCGGAAAATTCACATGAGTGTATTAACATTGTTTGGGGGAGGGGGGGGGGTTCATTGTTCGTCCCATCAGAAACAGTCCCGGTATTAAAGATCTCTCGACGTGGGTCAGACCTGGAAGTGGGACGAACTGAGCAAGAGGTCCCAAACGCCCAAGTTCCAAGGAATTGGGACCCGTCCTAGTCCACCCATCCCCCCCTCCCCCCAAAAGACCATCCTCCGGGCTGGCACGTTCCCCTCCAGCAACCCCCCCCACACACACACACAATGCCCCGCAGGTCAAAGGGAGCTGGGCATCAGATAGGCCGGCAGCTTCCCCGGCCCGTGAGCGCTTTGCTTTGCCTGGGCAATCAGGGTGTCGATCCGGGAACCAACGCAAAAAGCGAAGCCGCTTCGGCTCGGCGCCCCCAAGGCCAGGGATGCGACCCGACTCGGGAAACAGCTTCCCGGACGGCCAGCCAGCCGTATGTGGCTCAAACCAAACCTCCTCCTCTGCGCTTGGGTTAAGACCAGCCCGCTTGCCGGGGACCACACCGCTTGGGAATCGGATCCTTAACTCGCACACCCACTTTCTCCAACAAGTGTCTGCCGCCTGCGGAAGATCCCCCTCGACTTCAACGCTGCGGCCAGACCTGGGATTCCCTTCCGACGGTGGGAACTCTCGGTCGCCCAGGCTCCGCAGCGCCCCCTCTTGGACGGGCATCCTCCGCCACCTCTAGAGCAGATAGTAGCCCTCGGCTCTACCTAATCCCGACGAGTCTTTTCCCTCCGCTTCTCGGATTCTCGGGCGAGACGCGAGTTCCCTCCGGCCAACCCCGAACCGGGGCTCCCGCTTCGCTCCTTCTCCTGCCCCGCATTGCCCGAAAGGACCCTTCCCCGCTGGCCCCGGAGCGCTAACTCCTTCGTGGGGAGGAGAGAGTCCCAGCGGTGGCGGCGTCGCTGCGCCTCCGGCTCCAGCGGCCAGGCGCCCCGACGGAGACACTTACCGGCGCCGCTCGAGGCTCCAGGGACATCCGCCGTTGGAGTGGAGAGTGCAGAGACGGCTTCGGGGAAATCCGGCTGGCAGAGCGGCAGCTCAGGAGCGCATCGCCGCGTAGGCACCACCAGCAGCAGAGCTGAGCTGCCTGTCCGTGCTTGGCGCGGCTGTGATCTGCAGGGCGCCGCTGCCGCTGCCGCCGCCGCCGCCGCTCCTCCTCCAGCTGCTTGCGCTGCCCTTTTTCGTCAGTGGAAAACTCCTGTGCGCTGACGCAGGAGGTGACCAGGGAGCCCGGCTCGCTTCCTGCCCAGCCTCCTTCTCTCCTCCTCCCTGGCGGAACCACGCTCGGCGGCAGGAGCAGGCAGGGGAGGAGGAGGGGATGGGCAGGAGCCTAGTAGACTCCCTTCCATTCCCGTAGACAGACTGGAAAAGGAGAGCGCACGGATTGGCTGGATTCGTGGCGGCAAGGGATTCACACAAGCTGGTGTGTGTGCGCGCGCGTGGGCCTCTCCCGCAGGGATTTCTCGAGGGTTGCCGGCGTCTGGCCGGCGTCCGTGAATCGACACCTCCCTCCAGTCCCGTCGTCTTTCTCCGCTTTGGAATTTACTGTAGGGCAAGCGAGCCTTCCGGTTGCAGCCAGAGGCGGCTGCCTGAGGCAATCCCTGCCGCTGGGGGAGGGGGCCTATTGGCAAACGACCCCCGCGGGCTTTGCCATCCTGGGATTTGAGGATGATTGACATGGAAGTTGTGCCTCAAAGGAAGGTGGCTGATAGGACTTCCGGTAGCTGATTGAGTTGGGCTTAGTAGAATTAATCCTCCCCCACACCATCACACACACACAATGCACGTGTTTGATTCAGACAACCACAAGAGAGGCGGACTCCATTCTCACACCTCCGGAGATAGAAAGGTGCTTGTTTAATTACCAACTTAGATCTATCCAAAGTGGTGAAGAAACCTTTGGGGTCTTGTGGCCTTTGTAAATCAATCATTTTAAAAGGATTTTTAAATTCATTTTTCTTTTAAGAATGGTGGTGTTCGAACCAAGGCTCTCTTTTCACACCTATTTAAACAGGGGTGATTCTCAACTTACAACCATAATTTTAACCATGGCTTAGCTGGACAGTTGCAACCCATAACCCATTTTATGACCTTTCTTGCCACATTTGTTAAGTGAATCACTGCAGTTATTCAATTGGCAACGTGGTTGTTAAGTGAATCAGGCTTCCCCATTGACTCTGCTTGTCAGGTGGTCAAAAGAGGGGATCACATGACCCTGGGACACTGCAACCATCATAAGTACATGTCCGTTGCCAAGTCTCCAAATTTTGATCACATAATCATGGCAATGCTGCAATGGTCATAAGTGTGAAAACAGCGCTATTGAAACTGATTGTTCACTAAGATAATGGCTGTAAGGTGAGGATTGTCTGTATTAAAGATCCCTTTTCCTATCCTCAGGCCATAAATCCAGGATCTTCCAGAAGTGCAAATACCCCACTAACCCAAAATTATTTCATACAATTTTATAAAGACCTTTATAAAGGCCTGTAAGGGGTACTCAACTCTTGACTGGAAACCAGTTCACAAGTTCCCTTAGCCAGTTTTTGCCTGCCCAATGGGCCTGGAAATGGCCTGGATGCATTTAAAGCAAGGGCTGCAATCTGCGCATTTAATTTCTGCTTGTTTGTTCCCTTTGAGAATTTCAAAGTTGGAGAGGAGACAAATGGGACACAACTGAGCTCCCCCCCCCCTTAAGATGCACATCATGACCTGGTCCAATATATATATATATATATATATATTGGACCAGGTCATATATTGGACCAGGTCAATTCCCAGAATCTCCCAGCCAACCAAAGTCCAGATAAATATAAATATAAATATAAATATAAATATATATATATATATGTTAAAAAATTTTAAGGGATGATTACTTTAACACATATCTAAAAAGACAGCAGCAATTCAATAGGTCTCTGTCTGGATGGTCTCTAGGTTGAGTCGAAGGGCAGAGAAGGTTGACAAGTTTGTCTCCTCCCTTAAATAGGCCTAACAGGAAGCTGTAACAAAATATCCACTTCATATATATATATATATTTATCTGGACTTTGGTTGGCTGGGAGATTCTGGGAATTGAAGGGTAGTCAAAGTTCACACCAAATTGTCAATCTGAACAACAACGATGTATGAAGGAGGCAAAGATTTGGATGGATCTGAAAATATAGGATGGATGGATCTGAAAATATAGGATGGATGGATGGATGAGTTTAGAGCATTTACACAGTGGCCCAACTAAAATAAGATGCTGGGCATTGGACCCCAGTAGAAAGAAAAATCAACTACATATTCCTTTAAAAAAAAAGTCCTTGATATGCAAAATGGGAATTTTCCACCTCCTTCACTACCCCTTGTGCTCAAGAAAGTAGGGGAAATGATATCATGGATGTTTATCACTTAAGGACTAAAAACTTTGCTAGTAAAAAATACCAGGAATGGAGAAAAGCAATTTCAAAAGGCATCTGGAAACCTTAAAGGATTACATTTGCGAGAAGATGGAAAAATAACTATAATCTCAGAAACACATGTATTTGTGTATGTTTTAGGAATATATGGTTAATTTTTCTTACTATTGGTGTATATTGCCCACAGTGGCTAAGTCGGGCATGTGTATAAATGCTGTAAATTCATCCATCCCTTTTCACTTCCTTTTTTTTTTTACAGACTCTTCCCCAACTCCCAAATCTTTGCCTTCTTCATACAATACAGGAGTTTCCAACTTAGCAACCTATTAGTCGAGTTGCTGGAACTGGCAACTTGGTGTGAATTTCAACTGGCAGGAGAATTTGAGGGAGAAAATTGAAGTCCACACATTTTAAAATGGCCAATTTTGGGAACTATTACACTAACTCATTAAATCCATGGGAATCCTGCCCAGGTTTAGTTTATGATTAAGTGCAAAGCTAAAAAAATTTTTTGGGAGTAATGCATCTCTTCCTCACCCTAAATTATCCATGAAATAGAAATGGCTTTCATATGTTGGCTAGTGGCCTCTAATCAGTCTGTCCTTGTGTTTATTTAAAGGGATGTCCTGCCCATGTTTAACCGAACAAATCTCTGGAAGCAGGGAGATTTGCATGGAGAAATTAAGACCAGAATTGCAGTTTTTCTTTTAACCAGATTCAGCCTTCTCCTGGCCACAAATGATAGCTTAACTATGTGTAAAACCAGCTTACCATCTTTGAAACCTTCCATATGTGCTAAAAATATACTGCAGCTAAAAGAGGGGGGGCAGATATGCAGGGCTATGCATGATTGACTGATTGTACACATTAAACCCTAAATGCAGGCTTAAGAGTAAAGGGTGCTTACATTTTCTCAAAAGCAGGATGGAATTTAGATGGGCAGCTGCAAAATTGGACTTTGCTGTCTTTAATTGTTGGATAAAAGTGGTTAAGGCACCAAGCTAGAAACCAGGATACTGTGAGTTCTAGTCCTGCATGAAAGCCATCTGGGTGACTTTGAGCCAGTTATGAGCAGATGATGAGTTCTATTCCCACTTTGTCCATGAAAGCCTGTTTAGGCCAGGCGCTAGGAGACAATGAATTCAACACCACTTTAGGCATGAAAGCCAGTAGGGTAATTTTGTGCCAAGCATCAGGAGACTGTGAATTGTAGTCCTGCTTTAACCAGGAAAACCAGCTGGGTGACTTTGGACCAGAGGTCTTCAAACTTGGCAACTTTAAGACTTGTGGACTTTAATTCCGAGAATTCTCCAGCCAGCTCTGCTGGCTGGAGAATTCTGGGAGTTAAAGTCCACAAGTCTTAGAGTTGCCAAGTTTGGGGACCCCTGCTTTGGACCAATCTCTCAGCCCCAACCTATGTCGCAGTGTTGTTGTGAAGAAGATACGAGGATGAAAGAATATTAGGTATGTTCACCAGTTTGCGTCATTTGTAACAATGAAGGTGTGATGCAAAGCAATAAAGTAAATAAATTTGAACTGTACCTTTCTGAATTTCTCTCCAAGAGCCGATGCAGAGGAGTAGACTGGTCTGATCCCTAAAAAGTACAGAGAAAGGTTTTTAGTATATATTGTTAATCATCATGGTTTCTAGGGACAAAGAGGAAAAAATCGAATGGTTTCCCTAGAGCTGGGGTTTTCAACCTTTTTCACCCCACAGAACCTGCTGGTTAAGACAATTTCCCAGAAGGTTTGATCAAGTTCTAATCCCAGGAAACTGGCTGTATTTGAGAATCCCCCCCCCCATGACATTAGGTTTTCAGCCCCCCCCTCCAATTAGGAAACCCATCAAGTTCTTGCAGACCTCCAGGCTTAAGGTTTTTTTGAAACAGACATTTAGGAGGTGACAGAATAACATTTTCCAGTCTCTCCCCCCTCCAAACACCAGCTGAGTTCATGCAAACCCCTTCAGCTTAAATGCATTTTATTCTGCAAAGCTTGCTTGATTACTCATGTTACAGGTACTATAGTCCTCAATTTATGATTGCAATTGAGTAAGTGGTGATGGTCATAAGCCAGGGCATCATGTGAATGACCCACCATGGTCATTAAACAAACCCAATATTCATGGGAGACACATTTTGTTGGAAACAGGAAGTAAATATGTTTCCCATTTCTCACAAAAAAGGCATAAATTGCTGCAGGACACTGCAATACAGTGCATAAATGCACTGTACATAAATGCAGTGCAGTTGTCCAGCTGCCAAAATGCAGTTACATGAATTGGGGGGAGGGGGAAGAATTTTGGAACTGGGGCTTAAGTGAGGGAGGGCTCCACTGGAATCCTGAATGCTTGCTGAGTGACCAATTGTAAATTGAGCATTACCTGTGCCGAAAATCAGGAGTCTGATAAACACATTTTATTTAAAACACATTTTAATGCTACTATTAAGGCAGACAGGCTGCTTACAGAACCAACCAGAAAATAACCAGCACGCTTAGCTTACCTGCTAACCTGTTGTGTGAATGGAGGCAGCTGGGTTCCTTAATGAAGCAGTTCAACCAAATAAGAGTGATTTTGTGTAATTAGCATACAGGCAGCAATTAAACCACCCTCTTCCCATGCAATGGGGGACTTTGCCACCAAGAGCTTATGGTTCAAGATACAATATTGTTTGCAATGACTGCAATATTGTCTGCAAGGAGATTTTTCTGGCAGGGTTTTTGGGTGGCAGGCAGGATTTCAACAGGTGTAGAAGTCGACAGAGCGAAGACTCAGCAACAGCAGCCAAAATCAGCTGCTTGCATCATCTCTGGTGGTCAAGGAACCAACACAGGGACCCTCTCTTTTAAAGGAATAACCAAGCTAATTCACCTTTCACTTCTTAAATTTTTAGAATAAATCCCAAATTGGTTACAGCAATAGCGCTGAGACTTATATACTACTCAGTGTTTTTTTACAGCACTCTAAGCCGTTTACAGAGTCAGCATACTGTGCTAAAATAATTTGGTTAGTTCTCCAGTGCCCCCCTCCCCCACTGACTGAGTTTGCAAAACCCAATAGTCTGTCGTGCATGGCTTAAACACAGCTGACTTCACACATGCTAAACCATGGTTTGGTTTGTGTCCCAAGGTACAGTGGCCATGCTAGAGCCAAATACCCCACACCTACAGGCCAAATCTGACCCCCTATCAAAGGCAACTTTCTGGAACTGTAGAAATAGTAACACACACTCAAACCCCCAGGTTTTGTATGCAAAAAACCTACACAACCCCCAGCGGTGTTAAACTATCATCCTCAATACAAATCTTTTAACCTTCAATAGAAGATGGATGCCAAACAATTTAAGTCTCAAATTTTCATTTTCCCTTCGCGTCCCTGCTTTTTTTCTGTTAACCCTCTTTCCCCCCCCCTCCCTCCCTCCCTCCCTCCCTCTGAAAATGCCCTCTCCGTTTTTCCTTTGGTTTTTTAAAATTTTTAACTAACAATCGAAAAATGGTCTCTCCCTTCCCTTTGCTTCCAGACAGCTGACTGGGTTAAATTGTGGCTAGTTTGTGTCTCAAAGTCCGGCAGAGCAGAAAAAACGCCACTAAAAATGTGTTCCACCTTAGCGCTCCATCTCTCTGACTTTCGGATTTATTGAAACCCTGAATTAATCCGCGTGTGGGATTTGCAGAGCGCAACGCAAAGCGCAACCTTCGCCTTGGCTGAGTTTTCAAACATGTCGAGTCCTTTAAAAAAGAAAAGCCGGGTTAACATCGCCCCACTTGCTAGTCCAAACCACCCGTCCGTTTTACGGCTTCTCTGGATGCCCAGACTCACCCAAACCGCACCCCACCCCCAAAGGTTCACCAAACCACAGCAAGCGAATCCCAGCTCGAGTGCACGTACCGTATGAATCCGGAGTCAAACTGCTTCTCTTCCCCAGCGCATCGGGTCAACACAAACCCAAACACCTGAGGGCTGTGCAAGGTTTTAAAACGCAGCGGGCGGGGCGGGGCGAACAGCTCCCAGACCTGTTAGCTGCTCTGCCCCGCCCATGCGCTCTTTCCGCGCGGGCTTTGACGGAGCGAGCCCACTTCCCGAGACGCTGCAAGAACTGGGGCGCCGGCTGAGCGGGTCATGAAGCGGTCGGCTAGCAGGATTCCTTTCCCTTTACACTTCCCCCCTCCCCACCCCCAAAGAAACCTTGGGATTCTCTGGGAGTCGTTTCTCGGGGTAGCGTAGCAAACCTGCGCGAGTCGCGGGTTTCCCGACCATTCATTTCCGCGGTAGATTTCAAGGATAGATTGGCCCGAGCGCAGCTTAGCCGGGATTGGGGCTGGCACCGTGGCTCCCCGCGGCAGAGGCTGCTGGCAGTTGTAGTCCAAGGCGGCGTGGGGAGGAGAAACTGGTGGTGTAGTTAGTAACCACCTTCGTGATGCGCTTATCGCTGCGGGGACAAACGCGCCCGGGAGCGCTCTCCCCTGTTCACACAACAGGGAAGAGGGGAGCACCCCTGATGCTTCGTTTCCAGGCACCCCCACTGGATCTCCCTCCTCCACGCATTTCTGCAAAGGGGGGGATATAAAGAGAAACGGTGCGCTTGCACGAGGCCTTGAACCACAACCTAAGCGAGCTAGTTTTAATTGACCACGTTGGGGAAAATCTTAGCCAATTTGCTGGCAACGAAGCTGACTGGGTACTGGATTCACCCAGCTCAGCGGCTAAACCAGAAATTCAAGACAGATCTCATTTCTACCAATCCTCCCCCAACCTCTAAATAGTTGCTTCTTGGATGGGGGTGTGTGCGTCTCATTGCAACCACTGCTTTTTAAGACCCTCTCTTGCATTTCTTTGGGCTTTGGGATTAAGCATTCAAATCAATTACAGGTAGATTAATTTTTTGAACAGCTTCCATAGGGAAGTATTAAAGGCAAAGGTTCCCCTGGCCTTCCCGACTAACAGTGCTCATCTCCATTGCAAAGCCGAAGGGCCAGCGCTGTCCGAAGACGTCTCCGTGGTCATGTGGCCAGCATGACTCAACACCAAAGGCGCACGGAATGCTGTGACCTTCCCACCGAAGGTGGTTCCTATTTTTCTACTTGCATTTTTACGTGCTTTCAGTACTGCTAGGTTGGCAGAAGCTGGGACAAGTCACGGGAACTCACTCCATTACACAGCGCTAGGGATTCGAACCGCCAAACTGCCAACCTTTCTGATCAAAAAGCTCAGCCGTCTTAGTCCCTTCTTTTACGAGCATAACTGAGCCCAAAATTTCTTTTGCTAAGCAAGACAGTTGTTAAGAGAGTTTTGCCCCATTTTATGACATCGGTCATCAAACAGGGCAAAAGCTCAATAAATGTCAATGGAGAAACTCTATTCACTTAACAACCATGTTATTCATTTAACTACCGCGATTCACTTAACAACTGTGGCCAGAAAATGGGACAAAACTAACTTAAATTTCTCACTCAGCAATGTAAACTTTGAGCTCCATTGAGGTCATAAGTGGAGGACTACCTATATTTGTTTATACATTTTCTTCCAAGAGTTCCATTAAAAAATAATAATAAAAGGCTGCACTTTTAGGAGGTTAGACGTCATTCCAGAATCTCCTGTGGTTTCTCTTGGGAATACTGTATTATTTTGCTCTTAGATAACAAAAAACTTTCCACCTAAGGCTGTGGGCTGTAAATAATCAATAAATACACAGACGTTGAAAAGTTTGTATTTAAGGAATTGCTATCTGTGCATTGCTTCACTGGTGCAATGCTTAGATTTTTTTCGTTTTAGCAAAAACACAGGAGTCTAAAGTTCAAATTCTATGCAGCCCCGTAGCTTTTAAAGCTGGAATTAGAAGTACGTAAGTAGTCCTTGACTTACGACCACAATTGAGCCCAGAATTTCTGTTGCTATGGGAGACATTTACTAAGTGGATTCTCCCCCCATTTTATGACCCTTTTTTGCCACAGTGAATTGCTGCAGTTAATAAGTTAGCGACTCAGTTGTTAAGTGAATCTGGCTTCCTCACTGACTTTGCTTGCCAAAAGGTCGTAAATGGGGATCACATGACACACACACACACATATTGCAAACATCGTAACTATGCACCAGTTGCCAAGCGTCTGAATTGTGATCACATGATCATGGAGAGGCTACGAAAGTAAATTGAGCCAATCTCATTGCAATTTTATTACAATCGTATTACAATGACAATAAAGATTGTTATTATTAAGTTGTGAAAAATGGTCATGTCACTTTTTTTCAGTGCCACTGTAACTTTGAGCCGTCACTCAATAAAGTAAATCAAGGATTACTTGTACAAATCACAAGCAGGCCATGGCTACTTCACAGGGTGCTTAATTGTACAAACAGCCGATAATCTACAACCACAATCAGGAACAGAATTTCTATTGCTAGGTGGGTGCATCTTGGTTTGTTTGCCATGTATACAATAATACAATAGCAGAGTTATACAATACAATACAATACAATACAATAGCAGAGTTGGAAGGGACCTTGTAGGTCTTCTAGTCCAACCCCCTGTGTGGGCAGGAACCTTATACCATTTCAGACAAATGGCTGTCTAACATCTTTTTAAAGACTTCCAGGGTTGGGGCATTCACAACTTCTGGAGGCAAGCTGTTCCAGAGGTTAATTGTTCTCTGTCAGGAAATTTCTCCTTAGTTCTAAGTTGCTTCTCTCCTTGATTAGTTTCCACCCATTGCTTCTTGTCCTGCCCCCAGGTGCCTTGGGGAATAGTTTGACTCCCTCTTCTTTGTGGCAACCCCTGAGATATCGGAACACTGCTATCATGTCTCCCCTGGGCCTTCTCTTCATCAAACTAGACATACCCAGCTCCTGCAGCCGTTCTTGGAAGGGACCTTGGAGGTCTTCTAGTCCAACCCCCTGCGTAGGCAGGAACCTTATACCATTTCAGACAAATGGCTATCCAACATCTTATGTAGTCTTTGAGCCATTCTGTTAGGACATGTATGTATGTGTTTTGGGCATAATATCCTTCGCTCAGAGTGACTGCAGGATCACATATCATACCGGTTTTGTATTTGATATTTATAATATAGGCGATGCTGCACTTCAATGGTTAGATGGCCTACACCTGTGATGGCGAACCTATGGCACACATGCCACAGGCGGCAGGCAGAGCGCTCTCTGTGGGCACACCAGCTGTTCCCCCAGCCCAGTTCATCTGGCCATCTGGTCTTTAGGTCTCTGCATGGAGGGCAGGGGGCATGTGTGGACATGCGCAGGGGGCAGGGAGCATGCATAAGTGGACGTTTGCATTGCATTTTGGAGCTTCGTACGGTGTTCCCAAGAGATTGGGGTGCATGTGCAGGGGATTGCACATGGATGTGGAGGGGGTTGCGCATGGATGTGCAGGGGGTTGCACATGTGCAGGAGCAGGGCATACACCTTGCATCATGGGTGTGAGGAGGTGGGTGTGCTGTTGTGCATGCGCTTTTAGCGTACAACGAGAAAATGTTTAGCTATCACTGGCGTAGAGATTGGTATTGAAACATAGATCATTTTTTAGCATTTATATTTTATTGTGTTCTACTAATCTAAGGGAGATGTTAGCATATACTGCTAGTCCATGTATGATAAGCCATATGCTAAAAAAAGAAAAATTGCCCAGAGTATACCATTGTGAAGGTCGTCTACACTTCATACCATGATTGACTATCCTATTTCACTAATATGGTGCCATATTACAATTATTTAATTACGGATTTATCTTAATATTTTATCTTGTATATTGTACTGTCTGAAAACTTTAGATAAACATATTTGCTTATTGAAACCTATAACAGAATAACAGAGTTGGAAGGGACCTTGGAGGTCTTCTAGTCCAACCCCCTGCTTAGGCAGGAAACCCTACACCACTTCAGACAAATGGTTATCCAACATCTTCTTAAAGACTTCCAGTGTGGGAGCATTCACATTTCTGGAGGCAAGGTGTTCCACTGATTCATTGTTCTCACTGTCAGGAAATTTCTCCTTAGTTCTAGGTTGCTTCTCTCCTTGATTAGTTTCCACTCGTAGCTTCTTGTCCTGCCTTCAGATGCTTTGGGGAATAGTTTGACTCCCCCCTCCCTTCATTGGGGCAGGCATATTTGTGTTTGTATGCATGTGCTTTATTAGTCTCATGTACCTGTGATTGCATGACCTCTGTAGATGCCATATGCTAAATAAATACAATAAAAGTTAAAGGAGTTTCCCCCCTCCAATTTCAGTGGAAAACTATCCCTGGCTGGTTGATTTGGGCTTCAGCTAAGTGCATTATGAACCTCTGTCTCTTTTCACCCCAGGCAGAAAGTGTGGTGCAAGACATGTGCGTTTACAAAGCCAACAAACGTGCCCAACGTGTTTTCGGGATATTTACTTAGATAAGAGACAGCAAAAAGATGGGCCTCCTTCATCCTGACCAGATGATCGTCCACACCAATATTTTGGAGAGGCAGCCTGGCTGCTGGGTGGGTATACCCGGAGGCTCCAGTTGGTGCAGAATGCGGCCGCGCGGGGGATCCTTGGAGCTTCTCGTTACTCTCACGTAACACCGCTCCTGCGCGAGCTGCACTGGCTACCGGTAGTCTTCCGGGTGCGCTTCAAGGTGCTAGTTACCATCTTCAAATCGCTCCATAGCTCAGGTCCTAGCTACTTACGGGACCATCTCTCTGCGGCCTATACGCTCCCACAGAGAGGGCCTACTGAGGGTTACCAACCGCCGGTCAATGCCGGCTAGCGGTGCCCAGGGGAAGGGCTTTCTCTGTGGCAGGTCCAGCCCTCTGGAATGACCTACCCCCCCCGAACTTCGCACTATCACAGACCTTCCCCTCTTTCCCCCATTCACTCAATACTTACTTTTTTCAGCAAGCTGGTCTTGCTTAATACTGAGATCGGATTGTTATATAGCTCCTGCCGCATTCGCAAATGGACGTTGGGCTTTCAGTGGGAATTTTAGCACAGGTCTCTAATTTAATTTTTTAAAATCTATATTTATTGTATTATATTTTATTTGTTGGCTTTTAGTTTCCTGTGCACCGCCCTGGGTCCGTTTCGATGGAGAAGGCGCGGTATATAAATCGAATTAAATAAATAAATAAATAAAATAAATACCAACAGCCCTTCATTTACAACCTTTAAAATTAGAAATTTGGGGAGGGGAAGACTTAGGACTGGTCCTTATACTTACCGCCATTGCATTATTCCCATGGTCACATGATCAAAATTTGGCCATGTGATTACCATGTGGGACCTTCCCAGTCAGTTTCCAGCAGTGGGGAAAGCTGGATTCAATTAACAACCACGTGTTCATAAATTGAGGATGGCCTATTTAACTTACATCCGTCCTTCAATAAATTCAGCATGTAGTTAACCTTGAGCTCAAGCCTCTGTATATGGTCAGGAATAAATTATGAGCACAGGTCTGCAGCTGCAGTACTTCATGATAGCAGCCTTCCAATATTTGAGGGGCTGCCACAAAGAAGATGGGGACAAATTATTCTCCAAAGCACCCGAAGGCAGGAGAAAAGAAGCAAGGGATGGAAACTAATCAAGGAGAGAAGCAATCTGGAACTAAGGAGAAATTTCCCGACAATGAGAACAATGGATCAGTGGAATAGCTTCCCTCCCAAAGTTGTGGGTACTCCAACATTGGAGATATTTAAGAAGAGACTGGACAGCCACCTGTCTAAAATGATACAGGGCTATGATGGTGACCTATGGCATGTTTCCACAGGTGGCACATGGAGTCATATCTGCCTTACAGAGGGCTGGGGGATGCCCTCTGGTTTTTGCCTCCCCAGGCTTCAAGAAAGCCTCCGTAGCCTGGGGAGGGCGAAAAACGGCCCCAATGGGCCTACCGGAAGTTCGGAAACAATCTGGAGCCTGGGGAAGGCAAAAACCAGAGGGCGTCCCCCAGCCCTCTGTAAGACAGATATGACTCCAGGCACAGGTGGGTGGGGCGCACAATTTCGGTACGCCCTTACAAAAAGGTTAGCCATCAGTGATACAGGATACTATAAGACCTCCAAGATCTCTAGCAACTCTGTTATTCTGTTATATGCAATTTAATCCTTGGCTCAAGTAAGCCAAGGCCTCATGGCTGCACTCAATTATCTTTGGTAATGAAAAGAACGCCCTTCTTTACAAGACGGGTGTAAATAAAAGCCAATTTAGTATAAGTTTTGCACGGGAAGGTTATTTGCATAGGTAACAAGATGCTACCTCGTTCTTAAATTTGCAGTGACTCACCATTGCCTTTAATTAAGTGTACAATACTTTAATTAAACCAACAGATAACCTTCTGCTACTTTAAAGCAGAGGTCTTCAAGCTTGGCAACTTTAAGACTTGTGGACTTCAACTCCCAGGATTCTCCAGCCAGCATAGCTGAAGTCCACAAGTCTTAAAGTTGCCAAGTTTGAAGAACTCTGCTTTAAAGGTTTGAAGGCATTACGTCATGAACTGAACTTCCAAAGTTTCTGAATGAAGAAGAATGAATAGTTTGAAGGGAGGAGAGGAGCAAGAATTCGTTGTCCCATTTGGATGAATTAAGAGAAATGCATTTCCTTCCTTCCTTCCTTCCTTCCTTCCTTCCTTCCTTCCTTCCTTCCTTCCTTCCTTCCTTCCTTCCTTCCTTCCTTCCTTCCTTCCTTCTTTTCTTGTTCATTCTTGAAATACATGGCACATCACCCGGCACGTGGACAATAATCACACTTACCAGTAGGTTTTCAAAGTTGTGGGAGAAAGGACAAATTAAGCACCAGCTTAGCTTGATTACTGCAACATGTTGTATACGGGCTGCCTTGAAAACTGAAAGTCAAAACTGAAATTGATGCAAATCCTGTAGCTGGGCTGAGAACTGACAAAAGGCACTACAATGGTATATCTCAACCTTAGCACCTTTAAGGCAGGTGGACTTCAACTCCCAGAATTCCCCAGCCAGCAGGGGAATTGAAGTCCACCTGTCTTAAAAGTGCTAAAGTTGAGAAAGGCTGAACTAAGACCCTGGAAAGATGCCTGCAAATAGACAATTGGTACCAATGTTCTGAACAAAACTTGAAAGTGTTGGCATTAATCTTTAGAGTCCTCATTGGCTTAGTAACTGACTCTAAAAGATCACTTGCCTTCTTATAAATCTTTTGCACGCTCTGTGGGAAATAGAGGCCTCGATTTTGCTGTCAGCTGTCATTTCTCAAGGATGTTGGATGACAAATAAGGGGGCCCTTCCCCTGCATTGCATGCAACCCGGATTTCTCCTGGGGGGTGGAGAGGCAAAGTTGCTTGCAGAGCATGGTGGGTTCTGGATCCCGTTGCAACCAGTATGGTGCAATGGGGCCAGACGTCTACTACATGCACGCAGGCAGCGCACGAATGCATACTTACCGCCCATGACACTCTGCCATGTTCCAGCTGCTCGGCGGAGCATTGCACGGGTGCTGTACGCTCCATGCATGTGCATGGAAGCCCCAATTGGCTCAAATAACGGAAAGGAGAATGGGAGGGTGGGCGGGCCCTCCAGAGCACCATACTGGAACGGTTGCTGGTGCTCCCAGCAGGCACCGGTATGTCTGTACTGGGGTGTACTGGTCATTTCACACCACTGCTGCAGAGTATGGTCAAAAAAGTCAAATCGATGACTCTGCCTATAATCCATAAATCCACCTGTTTTTATTTGCAATAGACATTAAAAACAAGTGGAACTTCAATTACAGATAGTCCTCAACTTACAGCAGTTCCTTGAGTGACTCTTCAAAGTTACAAAAGCAATTTTTTTAAAAAAAATGACATGACCATTTTTCACAGTTAACAACTTTTGCAGTGCCCCGTGGTCACATGATCAAAATTCAGATGCTTCTCAACGGTCTCGTTTTTATGACGGTCGCAGTGTTCTAGAGTTACGTGGTCACCCTTTGCAACCTTCTGATAAGCAAAGTCGATGGGCGAGCCAGATTCATTTAACAACCATGTTACTATCTTAACAACTGCAGTGATTCACTTAACAACGGTGGCAAGAAAGGTCATAAACTGGGGCAAAAAAACCTCCCTAACAAATGTCTTACTTAACAACAGAAATTTTGGACTCAGTTGTGATCATAATTCGAGGACTTCTTGTACAGGCAAAGCCAACATCCTGTCTGTTTTCAAATTTGCAACCAAAATGAATGTTTTTTTGCCAAGTTCTTTTGCTAAGAAGCTGAGCTGCTAATTAGCTTCACTTTTCATAGAGTTGCAACTTTGCTTTTGGAAAAAAATAATCTATACAGCAGTGGTGGGATTCAATTTTTCTACTACTGGTTCTGTGGGTGTGGCTTAGTGGGCGTGGCTTGGGCCTGGCTTGGTGGGCGTGGCAGGGGAAGGATACTGCAAAAATCCCCATTCCCTCCCGATCAGCTGGGACTCGGGAGGCAGAGAATAGATGGGGGCGTGGCCAGCCAGAGGCGGTATTTGCTGGTTCTCCAAACTACCATATTTTTCGGACTATAAGACGCACCAAGATTTTGAAGAGGTAAATTTAAAAAGGTTTTGCACTCTGCAGGCCTCCCTAACCCTCTGCACACCTTGTTTTTTGTGAATAACAGGGCATGCAGTGAGTTTGAAATGCCTGCAAAATGCTCTTAGGGGTTGGGGGAGGGGCAAAAATGAGCAAAAAAAGACCCTGTTTTTTGCAAAAAAAGGGGGGGGGCATGCATATGCTTTGGGAGGCTTGTAGAGTGCTCCGGGGGACCAAGAAACAGCCCGTTTTCATTTGCTTTTGCCCTCCCCAGCCCCCAGGAGCACTTTGCAGGCCTCCCAAAGCTTATGCATGTCCATTTTTGCTAAGGGTGGGGTTTTGGGAGGCCAAAAATGCTGTATTCACTGTATAAGATACACCCAGATTTTCACCCTCTTTTTGGGGGGGGGGGAAAGGTATGTGTCAGCCTCCTCTTTGTTGCTTGCTTCGGCCGCCATTGAAATGGGGAGGGGAGGGGCTTTGGTAATTGGGAATAGGACTGTATGGTGCAGGAGGGAGATTTGGAGCAGGGAGTATGTTCTCGCCATCTACTTCGCATACCACGGGCTGGGACCGTGCGGTGGTCAAGGTCAACGGTCTTGCATGCCATCCTGATGATGCTCCAACGGTCTTGCATGCCATCCTGAAAACCTATGGGGATTGCGCATTGGACAATGGGGTGGGGGTTGTTGGGGAAAGCGGGTTGAGCATATATTGATATGTATGATTTCGGGCGCTTGGGTATCAGACCTTGCTTTACCTTGCTATCTTTTCATAACCAATAAAAGTACTCTTAATTCTTACAAATGGAGTTGAGTGGATTCTTTCTTGGTTATCTTTAGAGGCAGACCTGACAGTATGTCTTATACTACGAAAAATACGGTCCTCAAAATTTTGGCTACCGGTTCTTCAGAACCTGCTGAATACCATCTCGGCTATAGAGGTAGTTTTTGCCTTGTGATCATTTTTTAGGGAACGTTAGTGAAATTGCAACAGCAGTTGAAAAAAGTGGCTTGCAATGGACCTTTGCACTTACCGCTATCCGTATTGCAGCATTCTGCCAGTCACATGATCAAACTTTGGGAAGTTAGCAAGCAGCATGTCTTCACAATGGTTGCAAAGTCCCAGGATCAAATGATTGCCATTTGTAACTTTCCTACCTGGCTTCTGGCAAGGTATGTCAAAGGGAACCCAGATTTGATTAACAACCATATGATTCACTTAACAATTGCAGTGTTCCACTTAACAACCATGGCAAACATGGTCGTGAAATAGGATGCAACTCGCTTAAACAATCCCCTTGCTTAGCAACAGAAATTCTGGTTCCAAATGCCATAAGTTGAGAACTTTCTATATTTGATTTACAGGTGATCTTTGGCTTTTGACTGCAGTTGAGCCCAGCATTTATGTTGCTAAGTGAGAAATTTGTTAAGTGAATTTTGCCCTATTTTATGACTTTTCTTATCACATTTGTAAAATGAATCACTGCCCTTGTTAACATAACATGGTTGTTAAGTGGATCTGGCTTCCGCATGGACTTCGTTTGTCAGAAGGTCGCAAAGGGGAAATCACGTGACCTTGGGACACTACCCTTACTGGGATTCAAACCAGGGAAGTATTTCATGCCTTACATCGAATCCCAGTAAGGGTATGGCTAGTTGATGAGAGCTAAATAGCTCGAAATAGATCTACCCTGGTCTCCCTTGTTTATTTATTTATCAGCTCAAAACCTAACACACATGGAAACAAAAGGCAACGAAACGAATAGCTTTCTCTCTGGATGGTCTCTGGTGATGAGTCGGAAGACAGAAAAGGAAAGCTGTATGCTTCCTCCCTTAATTGGGGCTTAACAGGGTATTGTGACACGTATATATATGTCACAAGTATATTTATTGATCAGCTCAAAAAAACCACACACACACACACACACACACACACATACACACACATATATTTGTTTTCACAACTTCCTGTTAGGGCCCCATTAAGGGAGGAGACATACTGTTTCCCTCTCTGCCTTTCGGCTCATCACCAGAGACCATCTAGACAGAGAACCATGAATTACGTTGTGTAAATTTTTTAGATATGTGTGTTAGTTTGATGAGAGTTAATGATGAGAGCTAATAAGCTCGAAATAGATCTATCTTGGTCTCTCAAATTTAAATTTATTGATCAGCTCATAAAACTAACATATAGATTAGATATAGATATAGATATAAATATAGATATAGATAATTGTTTTCACAACTTCCTGTTAGGGCCCCATTAAGGGAGGAGACATACTGTTTCCCTCTCTGCCTTTCGGCTCATCACCAGAGACCATCTAGACAGAACCATGAGTTCCATTGTGTAATATATTTTT